>OZ018312.1:14284314-14616240 GCA_963969455.1 Arge pagana | reverse complement strand
ACACTCGCGTGTCGAAGGCGATGCACATTTGGCTAGTTACATAACTCGATACCCATATAATGGATAATGCGCGAGCAAGTAATCTGAGGTCAGTTTCGAGAAACGATAACTGAACGACTAGTAACGTATACTCAAAATTCGTGTGGAATTTCCTCGTTGCTGTCGCTCACTTCGTACACGAACTCCGAATATTCTCGAACATCTTGTAGAATACGCGGGCTTATGAGATAGTCCGTGCAACGTATCTCATATAAGTATACTCTCAAGGTCAGGCATTGAAACAGAATCAGTTTCAGTATCCAGTAAAAGAATAGGTACTATTTACTATTACTTACTGACACTTCGTACTATTTACAATTTGAATACATATTGATCACCAATTTAAATCATCTGCGACATTTGAGTATACATCATCAGAATGTGTGTATCTACTCTTACAACGATATGATTCAGGTTCATGCGTTTCCTCTCGACCCAATGGGTTTCCCATTCTATGTTATCAAATCTCGACTCCTAGTGTCAGGATTCTGGAATGCTACAACGTAACTTCGGTTTCATAACTCTAGGCGTCACTGTCTGACTAATGATTGAAGTTACTACTGACCCTGATAAATATTCACGTTTGCACCGACGCCCGAGTTACGCGCCCGAACACTAGTTTATTTTTCAATGGTCATTCGATTGATTATCCAATTAACAATTCTACAAAAATGCCTATTATTTCACTACAAAATTTCATCTCAGAAGATTAAATTTTCTCACTAATGAACATCATTGAAAAATAGAAAAAAATCTCAATAAATCTCGTCGTCATTGCAAAACAAAGGACTCCAAATATTATCGTCCGGGGAAACTTTTTGTGGAAAATTAATCAACTACGGTTTGAAATTTGCATCGCGTGCTCGGAAAGCACGCGAAGAAAACGCATTAACTAATGTATTTCAATGCGGATTTGCAGTTCCAGAAAACCACTCTCGCACACAAGCGGATACTCATACATTCCCGAACAAACACAATTGTCGACGGTTGGTAATCGCAGTCACGTGACTTCATTTTTCGAATCACTTCATTTCGTGACAAATCGTATGATATTTCAAACCAACGTTTCCATTGTTATCCTTCATTACGAAGTATCGTCTCCTGACTAACACTCGACCATTGCTCAAAGTCGAGGATATTAAACCAAACAGTGTCGTCTTTTAAAATTGTTCGATGTAACTTCCATCATGGATTCCGAACCTGAAGGGATGTAAGTATATTTAAAATGGATTTATGTATTTTTTTACCATTGTCGGTTCGGACCAGAAATTACCTGAGTCATCGTCTAAATTTCACGTGAAGATACGCTTCATTAGACGATAGAATTATGAATTCATTCGAATCAGACTACTTTGTAATTGTTATATAAAGATAACTTCAATTCGTGGTTATGGGATAAAAATTGTATATTGCCTCTGGATTTACTCTCGGAAGAAGTTCAAGAGTCTAAAAACGAACACGTTCAAATAAGTAGAGAAGATCATTGTAGACAAGTTAGTAGATCGCACAAAATTGAAGATGCGTTGACTGACCAGATATGGATACGTGGGAATGACTAATAATCAAAAATATGAGTATGAATTTGCAAATCGGAGTCGAATGGAGCTTAAGTGGATGCTACTCGTGTTTTTTCTTCAATTATTTCGATTTTTCGAACGTTCAAATCAATGAAAGGCTCTGACTGGTAATTTAAGGGAATCCGCCTGTGTTCCTCGGTTTGATTATTTCTCTCGATGATATCATTTTCGAAGATGGTACCTACACCAATTCAGTTGATGGAAATAAAATGTCCACGTGAAGACAAATCTGTCTTCATATGAATGAAACGATTTCGCAGGTAGATCGCCTTCCATTGAACTCTAATGATAATAACGATATAACTTTGAAGAAAAAACACGAATGTTACGGCCAGATCCAATTGGGAAAGGAAATTTTGAATGGTAAAAAGACTGATTTTATTTTAATCATGTTGGTTTCCGGATGGATGCCGCGGGCGATTACAGCCAAATAGCGACGTTTCGCGAACGTTCCTGTTTATATCATCGGGGCGAGGCTGCTCCGATAGACATTCTTATCGGCATCCTTCCGGAAGCGCGCACGTCCAACGAATCTGACCGCGAAAGCCTCAAGTGCGGGACTAATTTAATTCTATTTGCTTTCCATGACGAAACTATACGAGTTTTTACTGTTGATTTCGACGAGACATTTTAAAAGACTCGAATCCATCTCACAAGCTAATATTATCAAAATTATAAAAAACCAACCCGTAAGTATATCGATTTCGAAAGTTTAAATAAATGCAGGAAAAACCTCAAGTTTCAATTATATTTTTTACAGAAATTTTCATTTGTATAACTTGAATGAAGTTTCATTTATCAAACTCCCTTTTAACTTCTCGGCTCTCTGATTTCGGAGAAGATAGGGAGTTATTGCAAACACCCCGAAAATGAAAAGTTGAGTTTTCATTGTAACTCCACGTTTCGAGGTCCAGAGAATCACTTCCGACTATTTTCAGTTGGACGTCTGTTTGTACGCATGTACGTGATGAAATTGTTGTCTCGACGATATCTCGAGAACGAGTCTGCGGATTCTGAACAAATTGGGCTCAACCAACGCGGCTTGTCTTAACTTGGACCTGATTAGATTTTGGCGTTGATCGGAGGAGTAATTTTCCCAGAATTTGAATAACAATATTTCCAAAAATGAAACAAAACTGGTGTCATCTTCGCACCGGACAAGAAAAATAGTACACATAGGAATTTTGAGTAATTAATAAATTTTAATGACGAATAATATGGATTCGGGCACAAATAACGAGAATTTCGAAGGGTGACTCACTGTCATCCCAAACCCGCTTGTTTGTCATAAATCTTTGATTCTATTGTTGATAACATAACATTGTTTACAATTTTTCAAAATAGGACAACTAATATTTACTACTGTATCAATCATGGTTAATATTTTTTTACCTTTTTTGACTGGACGACTCAGTGATCGAGAGCCCAGGACTTTTGTTACTAATAGTCTTTGGTTGGAACGTTCCAGGAGAACTCATGCTCTTGCTATTTTTGTACAAGATCGTGACCCTTCTTTGGAGAATTGGAGTTCCAAATTTCCCGTTTTTACTGTTGTTTTGAAACTGGAGCAGGATTCGTTCCAAAACTCTGTATAACCGATATCAGTTCGCTAATCGCTTAACCGATGTCGCCTGGTGAAGTTATTTTGCCGATTCCGCTGAAACGGCGCGTTGTTTTGGAGAAAGTTTTCTCTTGGTTGAACAGGTTTTGGGTAATTAATGTATTACAGTTATCCACGAAGCCACCGATTTTCGAACAAAGTTGACAAAACGTTGGTACATCTTGAATCGAGTGGACTATGTTATCCGCTTGGCACCACCTCTGAGTTTATTTCTGACGATCTTAACAAAAATTGTCTCGTGATCGGATGAGAGCATATTTTGTGCTGCCATACATGCTTTGATGAAATGAGATAAAGGAATATTTTGGGCGTCGAAAATAGACACGTTGATACGTTACTCGTTGCCATTGTGTTCGAACTTGATTCGACGGAAATGGCCCTGTTTTCACTGTGGGCTAGTTTCTTTGGGCTTCAATCAGATTCATCTGTGTAAATGGTACTCGTTCGAATTACTGGAGTCCAAAAATTTGCATTTGCAGTGTCTTCGATATTTTGTTTTTTGAATTTATCAGGTAAATGTTCTACAGGCATTTTTTATCAACAATGAGAGCGTATGTGTCGTAATTCTGATACCATTTCGACCTCAAATACAGAGTGTGTGTGAAGTCCCAGGACGGTCGATTGTTTCAAAAACTATGCATCAAATCGGAAAACAGAAAAACACGTGTTCAATATTTTTGAAAGTTCTATCCAATTACACCGAATTTGCCCCTTCTTGAAACCGCCCTCCGCGCGGGTGCGGGAGCAACTTCACAATTTCAAATGTAAACCGCCATTTTTTAATCGCAGATTCGGAATCTACGTTGAAAACTGAGAAACTTTTGTCTGAACTTTTTATTTTTATCGGGGCACGTGACGCTCTAATCGATCGGGGAAGATGGAGAATAGAAAATCCTACAAAACCGTGAAAAACAGTTTAATATCGCGAGACGAAAGAAACGGGTTCGATATTTTGGAAAATAATGAGATTGGATCTAACTTTCAAAAATCTTGAACACGTGTTTTTCTGTTTTCCGATTTGATGCACAGTTTTCGAAATAATCGGCCGAGACTTTTTTAACACCCTGTATATTACGTGAAGATTATTTGATCGGACGAACAGCATGCAATTTTTGTCGTGTGGCTTCTGTTTTTGGGCAACACGTTTCCGATACCCCAAGTACGTACCGATTCGAATGTAGAACGTAGTAGCAGTTGGATGGATAACTCCTGCAACGCTGCGTAGTGAATTACTTGAAACTTGACGATAAAATATATTTATGAAGTAATAAATTTGAATTATCATGAGAGAGCATTATATGAGTTGTTGAACATCGTAATTTCTTTATTGGAACTGAGGATGCGTAGAAAAAGTTTGATTACAATTGAATTACAAACTGTTGAGCATACATATCATTTCTCGAGACGCTTGCTTGATGGGAAAATGACATTTTCAATCGTATATATTCCACTTGATAGATGGGATAGCTTGCGCTTGTTGGATGTATAAATTTTGCGCAATTTTTTTGTCCGTGGATATGGTAGTAAACAACGGTTCATTCAGTATTCCCACGGAACCCCACTCATATACGCGATTTTTGGTTTCAATCCACGACGCGGGGACATATTTATATTCGTTGAAATCGAAACACGACCAGCAATGTTTCTCATACATCGATTCTTTGGGCATACGGTATCCGGAGATCATAGCCTTTAATGCTGATTCATTATTAAACTTATAATAGGAGGACACGGACATCCTTCCCTCGCAGTACATCGAATTCTTATCGAAATGTGAATCGTTAAGATTTCGTTCCAGACTGATTCCTTGTTCGATTGATCCGCTCCCACCATTATTGAAATATCTTACGCGATGCGGAATCTTTTCTAAAGCGTGCCAGACCCTGCTCAGTAGTGCTTTATTATGACAGTGCAGAAGGCACTCGGTAGGAAAATCGTTGGCACTTATTTGACAATCGAGTAGAAATTGTAGCTGGGTTTCACTTAAACGTTGGGCTGGAGCCCATCCCAACAGATTCCTCGTTGGCTTCGTTGAAATCCCCGAAAGTTTTTCTATCGGACAAAGATCCGTGGGCAAGTCCCAATGAAAATTACATTCACAAGGATCCGCTGTGTACTTGAGGTCAGCTAAGATGCGTAGTGCCGCGATTCCTGGAGCAGGGTATGCTTCATACAAGTAATGAGTGTTAGCACCCACTCGACCGAAAGTTCCCGTGACTGCACCAAATCTTTTATTCGAAGGTGAAACTAGCATACGAAATTGTCTGCTACAAGTATCCGGACCGATATAACTTCCGATGTTCTTCACATAGACGTCCAGCGGACTCGGTAGGAAATTCAACTTATCTGAGCATAAACACTGCGACTCTGGATCATCGGGTACATTACCGTATCCTACCTTCTGCAAATGCTGCCAGAGGGTGGAAACTGCGTAATATTGAAAGACCGATTCTGAAACGGTCGTGCCAAACCCTCTCAAGCACAACGCCTTGTAAACTCTCGAACACATAGATATATAGCTATCCATTGTTACGGTGAACAATCTTATTACGCGATTAGGTTGTAATTCGAGCTGAACTTGTGGGGTTTCTGGCCTGTCGCTAGCTGGATCACCATCCCCTTGCAAATCTTCTTCCTGTCTTGCCAGCATCTTGTCTACTTCCGTTGTTGATTATTTCCGAAGACGAATGATTCGTGACCAGAAACTCTGAAAGTAACAATCGTTACTTCACGTTGTTGCGCTCGAATTATACACTTTGCGCGGATTGAAAATCTCAAGTTGATTATTACCATTCACTTTCCACGCAGAGATGACAACTTCTATGACGGTGCAGTCAGATCAAGCACCGACTCCGCACCACTTCAATCGAGCAACGGCACGTCGGTTAGGTGCGAAGCGTTCGGCGTGCTTTGGAAGGTCGAACTAGCCGGCAGCAACGCGTGTCGGCTTTTAACGGAACGAATCGTATTGCTCCACCATGCGATCTGCTGTCGAGCGTTCGCTGATAACAGCAGCCAATCGGTGTGATGGCCAACGTTTAGATTTCCCCAGCCAGTTGAGCGATACGGGAATTATCGCTGTACTCATTAACGGAGCAGCCACGCCCTGATGAAAAAAAAAATGAAACGTTTGCGAACTGTCCGCACTCCGCTGAAACTAAACGAGGCATCCGACCGGAAACCAACGTGACTAGTGATAATAATGGTCGCGAAAGCATCAAATCTATCATCAAGGTCATTTGGACGTTTGTGAATCTCTAGTTCTTCGTGATATTTTCTAGTGTAGTAGCTTTGAAAATTTTCCAAAATTATAGAATTAGGTGCCGAGTTTCCATACGGTGTTCAGCTAGTACTGATTGCTGGAATTGGCCACATTTGGTAGAGCTCCATGTTCCCTGATCTGTGTACCGATCCCCCTCCCAGATTTTCCAATAATACACTTTTTCGCATACACAAGCTATTCCCTAGACCTCGAGAGAACTCAGACGTTATCTACCCGGGGCAAAAACATAGTATCTCCCACTATTCTCTGATGACGCAGCACAGCAAACTGTTAACAGGCCATTATATCAACAATTATAGTACGTATAGTTGCATTAACTGTGTTAAATGGTACCAATTACCATCTTGCGCGAGTAGCAAGTACAATGTTGATATGATCATTGTCTTCACCCACGAAAATAGTTCAAGTTACCATTATGATAATCCAGATTACCATTTCGTTAGTAAGAATTAGGTATCTTCGGATAAAATGACAGAGCTTACTATATTAACATAATAGCTATAACTTTATTGATTCGGTAGTAGTTATCATACTATAATAACCGATGTTCTATTTTTTTCCTCGTACCATCCTTTGAATCGGGTAGGATTTGACGTATGCTCATATGTATTCGAACAATCCCGCAAATGCTACACTTTGGTAGAATTTTTCTGATGCGGTCAGATATGCGTTGTAGATAGTAAGGCGACTTCCAGTTTATCGCCCAGTTCTGCGGAAATAGTGGGTTCCTGAGGTGGTATGAATGTATTTGCGAGCTTTTTGCGGACTGATTGTTTATCCATTACAGTTTATGTCCACCGCTTTTGTTATATCCACTGCTAATTAGCGTCGCTACCGCGTGGTCAATTTTGCGTTTCTGATGGACAGGCTGCGGAAAATTCGGGGATTTGTAAATCATCGAATTGATGTCTCAGACCTTTTATGAGGGATGGTGGTTAAAAGCGGCATGTAAGCATCTGTTAGTATGTATAGGCTTATGAGAGGTGTGCTGCGCTATTGAGCCGCCTTTACAAAGCTTGACCAGGTCACCCGAGGGTAGTGGCGGAAGGGGACAACAATCCTTTTCATTTTCCACCCAGAACCTAATACGCGAATGGTCGAGTGGTCAGGAACTCCCGAAATTGGGTCATTGTACGTCTCCCGTGGGGCCAGTTGACGAAGGTGTCATCTACATAATTACACCAAGTGCAAGGCTTAGAGTTAGTAGTCCGGAGTACTTCGTTTTCGAGTGCCAGTGAGCCTGTTACAATTCCAGATTTTTGCTCGAAGTTTTCCTCGAAGACGAAGTAGGAGAATTGAAAGGCGTAGTCTTGCCCATGATTTCTGGAGAAGTTTGGTGAAATAACGTGTTGATTGGCAAGCGCGTGAACGTATTTGTTAAGAGTATTTGTGGGTTTTGGGGCGACTCTGAAGTTGGAGGAAAGAGATCCTCTGGTTTTCAAGTATTGTTAATTTAACTAGCTGATCAATTATTGAGATCTCTGATTGCGAGAACTACTCTCCACCACTGCCCCTACAATTGAAGGTCGCCAAGGTCAAAAACGACACAGGTATTTAAGGACCTCATCAAACTCAGGCTGCTCAACATCGGAACAGCCACGTCCTGATTGAGAAAAAGAATCGTTTTCAACACTTAAGCACCACGATAAAATCATACGCGACGTTCACGCGGAAACCAACGTGACTCATGCCAAGCGCCGCGGAAGCCTCAATCTACAAACTCAAGAGTGTAGGTTTAATTCCAAATGAACTGCTTTACTGCTGGAAAGCACGCTAAGCATTTCACAATTTGATACAAATGCTCAACGCAAGTTCATTTCTCATTGTATTGCTAGTAACCGCTTGATTTCTGTTGTAAGAACTTCCGAATACGTGGACAATTTCGGACGTGACTCTTTCGGGTGCGAAAGTGGTTCCTGTAATAGTACCATATCACTGGTGTCAAATCCGATGTGTTCTTCACGGTTTGTTCTCTTGTCCTCAACGCGAAGGCTCGATCCGCGGAATCTATCTCGACCTCGCGAATTTCTCCTTGGGCGTTACGAAACTGTATTAAATTATAAATTTTTCCTTCTGGTTTCCGTCCTTAACGTAATTAATTTGTTGTGATATCTAAACTCGTACGTTTCTAGATTTGAGGTTTCGCGGTCATTGTCGTGAGTCATGTTGGTTTCCTGATGGAAGGCGCGTATAGTTTCAAAAATAATTAAAACCTCAACGTCAATCAGAAAATCCTTGCAAACAGAAAATCTTTTCCTCCCCAACTTCATGACGTTCCCAGAATCAACGATGATTTTCTACTCCTTCGTCCCATCGTGAGAAACATTGGGTAACTCACGTACTCACTAATCTCTCACCAAACTACACCAGAAACCCACAGACCAACTCCTCACTCTTTATAGAGAAACTAGAAATGTTAAAAACTTTCCAGAAAAAAAATCTGTTTTCTCTGTATCTCGAGTCTTTATCCACGAAGGTATCTCTTTCTCATACTCTGCGGATAATAGAGCAATTTACTCAATTCCCAACCGACTTACTACCCCTACTCGCACTTGACGGTACAATCTACTTACTTCGTGTTCTAGGAGAAATTCTGTGAGCAGAATCCCGGAGCACAATGGGCTCACCAGTTTCTCCTATTGGGACAAATATCTCCATGGAACACTGCGAAAACTAAGTACCCCGAACCATCAGCTTCGAACCGACCACTACGTTAACGTATGTAGATACTGCCCCCATTATATTGTCCCACGGGAAACTAGCATCGACCCAATTTCTTGAGTTCATACACTCGCGACATCCAAGTCTGTAATATATCAATGCAATATCTATCTTTCATGACACTAACAATTTACTGGCCATAATTGTAAAATATAACATTAGCTGGACAGTCAACATGAATTTCGTCTACGACAAAGACAATGAGTTGGTCAGAATCGACGCGCGACGCCATTATAAAATATCACATAGTAACACAGATCTACGAATGATGGGGTACTGATTGATGTTGAGCAACCGAAAGTCATGTTCGAGGTAATTTTCTACGCAGAACCTGAATCCGAGCTCAGAGCTATCCTATCACGTCTGGATTTTGAGATATTTGAGGTTATGGTTTTCAGGTTTTCACCCGAGCAACCGGGTGCAGCGGCGCCTGTGCGACATATAGGTCCAAATAAGAGTGGTAGGGGCAACGCGCTGATTTCAATTTATACGAAGGCTTGTTACGCCTTCTTGGATGGCCTCTTCAACGTAGCGAAGATGGCTGAAGATACCTGCTGACAGATAGCTACATGTCACTTCCCAACACCGCTCCTCGGAGCAAGCCACAATCATCACATCATTAATGTGCCCACCCAGACAGCAAACCTGAACACCTGGAAACGACACGGACCAGCGATGGATATGGCAACAAAACAAATTCATTCAGTGCGCAGAATGCCCTAAAACGAAATTACTCCTCCGTTTCCGAAGAACCGAATGATAAACTGAAAGTCGCCCTATTTTCCGATCTGCGACGCATATCTGAACTCATCAGCAAAATTCTGGCGAAGCATTACATTTGCACAATACTTTAAACACTCGAGAAGAAAGCCAAGACCTGCCCAATGCAAATGATGGCAGCCCAAATCTGAACTCTGCAAGGGTCTATGCGGTACATTGCGAACGCGATGAAGAATACCTTGGAGAGTCCGGGACGCAGATAAGTACAGGGATCAAGGAACATCAATGCTTGACCAGGTGTATGAGAACTGGATATCTAATCCAGTTCAACGATTCTGAAATTTTGGTAAATTCTTGAAAGTACTTCGCCTGAAGACTTTCTCGGCCATTGTCTATGGTCAGGTTGGCTTTGGGATGGTTGCTGCGTCTGGTGCGGTGATAATTTCGGTATCACTCGACTCGGTTCGGAGCTCCAACAGTCAGTTATCATAAACAGCTGCCTTTAGCGAGTGGTTGCCGGCAAATCGCAGGGTGGGGCTACGCTACTTGGAACTTTGATGACTGTAGCGGTCGCTGCGGGCTCGTTCGGCCTTTCAAAGCGAGCCGAATGATCTAAGACACACAGACTAGCAACTGTCTGATTGTAGTGGTGGGGAGTCTGCGCTTGATATAACTGCACTGGCATAGCAATAGTCATTTCTTGGTGGACAGTGGAAGCCTGGCGATCAGTTCGAAATTTTCAATCTGCACAACGTGTATACGTCGAATTCAACAACGTCAGACAACGATTTCTGCTTTCAGAGTTTCGAGCAACGAACGTTGTCATTTGTCTTGTGAATCAACTACCAACCGAAATGGATGATATGTGGGAAGCGCTAGAAGGATTTCGGATGGGGAGAAATGATCCATTTGCCGACGATGCAGCCATATTAAGTGCCACGCTAACTCCGCTCGAATTACAACATAATCGCATAGTAAGACCGTTCACTGTAACAACGGACAGCTATATATCTATGTGTTCGAGCGTTTACAAGGCGATGTGCATGCGTGGGTATGGAGAGACCATATCGGAATCGGTATTCCAATATTATGCAATTGCAGCCCTCTGGCAACAATTGCGGCACGTAGGATACCCGAATATACCAGAAGCTCCACAGCCGCAGTGTTTATGCAGAGATGTGCTGAATTTCATTCCTACTCCGCTGAATCATTATATAAAAAGCATCGGAAACTATATCGAACCGGATTCATGTTATAGACAATTTCGAATGCCAACTTCTCTTTCAAACAGAAGATTTGGTCCAGTCACGGGAACTTTTGGTCGGGTGGATGCCAACAATCACTATTTCTACGAAGCATACCCTGCCCCAGGAATCGCGGCGCTGCGCATCTTAGCTGACCTCAAGTACACGAAAGATCCTTGTCCGGATAATTATATTTGGGACTTGCCTCCGGGTCTGCGTCCAAACGAACACTGTAACGGAATTTCACCGTGGCCAACAAGGAATTTGTTAGGATGGGCTCCAGCACAACGTTTGACTGAATCCCAAGTACGATTTCTTAGAGACTTTCAAGTAGATCACCAACATTTCCCTACTCGCTGTGAATTGCATTGCCAAAATAATTTACTACTGAATGAGATATGGCGCACGTTTGGGGATTCTTGTACTTTTCCAAAACAATTTTACACTAATTACCAAGGATCAGTCGCGCAAGGAATCAGTTTGGAACGAAGTCCCCAATATTCACATGTCGACCCACATGCCATGTACTGCGAGGGAAGGATATCCGCGTCCTCTTACCGTAAGTTCAATAGTAATTTCGTATCAGGAGCTATGATTGCTGGTTATCGTGTGTTCAAACAAGCGATTGATGGCAAACACTGTTGGTCATGTTACGATTTCAACAATTATGAAGATGTTCCTGCGTCGTGGATTCAAACCAGAAACAAAATATACGAATGGGGTTCCGTGGGAACACTGAATGAACCGGTATTCAGCACTGTACCTGTAGACAAAAAAATGGAGCAACATTTAGTTATAAAACACGCGCAATCGATTCCATCTGTCAATTGGAATTTACATACATGAGTAACGAATGCAAGTTTTCCAGCAAGCAAGCGTTTTGAACAATAATAATTATGTATAACATTTTCAATCATTGTCGAGTCCATTGCTACAACGTGATGATTATTTGTTACACATTCCCGGTTCCAAATTAAAACTTCGATACTTGACAATCCAACGCTTTTTGATGCTTGTTCACAATTCTCACACCGATGATATCTTTGATAATTAAATTCTTACATAATCTTAGTTATAATATATAAATGACGATATGTTCCTACTATTAAAGTTTCGTTTAGATATGAAAATAAGCCTGTGAAAATATGAGCTCCTCATTTTAATATTAAGATGCGCTTTTCGGTTTTGCAAAACTTTTAAGCCTGTTACCGAGAGAAAAAATCGTTTTTTTTTTTCAACCACCCTACTACTCGCGTAATACTTTCTGATGCGGATTTGAATTTAGTGCTTGAAAAATATCTTTAATTATCACATTTCGATAAAATTTCTGCTTGTCATTGAAGGACTCGGATATGAAAGTAATTTCAGTGACGTAATCAACGTTATCTTGTAAGCGTTTTATTCTGATACTTCTCTCGATGTACTCGATCATTTCTAAAAATGCATCGAACGTTTTTTCAAAAAAAATGGTCGTACATTTTTCGTCATCGAAGATATTTCCTACGCTATCACGTTGCGCTCACTCGGTCGCAATTATGTTTAATCATGTAATGTAACTGAATAAAAAATAAATGCCTCTTGAATTATTTCTGGTCAATCCATCAAGGGGGAAAAGGGTAGGAAAAAAATTGTTTTCAACATCCATTTCACGTATGTGACTTAATATTAAAATCATCCCTCTCCCTCTGGCAGCGCACAAAATACGAACGAACAAACGTTGTTTTTCGTTTATTAGGATATAGCTAATGGATGGAGCAGAAGAATGCTTTTTTTATACTCTATTCATGCATGAATCTTCGAACGCGTTAATCTCGAAACTTCATGTTTCAATTGGTAGTTCAAAGTTTTTGAAAACTGCTCGACCGATCTTATCTAAATTGTGCAGTCTTTTTACATGCCAAATATTTGGTTCCGAACGGAGGATTTCTTTTCTTCAATTATTATTCATTTTACAGTGGAAAAAGTAGCCAAATTTCGAGCAAAAATCAGAGTCGTTTGACTCAACGTGTGCCAGACATTCAAAAATTAGCATTTCTTCAATTTCTTCGTTCGGAACCAAAAAAAATAAGAAATTACGTACGCTGAAAATTGTGTTAGCTTTTTCATTGCAGATGAAACAGCAGGGCACTTTTTTTGCTGCTCCTCGGTTTTCATGCTCCAAAAGCTTATTATTTAAAGTTTTTTATAAAGATTTCACAAATTATTCTTAAATCATCTCTAAATCATGTAGGAAACGTGTAAACGAGAAAATCGCCAAAATACTTTTTCTTCGGCTCGTGCGAGCCTTTTCTCCTTAAATGAGTTATTCGTCATGAAAATTGTCGACATCAACACAAAAATTACATTTTAATCTTAAATTCGAGTTCCGACGTCTCGCGACCACTGTTATTAGTCATATTCGCTTCCGAAAGGATGCCGATGAGGTTGTTTATCGCAGCAGCACCGCCCTAATGACGCAAATCGGAACGTTTGCGAAACGTCGAGAAAATTGTAGTTGTCCAGAAGATGTACAACTAAGTCACCGAAAACTATTTACAAATAATCATCGTGACTCAAATTCAAATTATCAGGAAACGATTTCGTACGCATTGACAGGACGTACCTAATCGTACAACGATATGGTTCAGATTCTTGCGCTTCCTCTCGACCGCTTCCTATTTTTATGTCATCAGATCTCGACTCCTAGTGTCGGCAACGCGGAATGTTACAACGTAACTTCGGTTGCACAAATCGCGGCGTCGTTGACTGACTATAGATTGAAATTACTACTGACCGCGATAAGTATGAACATTTAAATCAACATTTAACACTGTTCTCGATCATTGGATTCATTCTATTTTTGACGTGTTGAAAGCAGCTTCCACCGCGGGATTTCCCAGTTTCCAAATCTTCTATGACATCGCGATTTCGCCGATCACCGGAATCACAAGTGCAAGATCGCCTGACTGCGCCCCCCGAGAACCATTAGGAACATACTGGAACCTCTTTAGAGCATGTAGCAATCTGCGATTGAATTTTTGACAAATCAGCTGTTATAATTACAGAGATGACCGAATTCTCTACATGCATGCGATCTTTATAATGTAAAAGAGTGAATCCTAAATAAAGACAACACAAAAATTGATGCAATTTCTCATAAAATTGATGTAATTTATATTTGTACAAATATGTCAGGTAAATTTTTTTCAATAGAATTTTTTATACACCCATAATTTTTGTCTCGCCTAGTGGATCGAAAACGGTACTAAAGTTTCATTAGATCGAACCATGAACTTCCTTTGATAATGAAGCTTTTACGCACATTGGTCATATTTGTCAGATGAATCGAATATTTCTCCAATGATCACTAAGGCGTAAAAATTAGCTTCTAGCTGTCCTGGTTTTTTTTCTTGTATAAAGTGTCGTGCGAAATGTTAGATTAGGTTGTATCGGGTAAAGTTTTTTTTTCTATTTTATAAGCTGGCGCCCGCGACTTCGTCTGCGCGGGATCAGTACTTCGAGCAGCTTATTTTCTTCTCCAAGGTCATATCTTTCTTTACACCAAAATTCATTAAAATTGGTTCTGCGGTTTAGTCGGGAAGGCGTAACAGACGGACAGAGTTACGTTGAGAGACCCTTGCTCTGAATTGTGTAACGCGAGTAAATTGAAACAAAGTATTTTTGACGATGGTCTCGCTGATAGGTATTATAAACGCTATAGTTTGTGAGGATCGATGTACGGAAGTATATGATGATTGATGGCAACGCAAAGGTTACAGGTAGCTACTGCAATATACTCCTATAAACCATGTAAAGCGATTTTTTTCGTTCAGCATAAACATGCAGATTTTGCGATTTAGAAATGCCTGAGCAACGGTATACCTGCTACCTCTAAGGTTTGACCCTGCGATTTGCCACTATTTCGGTGATGATGGCCGACACATAAAAGATAGATACATGCTGTCGAGGTCTTTTTTATAGGACTGTTCAAGATAAACATTTCCATTTACATTATATACGTGTAACTCTCGCGGTTTATGCCCCTCACGCGCAATATCGTTATAAATTATAGCCTATATGTCATTCTGATGTACAAATAATAATACTGTCCAGTTTCATCGAAATTCGTTCGGTAGTTTTGGCGTAAGGAGTAACAAACATCCATACATACATACATACATACATACTCTGATAGACGCGCACGCAGCTATCATACTAATAAATGCAACATTTAAATGAAAACAGCAGGAAGAATGAAAACAAATTGACGCAGTTTCTCACGAATTGCGACAGCAAGGATGTGACAAATTTTTTCGAGGCAAAACGATAACCATATCAGGGCATTTTACCGGAAAAAAAACAGCACGTTGTTCGGTGTAGTTGCTAGTGCAATAATTGTGCCAGATCGGAAAAAGACTGCACTGAGGTGAAGTTATACGTCAATCATTTCGTGGTGACATGATAATCCGCAATTTTTGCTAGACAAGATCAACCGAAGAGCACGAAAAATGGTGGAAGGTGGCGTACTGCTATCGTACGTCAGTGTCACGGAGAGAGATAAGTTGGATCAGCTTTGGTTCTTTCCCGATTTCTATATCTGCGTTCGCAGATTTTCAAAACACGTTGACGATAGTGGTGAGGTTTTTCCATGTGTTTGAACGAGTCTATTATAAAACTAGACACGAGTTGCCTCGATAATCACGCTTCGATCAACCGTCTAACTGGAAGTTGGGAGTCAATACTAAGGTGAGTTGTTCATCGACACGTCGAGACAGCATTTTGGTTTCTTAATTAATGCTAGCTGATTTTCTATGTCAATCGGATTTGATCGTCGTGTGTTTTGCGTATTTGCAGTTCTAATATGCCGAAGAGATTCGTGTTGACTTTTCTACGTGTCGTGGCTGTTTTTGCCGCTCGATCGTGGGCGAGCCCGATGCCACAAGCAGCAGAACAGTCAGGCGACAATCAGGTAGGTATTCGCTCCTCGATCTTGTTTGAAGACAATAAGATTAATTTCGTGACGAATGGTTCTAAAATAAGTACTCTACGCAGTGGACGAATAGTTAGTCGATCCACTTGATCTGATCCAACGTTTTTGTTGTTTCTTTCACCGCTGACAGGAATCTTCTGGAAAATCTCACACAATTACCGGGTCAATAACTCAACCGTTGAACGAGGATTTCGGACCGGAAGATCGTCCCACAATTGGACTGAACTACGAACACAAGTTGTACGAAGGTCGCGATGGACACGTTACCTTTACGGCTGGTGGTTCCAAAGCACCTGGTCGTGACGTCGAGGGCACCGCTGGAATTCAAGGAGAGATCAGATTTGGTCCACATTCGGCATCGGACAATTGGCTGGACCTGTTCCCTTCCACTGCCTGGGACGTCACTGCCAACGGCCGTGAAAAGCTTATTCCCCAAGAAGTAATCAGAAATCAATCGTAATCCAGAGAGAATTGTATTTCAGAGCAAGTAAAGTTATTGAAAGGTTATGTCGTTAAAGAGATCGTTTCGTTTCAATCGATTGCCAAGTATGTGTTTTGCACTTTTAAAGAAGCTCTAATTTTGCAAGGATGAGTATTTACTAACGATAAGAATATGCAACGTGTATGCCAAAATATAGGTATTTTGTCTTCCATAATAGCCTATTTTTGTAAACATATGTATTATTGATTTCGCGAAAATCATATTTTATTTGATCTCGGAGAAAGGGGATAGTTGCCTATCCTAGCGGATAGTCGTCTTTCCTTGAAAGTGCTTCGGGGTATACTTGCCTCGTGCGGGGATAAATGAAGTACTGTGATGTTTTTTTGAATAAGAACAAATTTATATCAATTGTTCTGTAGGAATCTGTGGGTTCTGTGGAAACACTGAACGAACCTACGTTCACTACTATAACTGCGGGCAAAAAAATCGAGCAAAACTTACATATTCAAAAAGCGCAATCTGTCTCATCTGACAAGTGGGATGCAATTTTGCCAGCTCGCAAACATTTCGAACAATGTTATTCGTGTTTAAGATTTTTTGATGTATCATTTTTCAGTTCATTGCTATAACGTAATGTTGATTTTGCCACACATTCTCAATTTCAATTTAAAAATGTTTATATTCAACAATTTATACAATGCTTTCTGATCTTCACACAGATTTATCACCCCTAAAATATTTTTGATTTTCATATTTTAATAGATCATTACTTATCATTGAAGGACTCGGGTATGAAAATTATTTCAGTGTTGTAATCCTGCAGGGTGTTCCATTCTAATACTGTTTCTGTTGCTGTCACACTTTTCCTAAAAATGTATGCAAACGTTTTTCAAGATAAAAGCCTGTTCACGTCATTTGCATGGAATACATTCACTAAACTACCATGTCACTCTCATTCGCTTAAAATTATTTTAAGTGATGTAATCTAGCTGAATGAAATGTCTGTCTTTTGAAATAATTCACTCTAATCCATCGAGTTAATTAATCGTCCGGGAATTTGTTATCGTCATTACAAAAATTTAATCTCAATCTTAAATGTACTCTTTAATGAGAATCCTACGGTAACTGAGCGAACACTTTTGTGTGAGGTTCACAAAGGAACACGAGTATCATTGTATAGATGGTAACTACAGTACACTCGCGTGTCGAAGGCGATGCACATTTGGCTAGTTACATAACTCGATACCCATATAATGGATAATGCGCGAGCAAGTAATCTGAGGTCAGTTTCGAGAAACGATAACTGAACGACTAGTAACGTATACTCAAAATTCGTGTGGAATTTCCTCGTTGCTGTCGCTCACTTCGTACACGAACTCCGAATATTCTCGAACATCTTGTAGAATACGCGGGCTTATGAGATAGTCCGTGCAACGTATCTCATATAAGTATACTCTCAAGGTCAGGCATTGAAACAGAATCAGTTTCAGTATCCAGTAAAAGAATAGGTACTATTTACTATTACTTACTGACACTTCGTACTATTTACAATTTGAATACATATTGATCACCAATTTAAATCATCTGCGACATTTGAGTATACATCATCAGAATGTGTGTATCTACTCTTACAACGATATGATTCAGGTTCATGCGTTTCCTCTCGACCCAATGGGTTTCCCATTCTATGTTATCAAATCTCGACTCCTAGTGTCAGGATTCTGGAATGCTACAACGTAACTTCGGTTTCATAACTCTAGGCGTCACTGTCTGACTAATGATTGAAGTTACTACTGACCCTGATAAATATTCACGTTTGCACCGACGCCCGAGTTACGCGCCCGAACACTAGTTTATTTTTCAATGGTCATTCGATTGATTATCCAATTAACAATTCTACAAAAATGCCTATTATTTCACTACAAAATTTCATCTCAGAAGATTAAATTTTCTCACTAATGAACATCATTGAAAAATAGAAAAAAATCTCAATAAATCTCGTCGTCATTGCAAAACAAAGGACTCCAAATATTATCGTCCGGGGAAACTTTTTGTGGAAAATTAATCAACTACGGTTTGAAATTTGCATCGCGTGCTCGGAAAGCACGCGAAGAAAACGCATTAACTAATGTATTTCAATGCGGATTTGCAGTTCCAGAAAACCACTCTCGCACACAAGCGGATACTCATACATTCCCGAACAAACACAATTGTCGACGGTTGGTAATCGCAGTCACGTGACTTCATTTTTCGAATCACTTCATTTCGTGACAAATCGTATGATATTTCAAACCAACGTTTCCATTGTTATCCTTCATTACGAAGTATCGTCTCCTGACTAACACTCGACCATTGCTCAAAGTCGAGGATATTAAACCAAACAGTGTCGTCTTTTAAAATTGTTCGATGTAACTTCCATCATGGATTCCGAACCTGAAGGGATGTAAGTATATTTAAAATGGATTTATGTATTTTTTTACCATTGTCGGTTCGGACCAGAAATTACCTGAGTCATCGTCTAAATTTCACGTGAAGATACGCTTCATTAGACGATAGAATTATGAATTCATTCGAATCAGACTACTTTGTAATTGTTATATAAAGATAACTTCAATTCGTGGTTATGGGATAAAAATTGTATATTGCCTCTGGATTTACTCTCGGAAGAAGTTCAAGAGTCTAAAAACGAACACGTTCAAATAAGTAGAGAAGATCATTGTAGACAAGTTAGTAGATCGCACAAAATTGAAGATGCGTTGACTGACCAGATATGGATACGTGGGAATGACTAATAATCAAAAATATGAGTATGAATTTGCAAATCGGAGTCGAATGGAGCTTAAGTGGATGCTACTCGTGTTTTTTCTTCAATTATTTCGATTTTTCGAACGTTCAAATCAATGAAAGGCTCTGACTGGTAATTTAAGGGAATCCGCCTGTGTTCCTCGGTTTGATTATTTCTCTCGATGATATCATTTTCGAAGATGGTACCTACACCAATTCAGTTGATGGAAATAAAATGTCCACGTGAAGACAAATCTGTCTTCATATGAATGAAACGATTTCGCAGGTAGATCGCCTTCCATTGAACTCTAATGATAATAACGATATAACTTTGAAGAAAAAACACGAATGTTACGGCCAGATCCAATTGGGAAAGGAAATTTTGAATGGTAAAAAGACTGATTTTATTTTAATCATGTTGGTTTCCGGATGGATGCCGCGGGCGATTACAGCCAAATAGCGACGTTTCGCGAACGTTCCTGTTTATATCATCGGGGCGAGGCTGCTCCGATAGACATTCTTATCGGCATCCTTCCGGAAGCGCGCACGTCCAACGAATCTGACCGCGAAAGCCTCAAGTGCGGGACTAATTTAATTCTATTTGCTTTCCATGACGAAACTATACGAGTTTTTACTGTTGATTTCGACGAGACATTTTAAAAGACTCGAATCCATCTCACAAGCTAATATTATCAAAATTATAAAAAACCAACCCGTAAGTATATCGATTTCGAAAGTTTAAATAAATGCAGGAAAAACCTCAAGTTTCAATTATATTTTTTACAGAAATTTTCATTTGTATAACTTGAATGAAGTTTCATTTATCAAACTCCCTTTTAACTTCTCGGCTCTCTGATTTCGGAGAAGATAGGGAGTTATTGCAAACACCCCGAAAATGAAAAGTTGAGTTTTCATTGTAACTCCACGTTTCGAGGTCCAGAGAATCACTTCCGACTATTTTCAGTTGGACGTCTGTTTGTACGCATGTACGTGATGAAATTGTTGTCTCGACGATATCTCGAGAACGAGTCTGCGGATTCTGAACAAATTGGGCTCAACCAACGCGGCTTGTCTTAACTTGGACCTGATTAGATTTTGGCGTTGATCGGAGGAGTAATTTTCCCAGAATTTGAATAACAATATTTCCAAAAATGAAACAAAACTGGTGTCATCTTCGCACCGGACAAGAAAAATAGTACACATAGGAATTTTGAGTAATTAATAAATTTTAATGACGAATAATATGGATTCGGGCACAAATAACGAGAATTTCGAAGGGTGACTCACTGTCATCCCAAACCCGCTTGTTTGTCATAAATCTTTGATTCTATTGTTGATAACATAACATTGTTTACAATTTTTCAAAATAGGACAACTAATATTTACTACTGTATCAATCATGGTTAATATTTTTTTACCTTTTTTGACTGGACGACTCAGTGATCGAGAGCCCAGGACTTTTGTTACTAATAGTCTTTGGTTGGAACGTTCCAGGAGAACTCATGCTCTTGCTATTTTTGTACAAGATCGTGACCCTTCTTTGGAGAATTGGAGTTCCAAATTTCCCGTTTTTACTGTTGTTTTGAAACTGGAGCAGGATTCGTTCCAAAACTCTGTATAACCGATATCAGTTCGCTAATCGCTTAACCGATGTCGCCTGGTGAAGTTATTTTGCCGATTCCGCTGAAACGGCGCGTTGTTTTGGAGAAAGTTTTCTCTTGGTTGAACAGGTTTTGGGTAATTAATGTATTACAGTTATCCACGAAGCCACCGATTTTCGAACAAAGTTGACAAAACGTTGGTACATCTTGAATCGAGTGGACTATGTTATCCGCTTGGCACCACCTCTGAGTTTATTTCTGACGATCTTAACAAAAATTGTCTCGTGATCGGATGAGAGCATATTTTGTGCTGCCATACATGCTTTGATGAAATGAGATAAAGGAATATTTTGGGCGTCGAAAATAGACACGTTGATACGTTACTCGTTGCCATTGTGTTCGAACTTGATTCGACGGAAATGGCCCTGTTTTCACTGTGGGCTAGTTTCTTTGGGCTTCAATCAGATTCATCTGTGTAAATGGTACTCGTTCGAATTACTGGAGTCCAAAAATTTGCATTTGCAGTGTCTTCGATATTTTGTTTTTTGAATTTATCAGGTAAATGTTCTACAGGCATTTTTTATCAACAATGAGAGCGTATGTGTCGTAATTCTGATACCATTTCGACCTCAAATACAGAGTGTGTGTGAAGTCCCAGGACGGTCGATTGTTTCAAAAACTATGCATCAAATCGGAAAACAGAAAAACACGTGTTCAATATTTTTGAAAGTTCTATCCAATTACACCGAATTTGCCCCTTCTTGAAACCGCCCTCCGCGCGGGTGCGGGAGCAACTTCACAATTTCAAATGTAAACCGCCATTTTTTAATCGCAGATTCGGAATCTACGTTGAAAACTGAGAAACTTTTGTCTGAACTTTTTATTTTTATCGGGGCACGTGACGCTCTAATCGATCGGGGAAGATGGAGAATAGAAAATCCTACAAAACCGTGAAAAACAGTTTAATATCGCGAGACGAAAGAAACGGGTTCGATATTGTTACGTCCACGTGACTTTTACAAATAGTTCTCGCGCCTCACTCCATAAAATTTCGCATTTCAATATCCCTTCTAGCAAGCACCACTGCAGCGTGTTGATTGCTGACGTCAGAAGCGTAAGAAACTGCTTATCGCATGGAACTTTCCATAAACCAAGCAATAGGAGAACATCCTCCCTCAGACTAGGCTACGCCCCACCATGCGCCTTCCGCCCTTGGTGAAAATCTTACGATGAGCATCGCTGCTGCGTCCAGAATAATCTTGGTGGAGGGGATATATTTATCGCTTTTTTCGAGTATAAATACGAGGCAAAAATCAGGCAAAGTTGTCATTTCATTTTTAGAGACTTCTCGAAAGGTTGGCCAATTCTATATCCTCTGAATCTCGAACGACAAGAATATTCCAAGTCTTCACTTTGAATTATTCTAACTTCCATATCCACTGAATCCTACTACATCTCGAACGACAAGAATATTCCAAGTCTTCACTTTGAATTATTCTAACTTCCATATCCACTGAATCCTACTACATCTCGAACGACAAGAATATTCTAAGTCTTTACTTTGAATTATTCTACAAATTCCAATTTCAAATTACGAACTCGAATATTATTATAATCCTAGAGACTCTGAATCACGAAGCCTGAAATCCGACTCGTATCCAAGATTATTCTCGATAGATTGATATTTCATTTTTGTACGCAACTCGCATTTAGCTAAATACAAATTACATTGTTCTCCATTTGAATTGTACTTAGCAAACCTACAACCATCGCCAAGCAATCCCAAATCAATCCTCACCTACGTTCGTGCCAGCGTATAATCCGCTCCGCCGGACTGTTCCGCATACTCGACAAGAGTATTACCCATTCACCTTATTCCTCACCTACGTTCGTGCCAGCGTATAATCCGCTCCGCCGGACTGTGCCGCATACTCGACAAGAGTATTACCAATTCACATTATTCCTCACCTACGTTCGTGCCAGCGTATAATCCGCTCCGCCGGACTGTGCCGCATACTCGACAAGAGTATTACCCATTCACATTATTCCTCACCTACGTTCGTGCCAGCGTATAATCCGCTCCGCCGGACTGTGCCGCATACTCAACGAGAGTATTACCAAATCCTATAACGTCATGATTTATCATCATAACTCAACAGCAACGTAATTTCACCAAATAGTTTAATCTTTAGCATATTCTATATTTGAATTAGTAGTGTGTACTTAGGGCATTGAAACTAACGATAGGCCAGACCTCGGTCCCCGGTGGAGGAGGGCGAAAACGTCTTGCCCCAAAACAGAGGTCACATCAAAATTGTTACGTGTTGTACGTCAGCTTCACAATCTTTGGATTTATAACGCTGTACGAATTCGCGGACGTAACACTACGTAGTGAATTACTTGAAACTTGACGATAAAAGATATTTATGGAGTAATAAATTTGAATTATCATGAGAGAGCATTATATGAGTTGTTGAACATCGTAATTTCTTTATTGGAACAGAGGATGCGTAGAAAAAGTTGGATTACAACTGAATTACAAACTGTTGAGCATACATATCAATTCTCGAGACGCTTGCTTCATGGGAAAATGACATTTTCAATCGTATATATTCCACTTGAGAGATGGGATAGCTTGCGCTTGTTGGATATATAAATTTTGCGCAATTTTTTTGTCCGTGGATATGGTAGTAAACAACGGTTCATTCAGTATTCCCACGGAACCCCACTCATATACGCGATTTTTGGTTTCAATCCACGACGCGGGGACATATTTATATTCGTTGAAATCAAAACACGACCAGCAGTGTTTCTCATACATCGATTGTTTGGGCATACGGTATCCGGAAATCATAGCCTTTAATGCTGATTCATTATTAAACTTATGATAGGAGGACACGGACATCCTTCCCTCGCAGTACATCGAATTCTTGTCGAAATGTGAATCGTTGAGATTTCGTTCCAGACTGATTCCTTGTTCGATTGATCCGCTCCCACCATTATTGAAATATCTTACGCGATGCGGAATCTTTTCTAAAGCGTGCCAGACCCTGCTCAGTAGTGCTTTATTATGACAGTGCAGAAGGCACTCGGTAGGAAAATCGTTGGCACTTATTTGACAATCGAGTAGAAATTGTAGCTGGGTTTCACTTAAACGTTGGGCTGGAGCCCATCCCAACAGATTCCTCGTTGGCTTCGTTGAAATCCCCGAAAGTTTTTCTATCGGACAAAGATCCGTGGGCAAGTCCCAATAAAAATTACATTCACAAGGATCCGCTGTGTACTTGAGGTCAGCTAAGATGCGTAGTGCCGCGATTCCTGGAGCAGGGTATGCTTCATACAAGTAATGAGTGTTAGCACCCACTCGACCGAAAGTTCCCGTGACTGCACCAAATCTTTCATTCGAAGGTGAAACTAGCATACGAAATTGTCTGCTACAAGTATCCGGACCGATATAGCTTCCGATGTTCTTCACATAGACGTCCAGCGGACTCGGTAGGAAATTCAACTTATTTGAGCATAAACACTGCGACTCTGGATCATCGGGTACATTACCGTATCCTACCTTCTGCAAATGCTGCCAGAGGGTGGAAACTGCGTAATATTGAAAGACCGATTCTGAAACGGTCGTGCCAAACCCTCTCAAGCACAACGCCTTGTAAACTCTCGAACACATAGATATATAGCTATCCATTGTTACGGTGAACAATCTTATTACGCGATTAGGTTGTAATTCGAGCTGAACTTGTGGGGTTTCTGGCCTGTCGCTAGCTGGATCACCATCCCCTTGCAAATCTTCTTCCTGTCTTGCCAGCATCTTGTCTACTTCCGTTGTTGATTATTTCCGAAGACGAATGATTCGTGACCAGAAACTCTGAAAGTAACAATCGTTACTTCACGTTGTTGCGCTCGAATTATACACTTTGCGCGGATTGAAAATCTCAAGTTGATTATTACCATTCACTTTCCACGCAGAGATGACAACTTCTATGCCGGTGCAGTCAGATCAAGCACCGACTCCGCACCACTTCAATCGAGCAACGGCACGTCCGTTAGGTGCGAAGCGTTCGGCGCGCTTTGGAAGGTCGAACTAGCCGGCAGCAACGCGTTTCGACTTTTAACGGAAGGAATCGTACTGCTCCGCCATGCGATCTGCTGCCTAGCGTTCGCTGATAACAGCAGCGTATCGGTGTGATTGCCAACGTTTAGATTTCCCCAGCGAGTTGAGCGATACGGGAATTATCGCTGTACTCATTAACGGAGCAGCCACGCCCTGATGAAAAAAAAATGAAACGTTTGCGAACTGTCCGCACTCCGCTGAAACTGAACGAGGCATCTGACCGGAAACCAACGTGAATAGTGATAATAATGGTCGCGAACGCATCAAATCTATCATCAAGGTCATTTGGACGTTTGTGAATCTCTAGTTCTTCGTGATATTTTCTAGTGTAGTAGCCTTGAAAATTTGCCAAAATTATAGAACTAGGTGCCTAGTTTCCATACAGTGTTCAGCTAGTACTGATTGCTGGATTTGGCCACATTTGGTAGAGCTTGATGTTCCTTGATCTGTGTACCGATCCACCTCCCAGATTTTTCAATAATACACCTTTTCGCATACACAAGCTATCCCCTAGACCTCTAGAGAACTCGGACGTTATCTACCCGGGGCAAGAACATAGTATCTCCTACTATTCTCTGATGACGCAGCACAGCATACTGTTAACAGGCCATTATATCAACAATTATAGTACGTATAGTTGCATTTACTGTGTTAAATGGTACCAATTACCATCTTGCGCGAGTAGCAAGTACAATGTTGATATGATCATTGTCTTCACCCACGAAAATAGTTCAAGCTACCATTCTGATAATCCAGATTACCAGTTCGTTAGTAAGAATTAGGTATCGGCGTATAAAATGATAGCGCTTACTATATTAACATAATAGCTATAACTTTATTGATTCAGTAGTAGTTATCATACTATAATAACCGATGTTCTATTTTTTTCCTCGTACCATCCTTTGAATCGGGTAGGATTTGACGTATGCTCCTATGTGTTCGAACAATCCCGCAAATGCTACGCTTTGGTAGAATTTTTCTGATGCGGTCAGATATGCGTTGTAGATAGTAAGGCGACTTCCAGTTTATCGCCCAGTTCTGCGGGAAAAGTGGGTTCCTGAGGTGGTATGAATTTATTTGCGAGCTTTTTGCGGACTAATTGTTTATCCATTACAGTTTATGTCTACCGCTTTTGTTATATCCCCTGCTAACGAGCGTCGTTACCGCGTGGTCAATTTTGCGTTTTAGATGGACAGGCTGCGAAAAATTCAGGGATTTGTAAATCATCGAATTGATGTCTCAGACCTTTTATGAGGGATGGTGGTTGAAAGCGGCATGTAAGCATCTGTCAGTACGTATAGGCTTATGATAGGTGTGCTGCGCTATTGAGCCGCCTTTGCAAAGCTTGACCAGGTCACCCGAGGGTAGTGGTGGAAGGGGACAACAATCCATTTCATTTTCCACCGTGAACCTAATACGCGAATGGTCGAGTTTTCAGGAACTCCCGAAATTGGGTCATTGTACGTCTCCCATGGGGCCAGTTGACGAAGGTGTCATTTACATACCTACACCAAGTGCAAGGCTTGGAGTTAGTACTCCGGAGTACTTCGTTTTCGAGTGCCAGTGAGCCCGTTACAATTCCAGATTTTTGCTCGTAGAAGTTTTCCTCGAAGACGAAGTAGGAGAATTGAGAGGCGTAGTCTTGCCCATTATTTCTGGAGGAGTTTGGTGACATAACGTGTCGATTGGCACGCGCGTGAACGTATTTGTTAAGAGTATTTATGGGTTTTGGGGCGACTCTGAAGTTGGAGGAAAGAGATCCTCTGGTTTTCAAGTATTGTTCATTTGACTAGCTGATCAATTATTGAAATCTCTGATTGAGGATACTACTCTCCACCACTGCCCCTACTATTTGAGGTCGCCAAGGTCAAAAAACACACAGGTATTTAAGGACCTCATCGGACTCAGGCTGCTGAACATCGGAACAGCCACGTCCCGATTGAGAAAAAGAATTGTTTGCAACACTTTAGCACGACGATGAAATCATACGCGACGTTCACGCGGAAACCAACGTGACTCGTGGCAAGCGCCGCGGAAGCCTCAATCTACAAACTCACGAGTGTAGGTTTCACTCCAAATGAACTGCTTTACTGCTGGAAAGCACGCTAAGCATTTCACAATTTGATACGAATTCTCAACGCAAGTTCATTTCTCATTGTATTGCTAGTAACCGATTGATTTCTCTTGTAAGAACTTTCGAATACGTGGACAATTTTGGACGTGACTCTTTCGGGTGCGAAAGTGGTTCCTGTAATAGGACCAGATCACTGGTTTCAAATTTGTTCTTCACGGTTTGTTCTCTTTTCCTCAACGCAAAGGCTTGATCCGCGGAATCTATCTCGACCTCGCGAATTTCTCCTTGGGCGTTACGAAACTGTATTGAATTATAAATTTTTCCGTCCGGTTTCCGTCCTTATGGTAATTAATTTGTTGTGATATCTAAACTCGTACGTTTCTAGATTTGTGGTTTCGCGGTCATTGTCGTGAGTCATGTTGGTTTCCTGATGGAAGGCGCGTATAGTTTCAAAAATAATTGAAAATTCAAAGTCAATTAGAAAATCCTTGCAAGCAGAGAATCTTTTCCTCCCCAACTTCATGACGTCCCCAGAATCAACGATGATTTTCTACTTCTTCGTCCCATCGTGAGAAACATTGGGTAACTCACGTACTCACTAATCTCTCACCAAACTTCACCAGAAACCCACAGACCAACTCCTCACTCTTTATAGAGAAACTAGAAATGTTAAAAACTTTCCAGAAAAAAAATCTGTTTTTTCTGTATCTCGAGTCTTTATCCACAAAGGTATCTCTTTCTCATACTCTGCAGATAATAGAGCAATTTACTCAATTCCCAACCGACTTACTACCCCTACTCGCACTTGACGGTACAATCTACTTACTTCGTGTTCTAGGAGAAATTCTGTGAGCAGAATCCCGGAGCACAATGGGCTCACCAGTTTCTCCTATTGGGACAAATATCTTCATGGAACACTTGCGAAAACTAAGTACCTCGAACCATCAGCTTCAAACCGACCACTACGTTTACGTATGTAGATACTGCCCCCATTATATTGTCCCACGGGAAACTAGCATCGACCCAATTTCTTGAGTTCATACACTCGCGACATCCAAGTCATTAATATATCAATGCAATATCTATCTTTCATGAGATTAACAATTTACTGGCCATAATTGTAGAATATAACATTAGCTGGACAGTCAACGTGAATTTCGTCTACGACAAAGACAATGAGTTGGTCAGAATCGACGCGCGACGCCATTATAAAATATCACATAGTAACACAGATCTACGAATGATGGGGTACTGATTGACGTTGAGCAACCGAAAGTCATTTTCGAAGTAATTTTCTACGCAGAACCTGAATCCGAGCTCAGAGCTATCCTATCACGTCTGAATTTTGAGATATTTGAGGTTATGGTTTTCAGGTTTTCACCCGAGCAACCGAGTGCAGCGGCGCCTGCGCGACATATAAGTCCAAATACGAGTGGTAGGGGCTACGCGCTGATTTCAATTTATACAAGGGCTTGTTACGCCTTCTTGGATGGCCTCTTCAGCGTAGCGGAGATGGCTGAAGATACCTGCTGACAGATAGCTACATGTCACTTCCCAACACCACTCCTCGGAGCAGGCCACAATCATCACATCATTAATGTGCCCACCTAGACAGCAAACCTGAACATCTGGAAACGACACGGACCAGCGATGGATATGGCGACAAAACAAATTCATTTAGTGCGCAGAAAGCCCTAAAACGAAATTACTCCTCCGTTTCCGAAGAACCGAGTGATAAACTGAAAGTCGCCCTATTTTCCGATCTGCGACGCATATCTGAACTCATCAGCAAGATTCTGGCGAAGCATTACATTCGCACACTCTTTCAAACACTCGAGAAAAAAGGCCAAGTCCTGCCCATTGCAAATGATGGCAGCCCAAATCTGAACTCTGTAAGGGTCTATGCGGTACATTGCGAACGCGATCAAGAATACGTTGGAGAGACCGGGACGCAGATAAGTACAGGGATCAAGCAACATCAATGTTTGACCAGGCGTATGAGAACTGGATATCTAATCCAGTTCGACGATTCGGAAATTTTGGTAAATTCTCAAAAGTACTTCGCCTGAAAACTTTCTCGGCCATTGTCTATGGTCAGGTTGGCTTTGGGATGGTTGCTGCGTCTGGTTCCAGCTTGGTGCCGAAGTTTCGTAAACGTTCCACTTCGCATCATCGGTGCGTGCATGTTCCGATAACGAGTGCGGTGATAATTTCGGCATCACTCGACTCGGTTCGGAGCTCCAAGAGTCAGTTATCATAAACAGCTGCATTTAGCGAGTGGTTGCCGGCAAATCGCAGGGTGGGGCTACGCTACTTGGAACTTTGATGACTGTAGCGGTCGCTACGGGCTCGTTCGGCCTTTCAAAGCGAGCCGAATGATCTAAGACACATAGACTAGCAACTGTCCGATTGTAGTGGTGGGGAGTCTGCGCTTGATATAACTGCACTGGCATAGCAATAGTCATTTCTTGGTGGACAGTGGAAGCCTCGCGATCAGTTCGAAATTTTCAATCTGCACGACGTGTATACGTCGAATCCCCATAAAAAGCACCTCTGGTGCAAAAACCTTTCGCCTAGTTATATAAATGTGATAGTCACCTAGAAAAAATACATTCTTATCCCAAGAAAACATCATACACTTATTATTTTATACAAAAATTCCTACCTCGTAAAAAAAAAAGATTCGAAATCAGATGCTATTGCCTAGTACCGATATCACGTTGTCTTTTTCAAATTGACAATTAGGCTTTTCATAACACGGTATTGACAGCCTTCCTGTCCTGCCACGTAGTACCATAGATATAACGATAGAGGACTGACGCCTCCATTGGTTCACCCAAATAACATTTAAAAAAAATAAAATAAAAATTAAAAAAAAATTTGGTGGTAGTGATACTAGGCGGGCCAATATTTCGTATCACTATATTGGGATTATTGACATGGTTCAACCGCGGTAACATTGTACTTATCTGGAAAAGGCCCGCCTAGTACCACTACCACCAAATTTTTTTTTAATTTTTATTTTATTTTTTTTAAATGTTATTTGGGTGAACCAATGGAGGCGTCAGTCCTCTATCGTAATATCTATGGTACTACGTGGCAGGACAGGAAGGCTGTCAATACCGTGTTATGAAAAGCCTAATTGTCAATTTGAAAAAGACAACGTGATATCGGTACTAGGCAATAGCATCTGATTTCGAATCTTTTTTTTTTACGAGGTAGGAATTTTTGTATAAAATAATAAGTGTATGATGTTTTCTTGGGATAAGAATGTATTTTTTCTAGGTGACTATCACATTTATATAACTAGGCGAAAGGTTTTTGCACCAGAGGTGCTTTTTATGGGGATATCACTACTTTTTGTAGAATTTGATTAATTACGTAAGTACAATCATTCTCGTATCCGTAATGAATCGCATAAATTGTCTATCACCCTTGAATAAAATTAATAATAATATTTGTACAAAGATATGTACATATATATACTAGGGGTTCCGCCCCTGCGCGCTTCGCGCGCCAATTTTCCTCGGCGCGGCGCGCCTCGGGCACTATACATTACATATACATACATTACATATACATTACATATAATACTGATCGAATAGATTTGTTCACTCTAAAAAATACACCTACATACCGTGAGTATTCGTGTATCTAACTCTTCAGCCATACCACAATATTCGTTAATCTTTTTCGTTCCAGATCCAGCCTCGACATTCGAAGATCCTTATTATTTTGTAGTTTATAATTGTAATAATTTCCAACTATGAATAAATGATTTCCAATAATATACATGCGTAAATAATCTTGAAAGTTGTTTCCGTTTGTGGCTTACTACCTTAATTTGCAATCTGAATGTGATGCACTCTCTGTTAATGTAATGACTGTAATTCTCTCTATTGCCTGGTACTTCTCCTTCTCTACACTCTTTCACAGGATTCGCTAATAAATATTCTCGTGACTTAGCTACTTTAGTTGCTTCTGATTTGCATTGAATCGTTTCGAAAATATTATTCATTTGCCGAATAATAATGGACAGATTATCGGTACAATTTTTTCATACTGTAAGTCCTAACCGCAATCTAACCATATAATCGTACTCCGGGCGCTTTGCCTACCTGTCAAAGCAGAAGACAACCAGCGTGAACAAAGAACAGCGGAACGGCAATGCCGTAAACGCCAAATTCGGGATCGGACCGATCCAACTGACCCGCATAACGAATCTCACGCTATAACTAAAGACTGTAGTAATCATTCAATTCAACCCTGTGTTGTCAAACACTTACAGTTATCTCATAAAAAAAAAATATCTTACCGTACCTCAAATAATCTTTTTCTGAATTATACGAACAATTACGACCAAAAATACATTGACACATACCGTACTGTAGTTGGTGAAAATAAAGAGCTAACCAAAGCGCCATCTGGCTACGTCCATACTTGGTAGGTCTCTTCTCTCTACCTAGCGAAAGCCACTCTATACTCTTTATACCCATAGGTTTCGTGCCACATACTTGGTAGGTGTCTTCTCTCTACCTAGCGAAAGCCACTCTATACTCTTTATACCCATAGGTTTCTTGCCACATTGTGTGACGTCACTGACTGACGGAGACGACGAAAATGCGATCTCGTCGATAACACGTATAAATTACTTGCATCGAAATCTTCGAATAATAATATCTCAGCTCTACGTCCACCGATTCGATCGCAATAGGGCTTAAATTAAAGCTCTTCTTGGCCACATCCTGCAATAATTATTACAATTCCGTATTTATAGCGAGACGGAAGAAATTAACGATCATAAATTTCCTCAACTGTCACTCAGTTGCCGTTCGGGTATATAGAGACTCTGTCAGAGTCTCGCGCGGCGCGGCGGAAAAAAAAATTTTTTTTATATAACTAGGCGCGAGACTCTACCGAGTCTCTTGATTCAACAACGCGAAACAACGATTGCTGCTTTCAGAGTTTCGAGCAACGAACGTTGTCATTTGTCTTGTGAATCAACTACCAACCGAAATGGATGATATGTGGGAAGCGCTAGAAGGATTTCGGATGGGGAGAAATGATCCATTTGCCGACCATGCAGACATATTAAGTGCCACGCTAACTCCGCTCGAAGTACAACATAATCGCATAGTAAGACCGTTCACTGTAACAACGGACAGCTATATATCTATGTGTTCGAGCGTTTACAAGGCGATGTGCATGCGTGGGTATGGAAAGACCATATCGGAATCGGTATTCCAATATTATGCAGTTGCAGCCCTCTGGCAACATTTGCGGCACGTAGGATACCCGAATACACCAGAAGCTCCAGAGCCACAGTGTTTATGCAGAGATGTGCTGAATTACATTCCTACTCCGCTGAATCATTATATAAAAAGCATCGGAAATTATACTGAACCGGATTTATATTATAGACAATTTCGAATGCTAACTTCTCTTTCAAACAGAAGATTTGGTCCAGTCACGGGAACTTTTGGTCGGGTGGATGCCAACAATCACTATTTCTACGAAGCATACCCTGCCCCAGGAATCGCGGCGCTGCGCATCTTAGCTGACCTCAAGTACACGAAAGATCCTTGTCCGGATAATTATATTTGGGACTTGCCTCCGGGTCTGCGTCCAAATGAACACTGTAACGGAATTTCACCGAGGCCAACTAGGAATTTGTTAGGATGGGCTCCAGCCCAACGTTTGACTCAAGCCCAAGTACGATTTCTTAGAAAGTTTCAAGTAGATCACCAACATTTCCCTACTGACTGTGAATTGCATTGCCAAAATAATTTACTACTGAATGAGATATGAGTTCCTGGCAGGAAAAAGGAAAGCATTGGCGGTGGAGGGAAAAGCGGGGGGGGGGGGAGGCGGAGCAGGAAGAGGATGTGTTTAAGAGGAGTAAGGTGGTGTTGAGGTCCCCGGAGAAGAAAGGAGAGGAGGGGGACATGATGGAAAAGATTATGGAGAAAATGGAGGAGCTGATGAGGAGGGAAGGGAAGAAGGTAGAAAAAAGGGTAGACGAAATGGCAAAAGGGTGGGAACGGAAGGTAGAGCAAATGATGGAAGGTTGGGGGAGGAAGGTGGAGGAGGTGGTCAGGGAGGCGAGGGAAGAAAGGGAGGAGATGATGAGGAGGTGGGAAGGAGAAAGGAAGGAGATGAGATCCAGGATAGAGAAGCTGGAAAAAAGGGTGGAGGAAATACAGGAAGGTGGTAAGGGAGGAGAGGCGGAGGCAGGGGGGTCGTGGGAGACCGCGAAGAAGGAGAAGTGCGAGAAGGTCGACAGGAGGATAAAAGAGCTAGAGCTGAGGATGGATAGAGAAGAGAGGGAAAAAAGGAGGAAGAACGTAATAGTGAAGGGAGTGAGGATGGGTGAGGGAGTGGAGTGGCGAAAGGAGATAGATAGGATATGGAGGAAGATGGGGATAGAAGGAAAGATGAAGGATATGAAGGTAATCGGTGGAGTGAATAGGGATGGTAGAGGAATGGTTTGGGTGGAGATGGAGGGGCAGACGGAGAAGACGGAGGTGATGAGGGCAAAGGGGAAACTGAGAGGGGAAAAAGAATGGGTGGAGGACGACCTGACGCGTTTGGAGCGTGAGGTGAAATGGAGGATAGAGAGGGAAGCGGAGGCGGAAAGGAGGAAAGGAAAGATAGCGAGGGTAGGCTATATGAAGATGTGGGTGGACAATGAATGGAGGATATGGGATGAGGTAACGGGGGGATGGAAGAAGAGGGTGGGGGAACAGGGGGAAGGAAGGAGGGGGGAAGGCGACGAGGAGGGGGGGGGGGGAAGAAGGAAATAGCAAGGCAACAGGAGAGGGGTGACGGGATGGGGAGAAGGGAAGAAGCGGGGCGGAGGGGAAGGGGAAGAGGAAACGAGACGGCGAAGGTAGGGTTCTGGAACGTGGCAGGAGTGAAAAATAAGGACGAGGAGTTCTGGGAAGGGTTAAGGAGGTGGGATGTGGTGGTGATGACGGAGACATGGGCGTACATAAGAGGGTGGGAAGGGATCAAGGAGAAGTGGAAAAAGGGGTTCATATGGGAGGTACAAGAGGCGGTGAAGAGTAGGGGGAGGGGAAGAGCAAAGGGGGGAATGGCGATAGGAGTCAAGGAGGGATGGGAAGTAGGAGAATTCGGGAAAAATGAGGAAGGGTGGATGGAATGCAGGGTAAAGTTGGGAAAGCTATGGTGGAGGATAATTGGAGTATACGTGAGTGGGGATCTAGAGAGAAAGATGAGTATGATGGCGAGGTGGATGGAGGAGAAAAGGAGCGAAGACCTGGTGGTGTTTGGGGGAGACTTCAACGTGAGAACCGGGGCGGAAGGGGGAATACGGCAGTGGTGGCAGCAAGGTGAGGACAAGGAAGGGATAGCGGAGAGGAAGTCGAAGGACGAGGTGGTAACGGGGGAAGGGAAAAGATGGGTGAGGTTCATAAGGGAAAGAGGGTGGGAGATACTGAATGGTGGAGTGCCAGGGGACGAGGAGGGGGAATGGACGTACGTGGGAGGAAGAGGAAGATCGGTAATCGACTATGTGGTGGCGGAGGAAAACACAGTAGAGAAGGTAGAAAAGCTAGAAGTGGAGGGGAAGACAGATTCGGACCACATGCCGGTGGTGTTATGGGTGAAGGCGGAGGAGAAGAGAAAAGGAAGGAGGAGCGGCGAGGGGGAAAGGAAAGAACGGTATAGGAGAGGGTGCTGGAACGAGGAGGGAGCAGCGAGGTTTGGAGAGGATTTCGGAGAGTGGAGGTGGGGCGAGGAGGAGGTAGAGGAAGGTTGGAGAGAGTTAGGGGAAAGAATAGGTAAGGCGGTAATCAAGTCGGAAGAGGTAGAAAGTAGGGCTCGGAGGAACGGTTGGTGGGATGAGGAATGCAGAGAAAGGAAGGAAAGATTGAGAAGGAAACTGCTGGAGTGGAGGAAGGGAGGGAACAATGAGAGAGAATATAAGGAGGAGAAGACACGGTACAAAAGGCTGTGCGAAGGAAAGAGAAAAGAGGAAGAGAGGAAATGGGAGAATGAGATAAACGCCATAAGGACGGAGAACCAGGCATGGACGGTGATAAACAGGGGGAGGAAGAAACGAAAAGGGGTGAACAAAAGAATAGGTATGAGGGAATGGGACAAGTATTTCAGAGAGCTGTTGGGTGGGGTGAGCGAGAAGAGGGTGGGGGAGGCGGTGAGGAAGCAGGGAGGGGAGGGAGAGGAGGAGATTACAATGCAGGAAGTGAGAAAGGTGGTAGGGGAGCAGAAGGATGGGAAGGCGACGGGGGAGGACGGGATACCAAGCGAGGTGTGGAGGTATGGGGGGGAAAATGTGATGGAGAGTCTGTGGAAGTTGTGCGGAAGGGTGTGGAGAGGGGAAGGGTGGCCAGAGGGATGGAAGGAGGGGGTAGTGGTGCCGGTGGTGAAGAAAGGAAAGGGGGAGAGGGTGGAGGAGTATAGGGGGGTGACACTAACGCAGACAGCGTATAAGGTGTACACGGGGGTGCTGAGGGACAGAGTGAAGATGGAGGTGAGGGAAAAGGAGATGCTGCCACAGAGCCAGGCAGGGTTCAGAGAAGGAAGGGGCACGGTGGATAACATCTACGTGCTGAATTACCTGATAAATAGGGAAAGAAGAAGGAAAAACGTGAACATGGTGCTGCTGTTCGTAGATCTGAGAGCGGCCTTCGACTCGGTGGATAGGGAAAAGCTGGCGGAAAGCATGAGGAAAAGGGGGATTAGAGAAGGACTCGTGGAAAGGTGCGAGGAGGTGCTAAAGGAGACGACGGGGAGGGTGAGAGTGGGGGAGGAAAGGGGGGAAAGGTTTTGGACGGAGAGAGGCGTGAGACAGGGTTGCCCGCTGAGTCCGATACTATTCATATTGCTGATGGCGGATTTGGACGAGGAGCTAGAAAAGGGATGTTGGGGTGGGGTAGAGTTAGAAGGGGGGAAGAAGGTGTATTCGCTGGCATACGCGGACGATCTAGTATTGATGGCAAGAGGGGAAGAGGAGATGAAGGGAATGATAGGGAAACTGGAGAGATACCTGGAGGGGAAAGGGCTAGAGGTGAACACGGGGAAGACGAAGGTGATGAGATGTAAGGTAGGAGTAGGTAGGAAAAAGAAGGTGAAATGGTGGTGGAAGAGGACGGAGATAGAGGAGGTGAAGAGGTATAAATACTTAGGGTATGTGGTGCGGGCGGATGGAAGTCAGAAGGACCATGTGGAGGAAAGAGTAGAAAAGGCGGCGAAAGCGATGGGGCAGGTGTGGGGGATAGGAAAGAGGAAGTTTGGTAAGGACTGGGGCAGAAGGCTGTGGCTATTCGACAGAATGGTGTGGCCGGTGCTGGGATATGGGGTGGAAATATGGGGCTGGGAAAGAAGAGAGGAGGTGGAAAAGATACACAACAGGTATCTGAGATGGGTGTTGGGAGTGACAAGAAGGGTGCCAGGCTATGCAGTGAGGGAGGAACTGCAAAGGGAAACGTTGGAGGCGAGAGCAGGCATGAGGGCATGGGGGTATGAGAGAAAGTTGGAAGAGGGTGGGGGAGGGGAGCTGGCGAGAAGATGCTGGGGAGAAATAAAAAGGAGGGCGAGAATGGCGAGGGGATGTGAGGGGTGGGAGGAGGAGAGGAGGAAGTTCTACGAGGGAAAAGGATGGGACGGGGAGGAGGTAGTGAGGAGATGGGAGGAGGGGAGGATGAGAGGCGAGGACCTAGTGAGGATGGAAAGGGCAAAGCAGGAGGAGGAAAGGTGGACGAGGATCAGAGAGGCGAGAGGAAACAAGGAGTACGGATTCGTGAAAGGAGCGGGGGTACCGGGGTATCTGAGGAAAGGGTGGGAGGAAGTGAGGTGGAAGAGGATGGCGAGATACAGGCTGGGGGAGGAGATGAGGGGGACCAGGTATTGGGAGACGAGGGAAAATAGGATATGCAGGATGTGCGAGGCGGCGGAGGAAACATGGGAGCACGTGTGGGAAGAGTGCACAGATTGGGGGGAGGCAAGAGGATGGCAAGAAGCTAGGGGGGAGGTGTTAGGCGACGAGGGGTTAGGGGAGAAATGGGTGGAAAGGATAGACGGTTGGAGAAGGGAGAAAAAGGAAAGGATCAGAGAGGCGGAGATGGTGGAGTAGAGGGTAGCAAAAGGGAGGGGTAGATCACGAGCGGCGGAAACGGAAGTCTGGTATGAGAGAGGAATGAATGCAGTGAGAAGGTTAAGTGGAGCGCTCTCTCTCTAGCACGGCGTGGGTAAAAAAGATAGAAATAGTATAGTATGTAAGGTAGCGTTAAGGATGTATGTGAGCGGAGCGGGAGTCCGCAATGTACCCCGCAAGGGAATAAATACATTTCATTCATACTACTGAATGAGATATGGCGCACGTTTGGGGATTTCTGTACTTTTCCAAAACATTTTCACACCAATTACCAAGGATCAGTCGCGCAAGGAATCAGTTTGGAACGAAGTCCCCAATATTCACATGTCGACCCACATGCCATGTACTGCGAGGGAAGGATATCCGCGTCCTCTTACCGTAAGTTCCATAGTAATTTCGTATCAGGAGCTATGATCGCTGGTTATCGTGTGTTCAAACAAGCGATTGATGGCAAACACTGTTGGTCATGTTACGATTTCAACAATTATGAAAATGTTCCTGCGTCATGGATTCAAACCAGAAACAAAATATACGACTGGGGTTCCGTGGGAACACTGAATGAACCGGTATTCAGCTCTATACCTATAGACAAAAAAATGGAGCAAAATTCAGTTATACAACACGCGCAATCGATTCCATCTGTCAATTGGAATTTACATACATGAGTAACGAATGCAAGTTTTCCAGCAAGCAAGCGTTTTGAACAATAATAATTATGTATAACATTTTCAATCATTGTCGAGTCCATTGCTACAACGTGATGATTATTTGTTACACATTCCCAGTTCCAAATTAAAACTTCGATACTCGACAATCCAACGCTTTTTGATGCTTGTTCACAATTCTCACACCGATGATATCTTTGATAATTAAATTCTTACATAATCTTAGTTATAATATATAAATGACGATATGTTACTACTATTGAAGTTTCGTTTAGATATAAAAATAAGCCTGTGAAAATATGAGCTCTTAATTTTAATATTAACATGCTCCGCATTGCGTTTTTCGGTTTTGCCAAACTTTCAAGCCTGTTACTGAGAGAAAAAATCGTTTTTTTTTCAACCGCCCTACTACTCGCGTAATATTTTCTGACGCGGAGTTGAATTTAGTGCTTGAAAAATATCTTCGATTATCACATTTCGATAAAATCTCTGCTTATCATTGAAGGACTCGGATATGACAGTAATTTCAGTGACGTAATCAACGTTATCTTGTAAGCGCTTCATTCTGATACTTCTCTCGATGTACCCGATCATTTCTAAAAATGCATCAAACGTTTTTTTTCAAAAAAAAAGTGGTCGTACATTTTTCTTTATCGAAGATATTTCCTACGCTATCACGTTGCGCTCACTCGGTCGCAATTATGTGTAATCATGTAATGTAACTGAATAAAAAATAAATGCCTCTTGAATTAATTTTTGTCAATCCATCAAGGGGGAAAAGGGTAGGAAAAAAATTGTTTTCAATATCCATTTCACGTATGTGTTTTAATATTTAAATCATTCCTCTTCCGCCTCGTACCCATCTACCTCTCTCACTCCCTCCCCTTTCTCAGCTAATTTTACGATGCCGATAACGTGTTTTAAATATTCACAAACTCATTCGCTTTTTTTAAAAATAATTGTGCCTATAACCTTGGCGCAAGTGCAAGCAATAAGTTGACTAGGTTTTATCGCAAATAGGTGAGGAGTCTGGCAGCGCACAAAATACGAACGAACAAACGTTGTTTTTCGTTTATCAGGATATAATCAATGGATGGAGCAAAAGAATGCTTTTTTTATACTCTATTTATGCATGAATCTTCAAACGCGTTTATCTCGAAACTACATGTTTCAATTGGTAGTTCAAAGTTTTTGAAAACTGCTCGACCGATCTTATCTAAATTGCGCAGACTTTTTATATGCCAAATATTTGGTTTTGAACGGAGGATTTCTTTTCTTCAATTATAATTCATTTTACAATGGAACAAGTAGCCAAATTTCGAGCAAAAATCAGAGTTGTCTGACTCAACGTGTGCCAGACATTCAAAAATTAACATTTTTTCAATTTCATCGTTCGGAACCAAAAAAAAAAAAAAGAAATTACGTGTTCTGAAAACTGTTTTAGCTTTTTCATTGCAGATGAAACAGCAGCGCACTTTGTTTTGCTGCTCCTCGGTTTTCATGCTCCAAAAGCTTATGATTTAAAGTTTTTTATAAAGATTTCACAAAATATTCTTAAATCATCTCTAAATCATGTAGGAAACGTGTAAACGAGAAAATCGCCAAAATACTTTTTCTTCAGCTCGTGCGAGCCTTTTCTCCTTAAATGAGTTATTCGTCATGAAAATTGTCGACATCAACACAAAAATTACATTTTAATCTTAAATTCCAGTTTCGAGGTCTCGCGACCACCGTTATTAGTCATATTCGCTTCCGAAAGGATGCCGATGAGGTTGCTTATCGCAGCAGCACCGCCCTAATGACGCAAATCGGAACGTTTGCGAAACGTCGAGAAAATTGTAGTTGCCTAGAAGATATACAACGAAGTCAGCGAAAACTATTCACAAATAATCATCGTAACTCGAATTCAAATTATCAGGCAACGATTTCGTACGCATTGACAGGACGTACCTAATCGTACAACGATATGGTTCAGATTCTTGCGCTTCCTCTCGACCGCTTTCTATTTTTATGTCATCAGATCTCGACTCCTAGTGTCGGCAATGCGGAATGTTACAACGTAACTTCGGTTGCATAAATCGCGGCGTCGTTGTCTGACTATAGATTGAAATTACTACTGACCGCGATATGTATGAACATTTAAACGGATTCGTTGATACCGAAGCGTGAGTTACGTGTGCGATGACCAGTTCATTTTTCCAACGTCGTCCAATTAAATAGTCTATCGTAAGCGTGGCTTTAATTACAAAGTTCTAGAGAAATACTCATCATTTTACTACAAAACTATACCTCGCAATATTAAATCTTCGCTGCAATACCTTCCATTAGAAAGCAAAAACACAGAAATCGCGTTCGCGTTGACAGGAAATTATACGGAATTTTCGTTAATAATATTGTGAGCTGGCTGACGCGAAATGTACAATTAACCTAAGCTCCGAGATTAATTACTGTTCCCACCGTAGTCTTTCTGACTACAGCTTTACCATTAAATTCAAAGCGTACAATATCAAAGATCAATATTCAACAAATAGAACATCCAGTACACTAGAACCATTAACGCCGATCCTTTGAACTACGGTAAATGAATGCTGAACGTCCTCGTTCGTTTTTTTGGGCGTCGTCCCGTATTACTCCGTTCACAAATCATTCGTTTGAAGTTCGAAACCTAAATAGTGAGGACTCCGCGCGAAAGTGAACACCGAATAGTCTAAGAATACACTGCAAACGATATGGAAAGTACTTAAGGTATGTTGTCAACGTACCTCACTTTCATGCCCTGAATAATGCTACTATACTAGTGCATTATTACCTTAAAATAATATCAATAACTAATAATAACAACAATAATAATAATATCAATAATATATATAATTTTTATTGTTCGCCTTTTGTCTTTTAAATTTACTCCATCTACTCTATTTTCTATGCTTCGTTGGCTTCATCCCATTCTATTGCTTTATTATCGCCATTATACATACAACTATTCACTATGCCTGTATTTACATTATTTATACCTTTCTTCTTTTTTTTTCTTCTCTTCTTTTCTTCATACCTTCTTTCTACTATTCTAACCTTTTCTATTTAATGTTTTTTCTTCGTTTTCGTCTTCTTCTAGCCTTTCCTTTCACCTTTCTGGTTCTTTTTTTACTTTTTCCGCTTCTTTGTCAGCTCAACTCTTCCCAAAACTGGCAACGGAGTGGGTCATCCTTTCGGCCTCCGTGCCAGCTTGCCTCTCCTCTCTTTCTTTTGTCACATCCATCCCTATTTATCTTTTTCATTCTTCTCTTCTCTTTTTCTCTCTTTTCTCTCAGTTTCTTGCCCCATGCCAAACCTTTTGCTTCGTCTCCTATTAAGTCCGCTAATTTCATCCCGCTTCTCTCCATCTCCCTGCATCTTTCAATTAAGTGTTCCAACGTCTCTTCTTCTTCTCCGTTCATCCTACATCCTCTGTTTCTCTCAGACTCCCAATATCTGTTGCCTCTTTCTTCGTTTCCACATCATCTCCTTTTCTTCCTCTCTTTCCTATCATAAATCGTGGGATTCTCACCAATCTTATTTATTTATATCTTCTCACACTTCTTCATCGCCATATAATAACAACAACAACAACAACAACAACAACAACAACAACAACAATAATAATAACAATAACAATAATAATAATAATAATAATAATAATGATGATGATGATGATGATGATGATGATGATGATACAACGTACATCAGAGAAAACGTATCGACGCAAAAAAATATTTTTCGGAAAAATTGTACGCCGTTTTATATCGTGGCTTCATGAACATTTGATCGAAGTAGAAACAAACAACGTTCTGATGAGCATGATCGTTCGTAAACTGTCGACTGATGACCATGATTATTAGAGTTGAGGTATGTAAAAAATAAGGTCGAAATGTTTCCAAAAAATATGTGGAATAGTTTTGAAAAATGAACTGGTCTTGTTGTACAAAAATTCAGTCGAGATGAAGCGTTTGCCTTTGTGGCACGTGACTCGAGATCTGCGAGCGTGGAATGATTCGTGCCGAAGCTCGCGGCACGCATAACGACCTGCAAACTACATCTCAGGATGCGTGTAAATTAAGAACGGTTATAAACCAGCTCTGAATCATGCAACCTCGGCTGAAATATAGTCGCCCATATTCTAGAACTTGTAGCAGTATTTAGATTTAATCCTATCTCTGCCTCGCGTCAGGCTCGTCGCCTGCTTGCTTTTACTTCTCGTCTTCCCTCATTATCACCTTGGCTACACATCTCAAAGACTTTAATTTATTTAAATCAGGATTAACGAGGGGCGAAAACGACCACGGTTATGTGAGCGGTTTCAAGTTCAGCTCCCACATTTCTTGCGACGGTGGGCGTTCGTATCTCGATTAAAAACCTCCTACACTTCTGCAGGCCTCTCCGTTCGTTCACTTTCGATTTATCCACATATTTCCTCGTATCTCACGAACGTCGATAAGGGATTAGTATACTTTAGACGCTCGAAAAAAAGCTACTTTTACGAATTCTCATCCGCGCTGCTACGATAGCTATTTATATAAAAGCTGTTGGGCTCGATAAATACTCTCTTAAAATATATTTAAGAACATTTTTTTATTCACAACGCTCCATACTTATTTACAAAAAAGGTAGACCAAGTCGATTTCTCTGCAACAAATCACCGGGGACATAAAAATCAATTACAATTATTGATTAACAAAATGGTGAGCCTTTTTTTTTAAAAAAAAATTATTTTTCCATTAAAAAATATAGTCAGAACGAACATCTTTAAAACCCGCAGTTATGCTGTAGCTAATAATATTAGATTTTTATGTTTCAAATGACCCGTTGCAGAGAAATCGACAGAGTAAGCCACCTGCGTACTTTTTGAAGAGTTGCCTTTTTTGTAAATAAATAATGAGTAGATTTAAGAAAATGTCTTCAACATAGTTCAAAAGTGTACAATTTGTTGGGCCTAACAACTTCTACGTCAATATCTATCATAACGACGTGAAAAAAAAATCGTGAAGATGGTATTTAAAAAAAAAAAATTTCGAGCGTCCAAAGTAGCCTAATTCTTTAACCAACGAACGAGATACTACGGGCTCGAGTTTTCTTTCGAACGCCCCGACAATGTTCTCGATTTCATGTAACAATCTCGTCACGAACGACGTATCAATCGCAATTGCTCCGTGAATTCAGCGCGATATACGTCACTCGGATCATTGCACGTCACGTTCATTATTATTGCTTTCGGTACGAGCGCAATTATGCCGTAAACAAAACGCAATGCGCATGTATCACGTCCGCGACGTGTTGCCTCGGGTATAATTGCAGCTCGTTTATTAATCTTTGACCACCCACGTTTGGATTTCCGCTACGCTTAAGATAGACTATTTAATTGTAAGTCGAGTACTTCGGGGGGGTACTCGAGGCTGCGCGATACGCTCAGCCAGCAGAATTCTCGAGGGATATTTTACGCTGGTAATTCGAGTAGGTAGTTGGTAGGCGCGAGTTTATATCGTTTTCATTTCAAATATGCACTCTCACTCTCCCCGAATCGGAGGAAAAAATGAACCGTAACTCTTTCGTCACGTATTGCTCTCCGGTATTTTAATGAAAGGAAGTCGGATATTCATAGGGTTCACGTGGATGGAAATGGATGCTGCGCACCGCGAAGATTCTCCACCGAGATGCAGTCACGGAATTATCTATGCGATTATAATCCCGTACTTCGGGGAAATTCAGTGTATGAAAACGACGAGTCTTCTTGGATTCTTTGGCGTCTCGGGCCACGAATAAGCTGTCGTGGATCGAGCGAGCAGCAAGTACCGAGGAATTCCGCAATATTCTCGGCTCTGAAAATGAAAAAGATCAATCTTTGTAATTACTGCAATCTCAATTACGCTTCTGGCATTTTAATTTGGAATAATATCAACGCGTCGCGCTATCAACATCAAATACTCCAATATACTGTATTACGCAACTTGTATAAAATTACAAAAACGAGAAGAAAAGAAATTGAAAATGGAGAGACGTCGCATCACAAATTACAATGTGTAGTATGCAATTAACAGATGTTTCATTACAAATTGCAAAAAGTAACGTGTAATTAGCAAAGGTTTCATTACAAATTGCGCAAAGTCGCGTGTAATTTAGAGATGAGACTTGCGAGAAGTAATGTTTAGAGAAAAGATATACTATTCTATCTCAAAAATGTAATGGCTCGTATCACCCAAAACGAAATCGTTCGAGCATCGATAATTTCGCACAACAAATTCTTCCGGTGTGAGAGGAAATTCATCGAAAGGGTGTGTTACTTTTTGGCAACTTTTTTCTATTCACAAACAGGTTATATACTTTGACAAAGATAGAAAAAGTTTGTCAAAATTTGACCTCTTAATAATAATATTCAGAGATATTTCACTGCGAATTTCTATTTCCCATTTAAGTAACACGATAAAAAAAGTTTTTTGAGTTTGGAATATTGTATCTCGGCAATGTCACATTGGACAGATTAATCGAAGGTATAATTTTATAGAGAATTGAACGTTTTACAAAAAAGGTTTCCCAGACGTTTTTATTAAACATAGCAGTTCGACTTATATTCGAGTTGAAATTTCGAAATGTTAATATTAATATTAACAGCTCAAATTTGAACAGACTTGTTTTTTCACCTTCCCGAAAGTATACAACCTGTTTGCGAGTCAAAAAAAAATTGTCCACAAATGATACAACCCGTTACATATTCATTTACACGATTTGTAACGCGGCATCGCTCGACCGCGCGTTTTTCTTTGTGAATTGTGATTCGGTGATTATACGTTACAAATTTTTCAGATCCCTCTCACCGCACCACCCAGTTTCTTCGCAGACTTTTGTCCACGTCGATTCCGGAAGCGATTGATCACAGCCATCCGTGGTTCCGACACTTACAGACACTTCCCTGACTCTCCCTCTAATTGGCGCGGTGCAAAGATGAACTCTTTCGCTCAACGAGCCACTTTAAAGGGCACGCGTAGCGTAACGTCGCAAAGATAACTCGCCGCGAGCGCAATTAACTCTCGACCTCGCCGCGAGTGTTCTTATCCAGCGCGCGCGACAGGTACTCCATAACTCAGGCGCGTATCGACAACGCGTGCTAGCGAGTTCGTTTCCCCAACATACCTCGTTCATTTGTCAACCCGATTTTTGTTTATTTTCAATTCCAGCGTCGTTACAATGTCTGTCGATCAATCCACGTCGCCTCCCCCAACCGATCGTTACCAGACCACTGTCAGCTCATCTGATCCGCTCCGTTGAATAATCGTCGTCGACTGGAGAGAAGAGAGAGAGAGAAAAAAGTGTAACCCAATCGGTCACGATTACCTGGAACGTGGCTCGAAGATTGAACCGAGCCGAAAATAACGCTTCGAGAAAAGAAAACACCATGGATTTTAACGACACGTTCGTAAAGACTCGTAACAAATCCTCGGAACGAGACTCTAAACTCGAGTTCTTCGACGAGCGGGATTCAATGTCTGTAAACGTAAAGTACGCTTCGGCCTAAAGTCGAGTATTTAAGGTCCTCGTTTCCGAAATTAGGGCTGCCGTGGATATTTTTAGAGACACTTGTCCCGACTAGACGTCGAGGCAAACTTTTGACACGTCACGACATGCGGTCGCGAGGCAACAAAGATTTATTACGAACTGTCTTACGCGGCATATGTTTGCAAAATAGACGTGGTTTATAAATATTTCGAATATTTGTCTATCGCCAATCTACCCTTCTCGTAATAACTACAATAGGGGGAAGAGCGGGGCTAAAAGTTCCCGCGTTAAGTTATCCCGATGAAAATATCTCATGGAGGAACAACCGTTGATAAACAGGGTGTTAGAAAAGTCTGGAAACGGTCAAATATCTCGAGAACGAGGCGTTTCTGAGAAAAATAGTTTCAACCAATGTTGTAGGGTTTTAAAAGTTCTATGTAATGATTATATCCGTTTGAGCTGGAGTAGAGGCGTCAGGACGAAATCGAAACCAACATGATTTTTTTAAATAGAACACTCCATTTTTTATGGCACAGTATTAAAGATGGCGGTGAGACGTTTCCAAAACACTACTTGATAACCTATTTTTATTGAGAATTGCCCGAATTAAGAGGCTTTAGAGCTTACGGTGCCGCGGCATGCCGCCAGCATTAGTGCCGAACATGTAACCTCCACGCGGTGCATGTTGAATAACACTAGTGCTGGCGGTACCGTAGGTTCTACGGCTCATAACTCGAGCAATTCTCAACCAAAATAGGTTTTCAAGTAGTGTTTTGGAAACGTTTTGCCGCCATCTTTAATATTGTGCCATTAAAAATGTGGTGTTTCGATTAAATAAATCATGTTGGTTTCGATATCGCCTTGATGCTTTTACTCAAGGTCGAAAGAATATGATCATTGAATAGAACTTTTAAAACCCTACAATATTGATTTAAAACATTTTTCTGATAAATGTTTCGTTTTCGAGATATTTGACCGTTCCCAGACTTTTCTAACACGCTGTATGTAGTAAATACGTTACACGGAGAGAACAGTTTCGATGGGAGAACCAAAGCTTTGGGTGTCACAACTAAAAACTATGGTTATGATTTGGTTACGGCAACGAAAGCTAACGTGTAGAGCGTATTTCGGTGTCGCAACTATTCGCATAGTTGTCGCTTCCAAACCACTTTCGGCATACTTTGGTTGTGATGCAATATTGCAATACTAATGCTAAAGCCAAGGTTCATCAACAAACTTTGAAGTTAATTAAAAAACGGAACTTTTAGCCCCATTCTCCCCTGCTTTATACTTTTCATTTGCGAGTCAAACTTTCTTGTAAACACGAGTCTGGATATGTTAACCCTTCGTATCGGCGAGCGATGGGCGTCTGACTGGCATATCAGGTGTAAAAATAAATGTTGGGTGACTCCGCGGATGCGGTGTACCGTCGAGACACGCTGCGTAGATCAAAGGCTTTGTTAATCCTTGTATAATATGTGAAGATCGAAGACACGTCGGATCGATGGATAAAAATGTTTATTTACAATTATTATTCCTGTGAATAGAAAGCCTTCGTTGTTCTGTTGACGAAGAAGATAATATCTCGCTCGTTTCTCTAACGATTTATCAAATATTTAATAAATATGGTGCAAGCATGTGCGAAACATTTCTCACGGTTTGGACGAGCCACCCTACGCGATGAACGCTACAAACCTGTCCCAATGTTTTAACTGAACTAAACAACTCAGGCACACTTGATATACATATCTATCATAATAGATGTATACATATCTATACATAATCGCTATAAGGTAAAGGACTCAGTTTCTGACCTTTTTAGAGTGACCGTTGACGTTATACTAGAACGATTATTATGAAATTCGCTCTAAAGAAGAGATTTATAATTTTATCAGCTAGTTTAGAATTTTCAGACTAATTATTTGAAGTGGATGAATAATTTGAATGTGAGTTTTAAAAATCGATGTTCAAAGACCCATTTTCTGCCCCTCAGACTTCCCTGCGTTGCGGTTTCTAACCCTGACAGTAGCCTAGTTTCTGACCTTCAAATTCACGCGCGGAGGGTCGAAAATGTAATTTTCTACTTATCAAAATGAATCTTAAACGTTATTTTATCAGTGTAATTATGAAAAGTAATTGAAAATAATCCAACATAACTATGAATATTACTATTTTAATATTTTATGGATATGTCACTCGACAGATAACCTCGACTACTATAGAATAGAATTCGAGAGTTGCTAACACTTAGCATACAGTAAATACTCTCAAAATATGTACAAAGAAATTAGATTTTTCCTACCCAAGTTACCAGACTACTACTACTTTACTTTAAAAGGTTACGCCAAGCCGAGATTTATAAAAAATCGATTTTCGGTTTTATTTGTTATTTCTTGTAGTGTGAGCCTTGAGGAAAATTTTAAGCCCAAAACGGAGTCTGTACCGACAATATTGACGAAGAGTTTTTTGATACCACCCTGTGCAGCGCTCCGCGCTACTTACGTCGCTACAAGTATTTACAATGATGGCTACGGCAGTATTTTGTTAATATTACACGTATTAAACGTAACCTTCGGACCCACTTGTTACGACACGTGCAATGCCGAAGACGAATACCGTATATCGCGTGCTGAAAAACGCGCGAAAGAAACGTCAAAAGAGGCCAGAGCAGCTCGGAGAAGGTCAAGATTATCTCTAGAAGACCAGCAACTTGCCGAGGAAGGACCCCAATATGGAGCAGGAATCGCAGATCAACCGTATAGCAAGGTAAGCTATAAATATTCAATTTTTTCTGTTGCCAAAACCGCGTCAAAACTTTAAACGCGTTTTTCTCGAAACTACATTTTTCGAGTTTGCGAGAGTGATAACTCGACAACGGCTATTCCGATCGACTTGAAATTTATACCACACATTTGTAACACTGTTATCTGAGGCGCTGCGTCGAATTTTTTCGATATTGTTGACCGTTTTTTTTATCAATGTTTTTAGGTCGGAATTTTTCGCGAAAAACGAACCAAAAATTCCGCGTGCTGCCAAAAATCCATTTTTGATTTTTTCGGAAAAATCCTACGTAGTTTCATATATTTGACACCATATTTTCGTCGCATATGTTTCAGATGAGCCGTGAGGCCGGTATGATTCCCGCAGAGCAGTGATGCAAAAAAATATTGATGCGCGCGGAGGCGTGTATCCCCGACAATCATACATATTGTTGTATTAAAAAAATACGTTTGGAAAGCTGAAAAGTGCGTTATTTTAGCTGGAAAAAAAATCATGACAATTGCGTCTTACTCGATCTCTCAGGGCGGTGTAGCCACTTAAATCGAGAATAATACTAGCATTGATGATGATGAGCGTGAAGAAATTGACAGACACTCGCGTTTGTCCTCCTCGAAAATGTTTCTATTTTCTGAACGTCAGGTGAAAATTCTACGGAAAATGAATGGAAGCAGGAAACTCGGGGAAGGAACTGGGTTGAGCCCGAAGGGCCGAGGGCGCCATCGGACATCCCGTAACGAGGAAATACTCACGGGTGGCATCGCTGACGTACTTGCCGTATCGGAACGAGCATGCCGGCAGGAAATTGTACGTCAAGCAACATGAAAATAAAAAAGAAAGGCTCGGTCGGCGGATGCTACGGGAACCGGAAGTAAGGATCGGTTGAAATGGAAGAGAAAATAGTAGAGTAGGAATTGAAGCGCGAGGAAATCGGAGAAGGTGCGTTTGGGAGTTGGACTCGAGGCAAAGTTTTCGATGAAACGAGAAGATGGGTTGACGCTTCATCCGTGATGTACAGGTCGAGAGGAACGGGAATGTTTCATCCGGTCGCAGCGGTCGATTTGTATAATTAAGAAAAACACGCGGTAACGTATTTTCTGGTGAAATATTTTTATACGTTTACCGGCTCGTGCTCGGCGACTAAGCAAACATATTTGCTATAGAAAAACGCTGATATTTCAAGGCGTAATGTTTACTCTTCGACGGGGTTAGCGCCGCGGCGCTTCCATCGACTCTGCTCGTCAGCGTCGAGACACCGAGGTTGTGTGTGCTGTGTACACGCTCGTGCTGATATGGTAATTCGAAAACTGCACGAATCACGTGAACAGCAAAACGAGTCACGATCCTACCTCGGAACGAGAGGAGAAAATGCCTTCGCATTATCGTATCGCATCGCTCAATGTCCGATCGTTTATCCGACCAAATCACGATCGATAAATTATCGCAACGTGTTTTCAAATTGAATCGTTCATTTCCAAGGAGTACGATACATGGAAATTGAACCTGTTCGTTTTCTCTTCGGGGCACAAAGACGCATTATATTGCTACTTATTGTCCGTTCTCTCGTCTGGTGCGGCGATACTTGATACCCAAATTAAATCATGACTCGTGCTTCTTCTTTACAGCATCGGCGTTTAATCATCTATATTCTCAGCAAGCGTACATCTTGCAATAATGGCTGCGTAACTGCCTCGCAGTTTAAGGCCTGTCGAGGCTAGTTGAAGTCGAATTCCACAAACTGGTAGATTTTCGCAACATTTTTTAGTTTTTCCTCGATCGAGGGAATACTAAAGTGGATAAAAATCACTAGGGAAATCGCGCAACTCTGAGACCCGTTTCCTCGGAAACTACCAGTCCAATTTTGATGAAATTTGGAGGTGCTTCTCATCGCATTATTCTCACGAATTAAGCTTGACAATCTTTTCCTGCGACTTCATGTTTTTTTTAGAGCAATAGCAATTTCGTGTAGTTATACTCTATTACCAAAAAAATGTATTGCAACTGCTCAAGTATTTTGGGAGAAACTGGGATTTTTATCAGAAAAGTATGATTTTACAGGAGTCAAAAAAATACGACACTCATAATTCCCACTCTTTGATAATGACAAATCGATTTTTCTTGTTACATATCGCTATAAACAGATGTTGTCACTGTCGAAGTTTGGAAGCCTAATCAAAACCTTCTTACTGTTCAATCAAACGACGCCAATTTCTGTGTTTTGTTACCTTGGATTTTGGGGATACATATTTTTTTTATTGTTCCTCGTAAATGAATATGAGGAACTCGACAGATGTGAAACAATGGACAAAGGTAAGATTTTTTGCAAAATTACTTCTTTCATTTGGTTTAGCTATATATTTTTGTTTATAAAAAAGTTCTTTGTGTAATGTAATTATTTCTATTCGAATATTACAGAGTCGATTGGTGCTGCACAGTATTTATTGTAAGAAAAAAGTATGTTTTGTTTTTATTCATTTTTCAACTGCTTTTACATGAATATTCCATATCAATATGTATTCGAATAATGCTTACAATTTTTACTGGTGAGAATTATATTGATTTTGCAGGCAAAGATTGCGCCATAAAAAATGCCAATTCCGAAATCAGTTGAATTTTTTAAAATTATTTACAAGAGTCAGAAAAAAATTGTGTTTTACAAAAAATTTCATTCGTGTCTCCCCTTAATTCTCCAAGATGGTCCAACCTGTGTATGAATAAAGATCGGAGGGAGCGATAAAAAGCAATGAAGATACGCGTGTTAAAAAAGGGAAAAGGCTGTCTTTTGACGGAAAAGGTGGTAATTTTTTTAAAATGAATATCACCCCCCGCGAAAATTACTATTTGCGTTTGAGATTTATCGCTGCGGAATATATTTAAATATTTAAAATGAAGTTGTCTCGTGGTTCGGGTACCGCAATGATTTATCACGCCGCATTATTTCTGCGAATTAATTATTTTTTCGTCGCTTTATTGGCCGATGTAATTGTGGCGAGCGAGCGTGGTGAAACTATTACGGGTGCAATCCCTCGTTCGCCTCCCCTTCCGTGTATATTCTTCCAGTTGGTGGCGATAAATTTGCCGGTTAATATTATTCCGGGTAGCCAGTACGAATTAAAGATGGCTGCGAACGCTCTCTTTCTCTCTCTCTTCCTCCCTGCCGCTCTCTCTCCGTCGTATTTTTCCATTCGTTCAGCTTCCAAGAGAAATTACCCCTGACGGGTTTCGTATGTGATGGGCGTGTTTATGCCGGTATCCCGTAGGGTAGGCAAATTACTGTCCATAGCCTCTCGCGAACATCTCTGGAAACATGCCCCGCGGGCTCCATGCGAGTTTAACGAGTGCCTTTATACCTACTATTCCTGATTTCCCTCCGCACGCGGATTACTTTAAATAAGTGTTGATAATTGCACGTGCATCTACGCACCGCCTCGCCTCGTTGTATACACCGAATAGAGTGATAAAGACAGTGATTCCGTCCCACGAACGTCGAAACGGTTGGTTATATCCTCGGACTTGCTCTTCGACCGCTTACCACCCCAAAAACAAACGAGAATCGACGATTTTGCGAAGTGGCGAAAAAACATATCCGAACAAAAACCCACCAACGTTAACCGCTTATTATCATTGTCTGCGAATTATCATATTACATTGTTAACGTCGCCGTCGTTGGGTTCATTTTGCAAGTAATTATGTCCCCAAAAAATTGGGTAACGACTGTTCAAACGTTGGAACATCTCTCGCATTGCCAATAATTGAGATTCTCGTCTGTACGCCAGTTAAGTAAACCGCCTAATTTCATAATTGTTCTGGATCGCTGACTATTCGGATCAACTTGCCTGCAACAACGATAATCTTTCTCAACTCTTTCTCAACAGCGAAATGTCCTTGGGAAAAAAGTTGCGGGATTGTTACAAAGCAGAAAAATAGAATAATTAGCAGATTAGCAGTGACCACGAGGAGGGATGACTACAAACCAGGATATTTATATCTGTAGAACGGACGTGGCATTACAAGGAAAGTTCCAGTAGATGAAATATCCTGGATGACACAATTTGTTGCATCGCATAACTCTACGAGTAGGCAGTTCTATTATTAGTAGTAACAGCACGTGGTACGTCGACTACGCCTCGGTAAAGTTTTTACGGTTTGCACCACAAAACACCAACTTGTATCATTTTCCGGTTTCTCTGACGCATGCGATTGTGCCATTTGACCTTCGAGTTCCGATGAACCGTGCGAACGTGTCGTAATTTGTAACCATGCATTATAATGGGCATTCCACGCCAAATCGGACGGTTTGAATAATTTTAATTTTTGATTTCCTTCGGTTTTTGATAATTTTAAGTACCCATCCAAAACTCTTTCTAGTGAGGTTCGACATTTTTCTGATCACCGGTTCAAAAGACGCTGTTTCGCTCGTAACTTCTGCAAGAAAAGGTCTCCATTCAATTTTTTTGTGTTGAAATTTTGGATTTCTCGCATACTTTTTGGAAACAATATTATTCGAAGTATTTCCATACGCGATTTTTGAGTTTGTAAGCCTTAATCTTGTTTTTTAGAGTCTTAAAATTTGTAGCAGGGACGAAAGTTTGAAATGAACAATTATCAAAAAAATTGGAGAGTACATACACTCTCAAAAACAAGATGAAGGCTTACAAACTTCAAAATCGCATATGGAAATACTGTGAATAATTTTTTTTGTCTTTTTTCTGGAAAGTATGTAAGAAAACGAAAATTTCAATGCAAAAAAAATCGAATTCGGATCATTTTTGAAGGAATTGCGAGCAAAAAACTCGAAAAGCACTTTCCCAACCGGTGATCAAAAAATGTCAAACTTCAGCAGAAAGAGTTTTTGGATGGGTACTTAAAAATATCAAAAAATGATGGAAATCAAAAATTCCCCATAAATACACCGAGGCTACAGATTTTTTTTTGTAAATAATTCTCATTACAAATTATCGTTCACCGCGTGTGGTTGATAATTAGATCGAAAATAGATCGTCGAACGATCTCTTAGTCCAAGGCTATTTGGTTGCCGACAAATCTACAAATAATTCTATTTATAGTTCCTTTAGAATTCGTACCGTAATTGTTATCGTAATTGACAAAGCGATTAACGACGAGTCTTCGATCACTTCCAAATCATTTCTCGAGCAAAACTCCATGTAGAAAATAGCGAGCGCTCTTTGAACTTATTTTCAATAATCCGACGAGTGGTACAAATATTTGAGCCGTTCGCTCAAAGAATGACTCAAGTCAAACATTGTAGTTTCGGGAACAAGCGATTTAAAGGTTCAACAGTGTACTGCCAAACATTAAATGTGGCAACTTAAATTTTGTCGGCTTCATTGTAAACATATACTATAAAATGATGAATTTATAGCATAATATCTTCGTTAAATATTTGTCAACAATATGCACATCGATAGCTTTTACAAAATGAGTTAGGTCGTTTTTTCTGCGAAGTACTACAAAATGTTTTATAACAATAAAAACACCTGAAATTTTGATTATTACATTGATAACTTATTGATTTAAAAAACGAAAAAAATTGCAGTTCAAATTCATCTAATTTTTTATAATAAGTTTATTTATAACTTATAAGACCGTTCAAAAAATTTTTTTGTTCAGGCTAGCCGTAGACAACACCGACGACGTATTCTGAACACCTCTGATCACAGTTCCATAATGTACAGACCCGGAATCGACGACTCCACGTAAGTAAAAAAAAATACCTCTTTATTTACGATGAATTTTTTAATTTCGATTTTCCCACAACTAGCTTTTCAAAAGTCGGTGGACACTGTCACTCAAAATCTGCTGAACCGATCGATTTGATTTTTGCAAACTTTTTCTACGCTTAGGGAGATAACGCTGTCGAGTTTTTTTTTTCAACTCCAAGTATTTTTTATACGGGCTCAAATGTTGTTTTTTCAGTCGAAAATCGAGTTTTTGGCTTTAAAATGCCACCAAAAAACCAAAAATGAAAAAGAAATTTTGTTCTCGACAGGGCAACCTAGATAAACTTATAAACTAGCAGAATCACTTGGGTTTTTTGGATTTAGATGAACCAGTCTCAAGTTCCGATGTCCACCGCAAAACGCCTTTGTCCGAGGCGCCGGACAAAAGTTGCTGCCACTTGCTCAAATCTTTTTATTTTTTCACCTAAATTTCACAAATAATTCCTGAAACGTGACTTGACAGCGCCCCAGTGGAATAATATCATTTACATTGACTGTTTCTGCAATAAAAACTCATAAAAATATGCCATTTTCGACCGAATTAACCCTACCCCCTTAAGAACACAGACACGAAGCTCTGCAAACGGGAGTGGGCGAGGTGGACAGTTTTTGACTACTCACAGTTAGCTCAAAAATTGATGAATGTTATGAAATTTTGTATACAGATCTAAGTAGACTTAGGTCGTTTTTTGAGCGAACGGCTCATTTGTTCTTCGAATGTCAGCGTATTACATTATATGATTCGCAAAAAATCAGGCGGTCAAGGTCCAGCTTGCATACGTAGCCGCTTGCGGTAAAAATATAAAGACGCGTCTAATTCGAGCGTAATATAATTTATCAAGAAAATTGAACGGTCGTTCGCAAGCTATTTTACCATCGATTTATACTATTCGGAAATAACGATCACTCAACGATTGCCTAACAATTATTTTGAGTGGATAATAAAAAGCGACGCAGCTAATTGTACTTAAAATACGAGATGTAGATATTTCTCGTTCGTCAGCGATATTTCAAATGGTAGAACGGGAATAAAATCTCTCTCTTTCTCTTTCTCTTATTCCATCCGAAGCATAAATTGTGGATCGTGGTGATACGTCGAGTCGCCTTTCACGCCGATGTCAACTATGTTAATGGATATGAACGAGGCGGAAATGTATCCTCGAACGTGTCACGTTACTATCGCTATGTCAATCCGAAAAATCCATTAATAACAACATCATTGCACAACAGTCCGGATTGCAGTTATCTTATCACGTCTCCGCGCGGTCATTTATAAACATTGCACTTTTCCGGTTTCATCTCCGCGTCTCTGGATGCCTCGTGTCGCCGTCTATGTTCCCTGCGACATCAAAGATCCACGGCAACCGGATTTTACAGCCGAAAAAACCAAAGGTGGGAGATTTCTGGAAGAAATTATGGGAAATTTTGATAGCTTCGCTGCCAATTAGATCGCAGCTTATTTCCGACATTTCACAAGGAGATTTAGTAGAAAGTGGGACCGAGAAAAGGGGTCATTCGACGGGGAAAAGAGAAGTTCCGTTCGGATGCACTTTCAAGATCGTATCATTCCTCGTTGAATTGGCCAGTTACGAGTGAATTTGGTAGATTTCTTGGAAGGTGCAGAGAATAAATATTTTCCCCAGCCTGAACGAATCCCAACAAGATGATTGTTTTTGTACAAAAATATATATGTATATTACAACGTGTGAGCTTCTTTCTCGGTTAGGTATCCAGTTTCTTAAGACTTAAGATGAACAATGTTCCGAATTTTACAAACATTTCGTTATAGTTGTCGTTTTAGAGATTTTCAACTCACTAATCGAGGATCAAGGTTACAAATACTGTGATCGGTAATATCTGACTGTTTCTGTGGACACGTAAAAAAAGGGGTAAAAATCAACGGTAAGTTTCACATCCGAAAGGTCGCGCCTTCGTTGAACCTTCATGCGAGAGAGAATTCCTTCACGGAGACATTCCGGACATCACTCGAGGAAAAGCAGCGTCGTTTCTTCGTCGGAAGGCTGAAAGTAGAAGAAAATTGTATGGAAATTACGATACCATCGCGACGACACGCTACGCTGGCACGACTTACTTCTGTCAGTAAAGGTCCGAGCACATCGCGTCGAATGATCGCGAAATCGTTTTGGTTCAGCAGCCCCGCGTCTCTGGCCAATCCTGCGTTGGTAAAACCGTCCACTTTCACGTTTCGGATCGGCTCACATCGCGTCGTAAAAAATGTATTTATAGCTTCTATAACCAGAGTCCCATCACCGCTTAACTATTCGAATGCCCGAGTCTTGGTCTATTTACTAGGCCTAAACTTCCGTCCTAAATAAAAATTTTGTGAGGGAAGAAGCAGCAGCGTCACAACAGCCTGCTTGGCACAACGTTAGTCGCCACTTTCATACGAGTTCGAGAATCTTAATGATACCCTGAGAATTCGCGGCTACGACGACGTTCGACAACTGTCTCCAGCAAACGGCTGAGACGAATTCGTTGGACTCCTCTTCCTTCCGCTCCTGAAGCTCGAGGACGCTCCTGGCAGCGTCGAACTTGTAGGAGAAGAGCTGTTTCGTGAGACCTTTGTAGTAGACGTAGAGAGCATTGTTCTCCGAGCCACACGCGACGTAATCGCCATCCGTGGCCAGTCCAACAAAGTTCTTCTCGTTGACGTGACCAACGAAGGACCTCAGGCAATGAGGACTGTTCACGTTCCACATCTTCAGCTGTGAATCGGTGCTCGCGGAGACGATGTTCTCGCCGTTTATGAACTTGACGTAAGAGACAGCCTTTCGATGACCTTTGAAGACGCACAGAGCATCCTTCATGTTCCTCAAATCGTAATAGTGGACGCAATGATCGGCCGAACCGAATGCCAAGTGGCAAGAGCTCCTGGGATTGAACTTGACGCAGCAGACGTTGGCTTTAGCCTCCAACGAGGCAACGGAATGGTCAACGTTCAGCGACCACAATTTTACTCTGGCGTCGTCCGAGCCGGATGCGATGAGGCGCGTGTCAACGTCGTTGAAGTCCACGGACCAGCACCGTTTCTCGTGCTCCTGAAACGCTTTGGTACGCTGTCCAGTCCCAGCATCCCAAACTGTCACCGTTCCCTCGTAATCGGAGGAAGCTAACAAACTTTTGTGGTAGGAATTCCAAGAGATACAGGAAATCTTCGAACTGGACACCATCTCCACGCAGGGATAGTGAATGTCTACGGCATCGCGGATTACAGCTCCGTAATCGAACACCTTGATCCGCTTGGTGACCCCAGCGATTGCGAAGAAATCACTGTCCTTGTCGAACTCGATACTCGAGACGATCGTCGAGCTGTTGAAGATGTCCGACGAGTAATTGAGCGTTGCCAACTGTCGAAGCGAGCTGTAACGCGAGAATTTGATCAGGTTTTCGCGAAAGATGTTCAAGCCCGACGAAGAGCCTTGAGCTGCGTCCATCTGTCGCGCTTCCGAGCCGCGTTGAGCCTTGTCGCGGCCGAACAGCAGGTCTTTCGCTTGAGAATCGAAGTAACACTTGACGAAGTCATCGAAATGTGCATGCATTCGTTTCCGACGAACGGCCAATATGGAAGTGGATGGTGATTGGCTAGTGGTTAGGCTAGCGCCAGAAAACTGAGGATCCTTCTCGGTGGTATCGTCCGGTGATCCGCAATCTGTAGCAGTTACCATGTTGGAGTTTATCATACCCAGTAGGTTCAATATGTCTCTCTTTACATCCGATACCTGTGCCGTGTCCTCCTCGCAGCCCACGTTCAAGTCTTCAACCTTCGGGCACTTATTCTGAATCTCCTTCAGGATATTCTCTACCTCCATCATGTCGCGTTTTATCAACGTAACTTCCCGCAAAAGCTGATTACGCTGCTCCTCTTTCCGTCTCAGCAAGTGTTTCAGAAACTCGTGAAGCAGCTTGTTCTGAGAAGCGCAGGATTCAGCCTCGAGCAGTAACTTCTTTTGCGTCAAGACTTCCAGCATGACGTTCACGTCGGACAAACTCAAATTGGCGCTTTCGGAAGCGATGAAATCTCGCAGCCCTTCGTTGTTGGGTGACAATTTTCTCACGACCTCGTCGACTCCCGTCACCCAGGATGCGGTGCCACTGTGGCGCAGCTCAGCGACGCCTCTCATTCTCGTCTTGTACTTGGAAATGAGCTCGTTGAGCAAGAAATTTGGAAATATGTCTTGCTGACCCAGGGCAAAGGTGCATTTGGGGCATCGCGAGTTTACCTCGAGGGAGCGGACGATACAGCGGTAGCAAAAGGTGTGGCCACATCGGGTGATGTGGGCTTCGTCTATCACCTCGAAACAGATGGGACACAGATAGTCGCTGCTTTTGTCTTCTAATGTGCCACCGATTCCGCGCAGGACATTGGACGACTTCAACGGACGCTTCAATGTCAGTCGGCTGGCGCGACCGGAGGAAAAACCACCGTCGTCGAACCCACGTCGACCACCGCCACTTCCACCAGATGCAGTCATTTCTCTGATTCACTAGGCCTTACTCTCTGCTCTCTCCCTCTCACAAGATTTCTCCAACGAGCTGCGAGGCCCCGACGTCAACGGAAGAAACGGGACCGCTGACAGGCTTCCTTTTCCTGAAAATAAAACACATTCGACTCATTGAACGAAGCGAGGAAGATGGACCAACTTTTCCAATTCCCTCCAATTTTTGTGTCAGAGGCTAGCCGGAGGCTTATTTCAATTATTCCACCACGATTTCCGCGAGAGCGTCCTTCCAATGTAAACACATCAGGTCCGAGTGAATTCGTTTGGGGATACGACAACCAACAATCTGGGGCCTGATCCCTCGGTAATTTTGGACGTAGCTTAGAGGAACGACGTTTTAATTTCGCATCCGAGGTCTGAAAATTATAGTCATTATCCGGTTACGATTTCGTTGAGTCAACAACCCTTCGTCTGGAAAGCGTTCTCTTTCTTTTCTATTGCATCCACAAACGAGTCACTGTCACGGCCACGCGTCACGGTGTGGCAGGAGAACGTTCCGAGAGCTTTGGAGCATCGATATTGCGAAAGTGTCTCGATGGAATCGCGGTCATTTTTTCTAATAACGATTTCCCAATGTACGTAGTAGGTAGTAACGTGTTTAGTTATTGAGTTTACGATCACGACTATCGCTGGCATGTAATTATCGCCGCGCGGTGAACTTAGATAACGACGGTAATGATACTCGCTGTTCAAGGTCATACGTATAACATGAATTTGCAGTCGCTTACTTCTTCGGACTCGACGCGTTTATCCTTGGTGTTTTCATGGTGCGGTCAATCCGAATGGCGATAATGGCAGATGCAGGGAGGACCGCGACACCGAGCACTCCACGTGATACGACTAAACGGGTAAATACCAGAGAAATGGGGCACAGCTGATAGAACAGATACATTTCGAGCCTGGCCAAACTTCCGACGTTCTCATTGGCTAACCGTACGCGAATCGATAAACCGTTCCTCGTAGCTTTTCTCCGGAGCTGTGCATCGAGCAGAGATGAGTCAATAGCCTCGAGAACGCACCTCTTCCAACGACCTGTTTCCTTTTAACCCGTTCAGGCCCAGGAAAAAACTGGGCCAAATACCATCAAACTACCTATGCCATTTAGAGGAAAATGGAAAACTAAATACCCGCCTTTTCGTATTGTTATTTGCAATTGTTTATGAAAAATTGTTTAAACAAATTAGGATAAAAATTGTTATTTTGAAAAACTGATTGCAGGTATCTATTGTACGGGAAAAACTATGGCGAAAACCCATAAAACACTCTCGTCGAGGTTCAATTAGATGGTTACGAACAATTGAATTTCTGAACCATGGAAATTATTAAGGAGTTAATTCGGGAATTTTGAAAATATGATTTTAACCTTTTATTATAACGTTAATTGTAAACAACGATTCATTGGTAATGGTATCTTTGCGCAGGCTTTTTGGAGGTTACTAGGCAGTGAACAATAAAACAGCAACAGACGACACAATTCATATTTTCCCAAAATTGGCGACCTCGTCGAATTTATTCTGCTCGTCGGTAAAGCAGAAAACTATCTCGAACGTCCTTAAAGAATCGTGGAAAATCGTCGACGCGTAGACAAAAGTTGAATCGGGGGAATCCCCTAGTCACGCTCGTAGCTCGGTGAGCGGTAATCATTGGCAGAGGGTTCCAAAAATATGGGAATCGCTTGGCATTGGCACTCGTCGGGTCCCGACTACATTTCATTGTAATCGTGACACCTATTATGAGAGGGGACGAGTGGGGTCGTTGTGCAAACTGTATTCGCACAAAGAATTTTGATGGGAAATACGCGCGCGTCGTTCGTCATTGTGTCGTAGGATGACCATTGCTGGGCAGCTGCAGGAGCGAATCGGAACCACGTTTCGCCAACTCAACTCCCGGTTAGCGGGCGCGTAAAATTCCAAGTTTTGATAAATGGGGGGAGCGAATCGGGCGAGGGGGGATATCAATTACATCGTCGAGTCGGACCTCTTCTATTTTCGATTCTCAAAAACCAAACAGCAATTTAAATTCACTTTCAGCGGGAGGGACGCGAAGGGGTGAAAGGGAATCGCGATACGTGCACAAAATGAATTCTGAAAGGGAGAAGATTGCACGTTTCGCGATCCCCAGATACCGCATCTCGGATCCAAACGCTTGATTACCACGTCAGTCTCCACGTCCGTCTCTCTCTCCCTCTGTCCTCGAGCCCCCAACGTCCGTCATGCACACCGATCAAGATTTTTTCTTCTTCGAAGCAACGAAAAAGAACGAGAGGAAGGAAAGAAGGGGAAAAATGTGCTCCAACGAACACGCGAGATACACTCGACGCTACGAACTTTACCCACGGAAGAACCACCTGGAATATTTACTCGAGCGGTTAACAATAACTCGCAGCGCACACGCAATATAAGTAGTGTGTAACTTGTCCACTGTTTACCAAACCCCAACAATTCACGATTCCGACTCCACGTGGCTCTACGAAATTACACGATACGTCATAACTCATTCGAAAAACTCATCGCGCGTGTGAATCGCCGAGAATACTCGACTCTGCGACATTCTTTATACGCAGTTCAATACATATTTCTCACCTCCGCCACTAATCTCTTCGCGACTTGATAAATTTAATCTCTCTCATCCAACAAATCACCGCTAGCTCGTTGAACACCACAAACATCGCTTCCGATACGACTACTATGCCCACCAAAAATGTCAACTTTTCACTTCTTTTCGTTGCCATCACACATCCGTGCGTCTAAATAATAAAAAAAATTGTATTATTGGCAAACAGTTTTATATTTATCTTTAGACAAGCTGAAACGTGCGAGTTTTGCTCGTCGCGAAATAAATAAAGGAGGTAACAAGCGAACCGATTTGTGGGAATGTTGAAGAAAAATTTAATCCCTGCTTGCAAGAAAAATAAGCGAGGAAACGAGAATCCGATTCTGAAAATAAATATAATCGGTTGATCGATGCGATACAAATTCGATAATAATTTTAAGAAAGGCGAGACGTTAGTTTTTCGTACATCCAGTGTTTTTGGCTCGCGTACATTTCGTGCGGGATACGTGGTTTTATTTTTATACCGCAAATTATTGAGATACTTAATTGAGCGGGGAAACGTGGGGGTAACTGTAAGCGATTAATAATTGTTCTTTTCTTTCGCTTTTCGAGTCAGTTTCCGATCAGGTTACTTCTCGGGACGAGGCGTGGCCGAAATCTTATCCGGTATATCGAATACCATATAAACTACACGCCGCTTGTAATTGACTAATTGCACATTATGCTACCCGTAATTAAATCGAAAGATTCACGTACGAAATGTTCGACGAAGATAACACACTTACGTGTTGCGTTGCTCGTGCGTTGCGGTTCGAAATTAACCACGCCGGTTCTCCACGTCTCCGCGCACCACTCCAGTCGTGCTGTTCAATTTCCCACGTAATTTGTTTATAAGAGTGATTTTTTTCGGCAAACGAGTTAAACGTACGCGACGCGGTAAACGAACAAACAACGGAGCCAAGATCGGTCAAGTAACGCGAGCAACAAAAACTCTCGACTTTTTGCGCTTCTCTTCGTTTACAAAATCGTATTCTACGAATTTCCGACCCACGAATGCTGCAGAATTTAGCTGCGATAATATAATACTAACTACAAACGATGTAAAACTCATTATCCAGGCAAAAACTGGGCTACATGCCGTCAAACTAACTGTGACATTCATAGGCAAGTGGAAGAAAAAAAAACTCGTGATTTTTCTTTTGCCATTCGTAATTGTTTATAAAAAAAATTATTTAAACAAATTACGATAAAAGTACTTATTTTGAAAAACCTATTGCACCAATCGATTCTGCGCGGAAAATTACGACGGAGACGTTCTCCTCAATAATTTCCATAATAATTTCTGAAATTCAATTGTTTATAATCATTTTACACTAACAAGTTGAAACGTAACAAAAAAGTGTCGTATAAGTTTCCGTCGCCATTTTTCCCGTAGAATCGACTAGCGAGATCGGTTTTTCAAAGTAACAATTCTCACCATAATTTGTTTAAACAATTTTTTATAAACAATCGCGAATGGCAGGAGAAAAAACACGGGCATTTTTTTCTTCCATTTCCTATGAATATCGCATGCTAAGTTTGATGTTATCTATTCGTGCAACCATTCAGCGAAAGTGACGCGAGCCGAACAAACGAAGCTTCTTCAAACGAGTTTAAAAAATTCACGTGGCAGGAAAAAGGCTAAGAGCATATTTCCCCGTGCCGGAAAGCTGTGCATTTGAATAACGAGCACGTGCGGTGACTGCAAGGAAGAAGGGACGTTCAACGAGAAGGGCTTTGTAGTTTGTCCACGTGGATGACCGTAAGCCGCAAAGTGCGCCCTAATTACTTGATTAGACAGGTGCCCAAGGGCGAATAATAATGAGCGTCCGCTCGAGAAAGTCGAAACTACGGAGGAAAAAAAAAGTATCGCGCGGATGATAACGCGTTCATATTTTTTCTACCCCGAGAGTTCGATGCTCGCCTCGGAATCTCGTAAGATTTGGTCGGGTGTAACGTTTTTCTTTTCTTACTCGCTGGAAGCCCGAGGGCTGTCCGTGACTATTTGTCAAAATTAGTTACGTGCGCACCTCCGGGGTTCCTGGCTGGCCTTTTATTCGATTTTATTATTGTCCTGGGAGGCGGTCCACAGGACGTTCGAGTCCGGAGTTGCTGCTCGTTCATCCTCCGCGAGCAACACCTACGGTCTCGCAACGCGACGACCTTTGCCTCGAGCACACTTAATTCCTGGGGGAAAAAAATATTATTCCGTAAAGAATCTGTGTCCAATAAAATCTCTCGAGTTATCGCGATGTACTAAACCATTCGGGCCGCACCTATAAAGAACAACGCGAAGTCAAATCTTAAATTACCAGATTTGACAAAAACGAGAAGTCACGGTGCTTTTAATCCACCTCTATCAAGCTAGAAACACCACATGATCGAATCGAATTCTGCGATATCTGAGAATTAAGTGCTAATTAGATGCTAATTAAATGCTCTATTGCCGAATTAAGTGCTCTTCATCTTTTGAAAAATACCCGTGGTGTTGCTAGCTTGAAAACGTCGTCGATTCGAATAATTTCCGAACGACGACCGATTTCGGAAAAACTGTTCAAAATTCACGCACACTGGATTTGTCTCAGAATATTAAACTCACATAGCGTGATGCTGGTTAGGCGATTCCAAAAAACATTTTTTTCTGATATTAAAGGGCGTCCTTCACCATAATATTACATGTGATATCATTTTTTAATGATAAGGATTGGTACACCAAAAATTGGACTAATTTTGAGCTGCAGCCCTGATTCGAAATGTTTACCGTTTTATGAGAAACTTCATCTGAAACAAGAGATGGGAAATTTTGTTCTCTACAATAATGGTTTTCAAGATTTTTGGCCTCAAGTGTATAGTTACCGAGATATCGGCTGATAACGTGTTTTTTGTAACGTTGTGCCGCGTGGTAGCGAAAACATTTAATTGGCATAGAGTCGATGATGAGAGTCGTAGGCCGCAAAAGGGAATAAATATACATACATATATTCTTACCCGACTCGACATAGATTATATTGCAATTTGTGATACGTGTTGTAAAATGATGGGTAGATAAATTACGTAATTTCAATGAATGTTTGTTTCAGAGAATATAGATGAAATTTTGAAACCAATACAATACAGTGGAAATCAAAAGCCATTCGGCTAATCGAGAGCTATGAATTTCTTGAAAGCGTAAATTGAGCGAAAATTACACAATTCAATTTTTAAGGCACTAATAATTACCAAATTGATTTTTTGATAGATCAATCGCGCGCATTTTTCGTGTAGTTAAAGATGAAAATAATAACTACCGCGGGTATACATATAGGACGCGATAGGAAAGTGGTTTCTAGAATTTAACCTTCTTCCGCACAAAATTCCGCTATTTAATAAATCGAAAAAAAACATCGAGAAGGTGGAGCACTCGATTCGCGCGATTGTTTTTCGTGGAGCATCTTATTAACACTAATTCCTGTGCACACAGTTTTTCCGGAATCGATCGTTTGGAAATTATTCGACCAGACGATGTTTTCACGCTGGAACCTCCACAGAAAAACTCTAAAAATTGGAAAAAAATCGAAAGGGTGGAGTACCTAATTCGGTCAACTGTTTTTCGTCGAGCATCTAATTAACACTTAATACCTGTGCAAACAGTTTTTGAAAATCGGTCCTCTTTCATTGATTTTCGGCTGTCGTGTTTCTGCATGACTCAAGCTAGCAACGTCACAGGTATTTTTCAAAAGATGAAGAGCACTTAATTCGGCAGTACAGTATTTAATTAACATCTAATCAGCACTTAAGTCTACAATATCGCGGAATTTCATTTTATCATGTGGTGTTTCTAGCTTGATATGGGTGGCATCGGCCGAACATCGGTCTCCCCTCTTCCTCTTCCCGCACTCGTCCTGCTTTCTTTTCCTTCCGTTCTCCTACTCTCTTTCTATGTCCCCGTACTGGTCCCACAATCAGGTACTGTTTGGGATCCGCAAGGGTTGACTTGGATCCATTGGGCATGGTCCCGATGCTGTCCGACGACCAGAACACATCGAGAATCGGGAAAACATGAATTTTGCATGATTTTGTGATGGGTCTTCCTCGTGTTTTCCGCCGGATTTCTCGACATCCAGCGGACATAGATATAAGATCAGGTACTGTTTGGGATCCGCAAGGGTCGACTTGGATCCATTGGGCATGGTCCCGATGCTACCCGACGACCAGAACACATCGAGAATCGCAAAAACATCAATTTTGCATGATTTCACCAATCATGATTCTACGGGGAAAATAAGGGCGACATCCTAATTCTCATGAATTTCCACGTTTCAGAAATTCAATTGTTTATAATCGTTTCACAGTTCACAAATTGTACTCTGACGAGAAAGCGTTATATACGTTTTCGTCATAATTTTTCCCGCAAAATTGTGTTGTGAAATCAGTTTTTTGCAATAGTAGTCTTTGTCATAATTTGTTTAAGCAACTTTTCTATAAACAATTGCGAATGACACAGGAAAACATGCAGGTATTTTTTCCACTTGTCTTTGAACGGTATAGTTAGCCTGACGCTAACTGTTAATAGCGAAAGATGCCGAATGATCGCAGACACCCGAGGATTTTTGGGGACTGAGGATTCTCCCGTTTTTATCGGCTGCGAGGTTTGGAAATATTTTTAGAACAACTTCGCAAAATATTGAATTGCTGCATACCTCGTCTGGAAAAACATCTCCGCGGCTTGGTAATGTTGTCTCGAGAAATTCTCCGTCGTATCGTTGAGGACTCTGAGATCGTTGTATCGTTAGTATAAGACTAATATGTCTCGTCCTGCTCTGATCCATTCTTTTTTTCTGGACCGCCGTGTTCCATAGTCAGATTCATCAGCTTTATTCTCGACAATTATCAATTCTTTTCTAGATTCTGAACTGTATCATCCAGAGGTTTGCATCTGAACTACAGTATTGTACGGTATTTAATGATGCATTTGTGAAAACGATGCATTATCGTACGCCGCGTGCGTATAAAGTCCAATAATTGTTTGAGATAGATAAGAATGCGAGATATGTACACGATCAACATCATTTTACGACTTTGAGGGAAAATCATGCAAATGGATCTCAAAATGTGTACGTGAGGAGTTTATTAGTCAGCGATTAGTGGTCAGGTGGTGAGTATTGAGAGGTATCGTATCGATCCCTCAGTCGAAGAAGATCACAATTCGATTTCCGTCGAAGAAAGCACTCTATTCGCGATTTTCGGGGTCTCACCATTTTTGTAATGTTGGAGGCTCCTGGGAGTATTTTTTTTCTATTGAGCAAGTTCACCACTTGGGCTCCTATGCAACTACGAATATTGCATTTTTTGATGCATTAAAATCAAGCAAACTACCTCCTTGCGAAATTTTGAAATTTTGTGCACGTTTTTACTAAAGTGCAACGACGAATGTGCATCAAAAAATGTAAGATATTTGCATTAGCGTAAGAGCCTGAGAGGTGAGCCTGCTTGATGTAAAAAATCCTCCCAAGGGCCTCCAAGATTATAAAAATGAGGAAATCGCGAATAGAGTGCTGTTCTTCGACCGAAATTCCAAGTGTCTTTAAATTGTGCTCTTCTTCGATTGCAATCGAATTGTGCTCATTTTCGACCAAGGGGTCGATGCGATATCTCTCAATACTCACCGCCCGACTAGTAATCGAGGTGATATCGCGTGAAGTGTTATCGGTATCGGTGCGTGGTGCGCCTAATTCGAAGCGTGGAGACGAAGGAAGCGCGAGTACTCGCTTGTCTATGACGTGCAGAAGCCCGCTCGTCAGGAGCCACAGGCGCGAGGATGATAAGATAAAACGATAGGAGGATGAAATACTGAGGAAAAACATGTAATTCCAGGCCGGCATCAATAACGAGATAGAAGCGCAAAGAAACCGTTGACATCCGTATACATGTACGTATGAAAAGAGGAAAAGATAGGAGAGTTAAGAAATCATCGGACGATCAGCGATCGAGTAGAAACGGATCTCATTCGAAACTTGGCGCAGAAATGACGATTCTCACTGACCATACAAAATCAATCTAAGATGAAATACGTTTAACCGGTGTGTTACCAATCAAATAAATCTACACTAATCACCAACCGGTTACCCATGCACGAATTTATCGGCCAAACTGTGCGGTAATTTGATATTATTTTATCTGTTGGATACATCTTGATTGATTTATTGGTAGCGGAGATGTTTCGAGTTAAATACAATTATGGAATTATGTGAAATGACCTTTATATTCCTAAGTCAGGTATGAAACGCAGGCAGCTAGCTGACCGTGAATTTCTTAACTGTGGGACAGTCAGGTGCATTAACCCTCCGAGTACGCGATGGGTCATTTTGACCCTGTCGTCGACTTTAACAGAAAACAGCCTTCAGACGTTTGGAAGAAAGGCGATGCTATAGGCTTTTAGGTATGCGATTTTTATCTTTCTAAAACCCCATGTCAAAAACAAAATCGAGACTTTTTTCAAACGTGTCAAGGAGTTTCAAGACACTTTTCATACTTGGAAAGTACTTAAACATTATTCATACTGTACCTCTAAGTTTTTTTAAGCGAAAAAGGTTCAGCAGTTCCGAATTTATAGACTATCGAAAAGTGGACAGGGTCAAATTGACCCAGACTGTAGGAGATGTTCGAAAGCAAAAACGATTATTATACAATAAAACAATATTATATTCATCGTATTTGATAAATAAGCAATTCGAAATGAATATAATTGTTTGAAGTTTATTTATCGATAGTTATTCATTCATTTTTTCTGGGAAAATATTTGAATTGTATAATATAGTGCATGAAGTGTATAATTTTTGTAAGCGGGTACCCGGGTGCTGGATTGGACTATACGTGTACTGTTTCTGAGTTGATAAAAAAATTCTACACTACCGGTAAATATTGTCGGTAGACCGCGAAAGCTGCTAGGTATAGTCACATCGGACAGAAAACTTAGTCTCCCGCATTGACTTGTCACTTGACTTAGTTTTTTCTTTCGGAAATTCGAGCCGTCAAGTAGGAATATTTCTTTACAGCGTCGATGGTCGGCCGTGTTTGTTCACGTATCTTTTTTTTTTCGCTTTGCGAAGAGGTCGTTCAATTTTCATGGGAGATTACAACTTTTTTGGCCTCTCACTTTTCGAGACTCGCACTCGCGATGACAACTGTATCTTCTCGTAAAGTACTCTGTTCCGAACGGGTGGCATGGTGGAAGCGGTTTTATATTAACCCTACCATACACTCTAGCCGTGCAATCAGTACAAGAGATGAAAGGAATGCCGCGGCATGATGCTGAGACACTTCGGAACGTTTGAATGCGACTGACGCTTGTTCAACACTCTTTAACCCTGCCCAAAGGCCTATTTACTTTTTTCTCTTACAACGACATTTTCTTCGTAAATTACGGAGCACTTGTAGCCGACGCCTATCACCGAAAGACGCGAGATGCAGCCCCGTCGAATCGTCCTACGATGCGTAACAGGGATACAATTTATCAACCATATTTATAAATTATATTGTAAAATATAATTTGAAAACATATAAAAAAATAATTTAAAAATATACAAAAAATATTATTTAAATATATATAGAAAAAATAATTTAAAAACATATAAAAAAATAATCTAAAAATATACAAAAAATATAATTTAAAATCACATGAAAAATATTATTTAAATATATGTAGAAAAAATAATTTAAAAACATATAAAAAAATATTATTCAAATATATATAGAAAAAATAATTTAAAATCATATAAAAAATATTATTTAAATATATGTAGAAAAAATAATTTAAAATCATACAAAAAATATTATTTAAATATATGTAGAAAAAATAATTTAAAAGCATATAAAAAATTTGATTCAAATATATATAGAAAAAATAATTTAAAAGCATATAAAAAAATATTATTCAAATATATATAGAAAAAATAATTTAAAAGCATATAAAAAATATTATTTAAATATATATAAAAAAAATAATTTAAAATTATAGGAGAAATATAATTTGAAAATATATTAAGAATATAATTCGAAAATATAAAAAATACATTTGTAAATTTACAAATATACTTCAGATGTATAAATTTCGGGGAAGAATAACGAAAATCGAAATGTTTGCGAAGGTTTATTGGTTTTCACTTTTCTCTACTTGTTTCACGACTACGAACATGGAACAAAAGCATGGATATGACGAAAAACGGAGGTTAAAGAAACGATTTCAACGATTTCACCGTGGTTAGGTTTTTTTCAGAAAAGTATCATTTTTTGATTGGAAAGGAGAGTCGCAAGAGAGGAAGAGAAGAAACGAGGAGCGAATGCTGATCTATCAGGAAATCAGTCGACACTTTCACTTATGTTAGGCATAGGAACGCGGAGACCGCGTAGAGAGAGAGAGAAGAGTCGAGATCGGCACTTCAGAATTTTCTCTGATTCGATTGTCGGCGGCTCAAAGTTAGCCAAACCGTTTCGCAGAAGTGTCGACTGGTGTGCCAATTATAAGACTCGAGGCGCAATACGTATCGCGCACGAGCGTACAAATCCGAATGCCGTGAATATTTCGCGAGGCTTCCATCGTTGTCGGAACGATGGTGCGCGGAAATCGGTTATCGATGCTTCGATCGGGACGGCTAAGTTCAATCGATCGAGGAGGTATTTCCGTGCAGCGAATCGCTCCGACGCGGGTATCACTGATACTGATGATAATAACGGTGCCGTGATTTTCGTCTTCACGGCTCGAGACGAGGGCGGAGACGAAATTCGCCGAGCGAACGTGAAAATGCGTCGATAGAACGGAGTTTAATTGCGCGCAATTTTTTATCTCGCTCGCGATCCGTTCATTATTATTATTGTCGCACCACAGCGATAATGAGATCGCTGGGAGGGAGAAATGTACGATCGCAAAGTCACGACCTAGTCATGGAAAAAAGAGAGCACGAGTCGACGTGAAAAGCGATGACTCGGTATACTTATATCACTAACAGCTGACAAACCAGCGAAAGACGCTTATCCACGCACTTTTTTCCACATGCCGCAATCTTTCCGATTTTTCGAAAAAATACCGTTACATTTATTTCGAAATGGGAAAAATTCCCGATCTAATTTTTGAAACGAGTCCCAATTTCTCTAGAATTACCAAGACACAGTCGACATTTCTCGCAAAATAATTTGCAAACAGAATAAAAATCGTTTTCATGCCTAATTTCGACCGAAATAATGTCTTAATGTTTTGCGTGATGATAATAATAATAAGCATCGCGGAGAAAGACGAATGTTATTTTACATCTATTTGTTGCCATAAATTTCGGGAAAAAACTGTACTTCGATGAGGAACAGTGGAATTCTGATTTGTTACGCAAGGTATTTTTGTTTGTTTGATAAAATTGGAAGAAGTGAAGGAAACTTGGAATCGAATGATATACTATTGAGAGTGGCGGACCGTAAATTACATCTAGTTTTATTGCATCGAGTAGCGTTAATAAATCATATTTTATTACAACGAGATTCCCAAGATCTCTTCTTAAATGTTCAGATACTTTGATGCTTCACCAATCTGGATGATATACGATCGCGTGCCGTTGGAACAATAATATAATTCCAACGCTTGCAGCGCGGCTAAAACTCGGTTGAACGTAAAGGAAAAAAGTACTACTATTCGATGGAATATTATTCGGAAACTTCAATTCTCGTGAAGAAAAAAAATCAACCAAAAACAGCAGATAGGTGTGACCCTCCGATTACCCATACCGGAAACGTGGGCGGGTCGATGTTTGGAAATTGGTAGGAAATTGGAGGAGAAGATTCGTATCTCAGTATCGGAGGGATTCCTAATCTCATCCGATGGACATGCAAAGTACATCTTATCAAAGTAGGTATGTGACGATGCGAGACGGTCCCTGTCGCTGCTATTATGTAATCGTCATTCGGATGAAACGACAATATTTTATACATTTTTACACGCATCCGTGTACACACACGTGCGTATGCGTATGCATATATTATGCTTTTTTTCGTTTATGTCGGAGGTCTTGTAAGATACTCGTCCGCGTGCGATCACGAAAAGCGTGGGCGTTTAATCGTACCTGTGAACCTCGCTATATCTTGGTCGTTTCATTCTCGTTTCCCGGTCATCCGTCCCCCCTCGATCCGTCTAATCGGACGAGCGATCGCAGACGGTGACTGCGTCTTTTTTTAGAATCTCGTAGCGATCAAACGATAAGAAGTAGACGTTGGGCGGCCATAGAAAACGACGAGCGTTCTCTCGCGCGCGCGCATCTGTTTGTATGCAAATTGCGGTGGTCCTTTGTACAGAAAATCGTCGTATTTCTCTCAATCGCAGGAACGCAGGAGCAGAGAACAATCGCGAATTATTCGCGAGATGCACGTGCGGACCGAGCGAAGTAAAATAAATGGCGTGCGAAAAAAGTTTACAAAATTGAATTCAAGCGCAGCTCGAATACTTCCAATAACTGATCACGTTAAGTTGCAGGATAAAATTAGAAGAATACAATTTTATGGCGATAAATATAAAATATTTCTCTTCCTAATATAAACTCGTAAATCGAGTTGTTGAGTCACAAATCAAGAAAATACAGGAAAGTTTGCTGTCCATCTATTGGTGCGAAATTTGTTTACCTCGATCCAACAGCTGGACACTCAACTAATCATAGGTTCTTATTTACTATTGCGATTTTTTATAGATGGATGACAAAAAAATGTCGCGAGTTACGTTCCCATTCATGGAATAATTTGCAAAAGGTATTCAATGTTGTCGATGATGGTAGCAGCATAAGAGCGGATGCAACAAATATAACTTAACGCCAAATATACAGGCAACTTGTTTGAGATAATAAAATTATTTTTATATTTATTTCGAGAATTATTGTCCCAGCCATTATTTATTTATTAGTTAATTTTACTCGTCTCAAGCTGTTACTAATGAAATGTCAAAGTTTTATTATTCTTTTGATGAATAAGATGAAAATATTATCTACTGGTTTTTTTTTTAATTTTTTAAATAAACTACTGCGGGCGTACTACACGATTTTACTTATTTTTCGAGGAAATTGAATACTCTTACGTAAGTATAATGCATTGTATTGTCACTCGGTTTTATCGACTTCCCGTTTCTCGGATTTCAGAGAAAATGAGAAGTTATTGTAATTACCCCGAAAATGAAAAGTTGAGGTTTCACTGAATCTCCACGTTTTGAGGTCCAGAGAAAGCGTGAGCTGAATGTTTGAAGAACTGAGGGAAAAGGAAGCACGAAGAAATTTTATGAGATCAAAAATTAAATAACTTTCATTTGAATTCGCGGAGACATTTTTTTACGAAAAAAAAAATAGATCAGCGCGACGTTAGTCGTTGAGGTATGATCAATTCAGCTGGAGTATAATAGTCACGGATGTAATACGTAATCGTTTAAACGAGAATAATTTGAAAGTCTTTCGGCACACTCATCGTGAGCTCATTTTATCGAATGTTCCGACGATTCCTCAAACCCGGTTTGACAAAAACTATCCGCGGACCACGATCAACAGATGTTAGCTTCATTCAGCAATGAACTTGGTTCTTGAGTCGATGTATCGAGATGCACGAGGCAGATAATTTTGCTGCACTGGCAAATAGCCAAGTAAATGTATACGAAAATGGAGTTTTCGCAAACAAATATTTTGCCAAGGACGAATATTGATCGTCTGCTAATTTTAATACGCGTAAAAGTTGAAGGCTGCACGCGAGATACCACGGCGACGAAAAGTAATCACATTTTTAGAGGTGTTTTAGCACTGTTTGGTCACGAGCGACGAGTATTAAAAATTTCTCGTGTTGCAATGGCGAGAAAAAATGACTCGCAGTGGAAAAAAATCATTCGGATAATTGAAACTGGAAAACTCTGTCGATACGAATGGATTCGTTGACCTTGAATGCTGAAAATGTGGAAAAATGTTAACCGCTTGATATACGATTGAAATAAAAAATTAGTGCTCCTCGAACGAGTAATTTAACGCTAAATTAGATTAGACACTAAAAAGCGAAGCTTTTCGCTACGTGAATTTTGACTCCAAAAATATTGTCCTATCTTTAGAATTCGTAGTATTTTTATGTTAGTTAGGTCAAAACGAAATGTCAAGCAAAAAATGATCACGTTTCCATTTCGTTCTGTAGGTGGCCCGATTCGTTCCGGTGTAAGTCGGAGAGTGAACGGGGAGAGATAAAAGTACCTATATGTATATTTGGATGTAGCGGTTATACGCGTAGAAAATTGTCTTTGAAGTAGGCTTTCACTTTTATGCTGCTCGGGGTTTACCGAAAGCTTCAGCCGCTGCGTATACAGTAGCGTCGGTGGCAAAAGGGACGAGTCGTACGGAAGGGACACGTATAAGGAACGGTGGAAAAAAAATGAAAAAAAAAGAAGAAAAAACGTTCGACGTCAAAAGTGTTCGGAGTCGAAACGGTGTTAATTTCAAGAAAGACGATCCGTCGTCGCGGCTGATCTGTGAGAAAAATCACCAAAGGCTGTTGTATTCTTTGTGAAAATGATCGTCCTCGCGATATACGACCATTCGATTCGGCTGGCAATGGTGAACGTAGAAAAACGTGAAGGTTCGACCAAATCGTTCCTCGGTCCCCATCGAATACGCTCTCTTTTATGGTGGAATGTTATAGATAATTTAACGGCAATAAAAACTTGCGTAACAGGAAGTCGTCGGTATAATTCAACACTCTTGTTTCCAGGTTGTTTTACGATCGTATTGAAAAAATGTTGCCGGTTGCTGTTACTATTGCGCTCTCGATAAAAATGTTGGTTAAATTGGAAAAATTAACATCGTTTCGCCAGATATCATCGTCTACCTTCGCAAATTGTACGAAAACACGATGAAAATACGTATTCCTTCAATAATTACCGTGGACTATCCTTTCACATCCTATCTACACAACTTTCGAAAGAAAAGTACATTAAATTTTTATTAAATGAATTTCTATAAATGCTGCCTATAAATAATCCAATTTATTATCACGAAATCGGGAAAAGAAAAGAGGAGAACTTTATTTACTCTATTCACTTTGTAAATGAGATTTCCAATTTTTGTAATCATTATTAACAAAATTTTGAAACCTAATATGCCTTGTATTAAACTTGAGAAAAAAAATATATCGCGTTTATTGCATCTGAAATAAAGAATACCAATTATCAAAAGTTGCTTTAAAAAAATCTGCAAAAAAATACATACTCGTATAATTTACCGAGTAAAAACCACAATTTCCGTTGGTTTGTCATTTTTTGTTGTTGCAAAAACCGTTCAACGAATTTAAATAAAACTATGCAAAATTGGTTCTCCAGAGTTCAAGTCACATGATACGACAATTTGTGATGACTGGTTCCTATTTTTTGCTAATAAAACTAAATTTAATCTGTTGGGTCAACGAATCTCCGTAAGAGCACATGTAAAATTACAGTTATTTTAAATTGCAATAACTTTTTAACGACTTGGTGCATCGATTTGAAATTTTTACAGTAGCTTCAGCATTAACCGAGGAACATTCTGATCAATTTTCGTTCGTCTCCTGACATTCTGACACACCTCCCAAACATCCTTGCACATGCACATTGGTATTAATGAAGTTCGTTCGAAAAGACGCGACGTAACGCGCGTATACCAAGTCGATCAGTCTCCGAGCTTACTTAGAAGCTATCGCCCTCGAATGTACGCTCCAACCGTCGTAGGATAATCTATATGTAAAATCGATTCAACGACACGCAGCATTAGATGGCCATATCGCATCCGAATGAAATCGTACACCACTATTTACAGATCAGCCCACAAAAGCGAACTCAATTTCCTAATGCAAGATAGCCGTCTCACTCTCTCTCCACGTGCTTCGCTCGCGTCCGAAACGCGAGCATGCCTCTGTCGCGCGCGAGCACCTCTCTCTCTCTCTATGACTCTCTGTCTCTCTCGCTCTCGCTCCCGCTCTCTCCCTCTCTCTGTACGAACGTGGGCATCTTTCGAGACGAGCGCGGGCAGAGAAAATGAGGCAGGTTGGAGGTTCTACTATAGTCTATGGATGAACAGAGGTCGAGCGAGAGCGACACTGGCAAGGCAGGCCGAATGTTGCTAAGATAGAAAAGGAAAGAGACGGGGACCCGAGGCTTTTGTCAGAAGCGCGCGCGCAGCTGTATTCAGTCGAACGTGAGCGTAGCTCGCAGTAGGTCGATTCTCGCGTTGCGCAGTGCGTTCGTCTGACATCGTAATATAGTCGCTTATCGCGTTAAGCCGCGTGTTAGATTTACATCTTAGATAATAAGAGGAACAAAAAGTCCCATCTCGTCAACGTTCCCTTCGTCTAAATTCCAAAAAGAAACGGAAAACAGAAAAATGGATCGAGACACGACGCTAATATTGCGGAAGATGATCATCGATTTCCTATGTCTACTCGTCGGTAAGTACAACGTTTCGCATCAACTCTCCAAAACGTTCGAACAGGATGACACAAATTTCGCGCTACTTTTCCATCTCTAGTACTACTATTCGTTCGATACAGAGAAATAGAAGAACGCTGCGAAATCTATGTAGCTACGTGTTGACTCTGCCTGTCGTATCTAGGTTAACCATTTCGCTTGGATGCGTAATAAAACGGTAGGATCCATATGTCGGTTTCGATGACCAAACCGTCAACTGTCACCACAGTGACAGCTCCCTTCTAAACAGCTTTAAACAGCTTCGCACGTTCACCGTTCGTCGTTCGACACCGTAAACGACTCGATGTCTTGTACGGAAACGTCATTCTCTTGCTTGACATTGCGCGAGCGAAAAAAAAAACAAAAGACGATCGCACGTGAAACATGCCGGGTTCACAGTTTCCAGCTGGTCGCCGGTGCACTTTTTTATTTACCAGTTGTAAACTCGTTTCCTCGTTTTGTTTCACGTCACATCGAAGCCGACGAGAATATTCGTGCAACGCTCTCGATAAAATTGCTCGAACCTTTAACGCGCCGGTCAAATAGGAGTCGCGCGCAAGATTTTGTCTATCATTTGTGAAACTAGTTCGAGTATTGCAAGGATAAAAACGACCGCGTTCATAAGCTACTGTTGTATTATCCCGCTTATCATACAATTGGTCGAGCACTAATAGGACAACGTGAAACGAGCTGCCGATAAATTTTTCATGACCGAATGGATTACGGTCATTGGTAGTCTCTTGGAAAAAAAGGCTAGACACCGTTTAGTGTCGTTGAAAGGCAAATCGTTAATTTTCGCGAAAACATGTCCGATCGTAAACGTCAACGTATTCTGATTCTAAGCAAATTAGGAGAATATAAATTTCACGAAAGTCGCGTCCTCGGAGCAGCGCGTCGTTGCTGGCAAAACGCTGACGAAGTAAAACACCTGACGTCCTTAACAAGATTAAAAAACTCTTGCGTCACGATAATTTACACGGCTCGTACGTGACGTAAATATTTACAAACGACTTACGGGGTTTACCTGTTGCGTCCGGGGAATAAATCCACCCGGTAAAGCGGAAAAGTCGAGTTGAAAAATTGTCGTCAGCGGGCATTCGCGAGGAGCAACTTCCGTGAGACACCGACAAGGGACAGTAGATATAGAACTGGCTCGATGAACGATCACTAACAGTTTCTGGGTCAGGAATACCATTCGTCGAGCCGTGTCTCTCGATCAATTGCTGCTCACAGGTAAGGGTGTTGCGTCACCTGCGTGAAGTCACGTGTGAAATTAGCGATGCGTTCGATATATCACGTATGTAAACGTCGTCTACTTGGTTGTCTCTTGGGCCGTGTGGTGTTTTTCTTCAAATTTACATTTAAATTCACAAATTATTTCGGACACTCAACTAACGCTTGGAATTTTTGAATTATGCATCGGACGAATCGTAAATTGATTTTCGCGTTGAACCAGTCGAGCCACCGCCAGCAGCTACAGAAGCCCGAATTGCGGGTTGTCGAGGCCGCTCCGTGGCAGCGACTGACCCCACGTCTAAAATCCAACTAGATAATATGACAGCAATGTATTAGCTCCGGTTTCCAGTATTCGAACGCCACAAAGGATAGCTGTGCTGTCCGAGAGATCGCGTCCGTTGGGATCGACCAACGAGACGAACGTCTCGCTTCTCGAAATAAAGGGATTTGAAACGAGCCTTTGTAGTTTCGAAGAATGTAATAACCGGACCGTCGACGCGAGTCGTCTTTTTTACGAAGAACCGGATCCTAGTTAGCATGTTAAAAAAAGCGCGACAACTTCGCAAAAAAATCGAGTTTCGAATTTGCAAATTCGCAACAATCTTCGGTTAAATACGAAGAAAATGAATAATGTAAATTTCAACTACTGTATATCAGCTCGTTATTTATTCCCTGTTATCAGGGATTTTTTTTCCGCGAACCTGCCGCACGAGAACTCGTTACAGTTGGCCGAAGGGTCGACTGCTTGTGTCGATTTTTTTGCCGTGATCTTTTGCGTGTTCTAGGCTTTTGTGATCGCGTTAAACTTGAGTCGTGATTCATCGGCAGGTCGATGGACGCAATGAATCAAACGCGCGTATTGTATAATAAAGCATGTATTATTACCGTGATTGTAAACACTGGCTCACGTAGATAAGAAGGCCAAGTTACATCTCGAGTCATGCTTTTACAATCTTTCTTGTAGCCTAGGCTAGGTTCGAGACACGCAGACTGTTGTCCTCTTACCTCATTTCTTTTTTTTCTTCAAACATTTCTCTGCAAGGTTTCACCTTGCCATTGTCATTGTCGAACTTTTCGTACGTATCTTTTCATCACTCGGAGATATTCTACGCGCGAGTAACAATCAAACGATTCGTACCACTGATTATTTTCTGGAAACGCAGATGTAGCGATAGAAAATGTACGCAATAATTTTACGCTTTCCGAGCTTCGCGTATCCTAAACACATTTGCGAACAGAAGCAAATACAATTCAAACAAACACGTGCATTCACGGCGGCAGGAAACGGTTACGCCAAATTACGATTCGCACGAATAGAATGTTTGGGCGGTCGAGTAACAAGATGTAGCCGAAGTATTACCTTGAGAAGGCTTAGAGACTAAGATATTCATTTATATTCATTTCCCCTCGGTTGTTACCATTTGATGAACCAAAATAACTGATGTACAGTATTCGCCAAATTTATTTTTACGAAAATATCTCTTCACTTCAAAATGTCGTTAGGGGTACTCGATTCGCGCGAAGTTGGCGGTAAAACGACAGTGTACAAAAATGTGATCAAGCAAGCCAGTAGTTTCTATCGCCGTATTAATGTAAATTCGTTATCACACGAAACACGACTTTGAGACGTTCTATGACGCTCGCCTTGCGTTGCCTTGCTTTTTGAAGGATTTAATCACGGTTCTTCTCCGTAGCAATATTTTCAAGCCTTGAACCATTCAAGTTACTCGACACGTCGTATCGTAAGAAATTTGCTCTTGAAATTGTGTTTATAGTATAAACAAGCTCGAGCGTCTGCGTTACAACCGTCGACACTTCGCTATCTTGTTAATATCTATAAACGCGACGATGCATGGTTCTTCAGGAATTGCTTGCGGATAAGAGACAAAAAGATTGGAATAAAAATGACTTTCGAAATTCGCGCTCCCGCCCTCCCTTTTTTCATTCACGCCCGGGCACATCTGTTCGACAAGCAACGCTAAGAGGTTATGTGCTTGATAAAAAAAAAAGAATAGAAAAAAAGTCAAATTAAGATTATACGGCACGGGTTGATGCCCGTAAGTTAATGGCGGGAGAAATCTCTACGAAAAACTAACAACGCCGCGGCGTTCTAACATTTGATCTGTTCGCCCGATCCCGTAGAAGTAGTAGTAGTAGGTACCGAGCGCGTGAGCGTACCCTTTGTGCGGTTGCCCATCACCACGCGGAGCCGAGGGCGCTGAGTGGTTCATAAAAATGTCAAACCCTTCGCACCATTCCAAGTCTGCCGTGTAAGAGTAAACTGTAGAAAACGTTTACAAAGACAATAGCTCGCGCGCAGGCACGAGAGTCGAATGAGATGCGGGTTCCGCGATGCGATATGCATCGTACATGCTGCTGCGTGTTGGTCGGTGTGAACATATTCGCTCCGGCGCTCGCAGCATGCTGCGAATCGATGAACACAAGGCGTAACGAGAAAGTAATAAAAACAGATCCGAATGTCGAGTAGCGTCGGACGTCTCGGAAATAGTACCGAAAGATTTTTATCTTCGTGTACAAAAGAATTATTATAGTCGGCGAGTTCGAGGGAGGAAAAGAAGCAAGAGAACGATACGGTTATCTCGAAAACGTACGTGCGTTACGTCTCGGATGGGATCGGGAGTCGGAGAGTCCACAGACACTTGAAAATACGAAGTAATTGGGTCAGATATCTCCGCACCTCGAGAGTGTGTTCGGACTGTCGTCGGTCATTTGGTTCGTTTATCAGGGAGGAGGGAAGGGTTAAGTTGTCGAGAAAAGCGCGAGAATTTCGTCGAGAATCATCGTCGATTCCTTCGCATCGTGGAAACGGGTGTGTCCGTCGTAGGGAAAACATTTACATTTTATAATCATGTACACGGCATCTGTCGTTAAATCAAGGCGTGAATCTTGATAACCTATACCCATCCATATCCGTTCGATTATCGTATCATCGGAGGATGCGTTTTTTTCGTCAAACCAAATTACCGTGGCTGGTATCGAGAATTTTTATCAATCGTGTTTACCCATCTATTAACCACCCATCTCACTAACCACGCAGCGATCGCTCGAGATAATTAATGCTCGCGTACCGGTAAATAAACATTGCTTCTGATGGCAGGTTAATCGATCAGAGACAACATCACAATATTGCCATGCACGTCGGGGATTCACCTCGAGTGTACATAACCGCGCTTAAAATGTTCGACCAATCTTACAATACGTGACCTTCGCCGCATTCAACGCAACGTGACACCAGTGCTCGTTGAAACGAGTAGAGCCAGTCGAACGGTCGGCATGTATCGTAGCGACGTCGACGCACGATGGAAACAATTGAGAATCGCTCCTCATTTTGTTACCGATTCCAACACAGACGTGCGAACCGAGCCGGTGTCTCGTCGAATTGCAAGTTTAGTACCGATACGATATCCACCGATCTATGACCACTCTAAATCACGTGAAAGACACCGAAAACCAACAACATCGCGCAAATGACCCCAACCAACTGAAGAGAAGGAAACTATCGCGCCGCTGGCCAAAACACGCTGGGACTCTGCGATGCTGCTGCCCTACAGTGTCATATTTGTTCGTACGTTTCCGCGTGCCGGCGCTCGCCCTCGGCTGGTAACGGCCAACAATACCAGGGGTAACGTGCGACGAAAAATCTGCACGTACTCGATTATCAGCCGAGGTGTTAACGTGTAAATTTCTTGTCTCGTAGAACAGCGCGGGGAATATGAACACTGTTTCGCCACATTTTTCGCTACCAGGGCTTTGCTCCGACATAATAATCTAAACGAAATCTGAATGGTTATACTACTCGATATCTTACATCGGCGTAGCGCGACGGTTACTTCTAACGAAGCGATAGAATTCCGAAACACGTACTTAAGGACGTCAACATGAACGATACGTGTATACTACCAATTAAATCATAAGAAGCACCGTTCGGCATAGTTTTTGTTCGGGCATACGTACGTGCATTCTACACGTTCACAGATGCACGTTAACGGCTGTCTAATGTTTCTCACTAACAAATTAGGTACTCTGGTCTTTTTACACGTAACAGCAGCGAAGCCGGTATGCACAATCTCCCACAAATTTGATACCAAGACACTTCTTTTTCTTACTTGAATACAAAATCGAACAGGTTTCTGGAAAAAAATGTCAAAATAAATGGTAATTTTCATCGAAACGATCGGAATTCTACTTTCCATTCGGCGATCAACCTTGAATATTCACCTTCGGTCGTGAATTGATTATGAATGAGTCATACGCTCGCGCGTCAATGGCGATGCAAAGAAATCAGTACTATCTCGTTTCGACGCCATACCACCTTACAATGCAACGCGGCGTGATGTCACCCTAGCCAATTCTGATTCTAGGTCATCGGAGTTTGCAAACTAATCTCTAGCGTTACGTAAGCGCGTTTTCATCGATGAACATGTACGCGCCTTTAACGCTGTGAAATGCATTGATTCCAAGGATTTTCGATCGATATCGTACGGGCTGTAAAAAACGTAAAAAACGCCGACCAGCGTGACCAAATATCCCCACAAACATCTCGCGTCGCAAAGTCTGATTAGTTTCTGTTATCGTAGCATCTGATTCGATTCTTTCGCGAGAACTGTTATGTATTTTGACGAATAAAAATACTTCTTAATAACATGACTCGGAAGTCGATTGTTCTTTTATGATCTTTCGTAAAGATGCCGGTGTGAATTACTCATCTTCCTACGCGGTGCATCCCCGAGATACCCGGAGGCTACGCAGCGTCATCGCTTAATCAATCTCTGCGCACGTGATATATTGCCAGAGATTTCAGGAGCGTTGGTAAAAAAAGTTGAAAAATGGGAGTAGAGGTGGCGGGGGCTCGGATAGCGTCATTTGTACGAATAGAAAGAGAGTCGTCAGGCGTGATACGAAAATCGAGAAAGTAAAAACAGCTGTACGTTAATGGTAAATAATATGGCCGGGCAATCGTTAAATTACACCGAGTTGACTCCGGTTAGTTGCCAGTCCTGTTCAACTAATCCCTCGGTCAATTTCCACCTCCACAAATCCTCGGCAAGATGTTTATTTAATCTTTTAACCACTTGACGCTCAACGCACATCATCAGCACGTCGTACACGCTCTCAATGCATATTTATGAGAATAGTTAGCATCAATCAGCCGTGAGCTTAAATGCTTTTGAATACACAAGTTAAGCTCTTTTTTCCAACCACTTACAAATCATTCGCTACCCCCTGCACACCCGACTATCCATTTCAACGATCCCCTATCAATTATCTCAAAACCTATTAGGTTTTCATTCCAGCCGAACTTCAACGGACCAAGATTCACGAATCGTCTCGAAGTTATTCAATTTGTCAACGAAGACCAATTTCTTTGATACTTCCACAAATTTATCATTAACATTATCGTGGATTGACTCGTTTTCACCCTATTGACGCGCAGTCAACGGTTGCGCCCTATTTATTAAGTATGCAGCCTTAGTTTACGGATGTGTGACAGAAGCGTACAGAAAATGAAAAATTGACGGTTATTATCTTAAAAATTCTATTGTTTTCATTCATTTTTTTACTTTTCGTTTGTCTTTACGTATGCCAGCTCCGTCTAGCGCGTTCGCCGGTGTCGCCGGAATATTTAAACGATCTTTTCTAGATCCGAACAATCTATAAATATCTTAATGAGAATTCTACTCACTTACCGTTGCCAGAATAACTTTTCTCTCTACACTTCGAACGAGGTGAAAGTAACGCCTCTGTTATTCGTGCCGATTAGCATACCGTTACCGTCTTTCGATTCTATTTCACGATTGTTCGATCACGCGGCTACGTTGAAACCGCTATAGCTCGATTTTTTTTCAATTTTTTTTTCATCGTACAATTCCTCAGACGGTAATAACGACGAGGTCGTGCTCGAGTCGTGGACCTGACAAGAAATCCGTACCGTTGTTGGGGCTACAGTCGAGTACCGAATCGTAGATCATCTGGAACCGTTATCGGTGACTCAGCCATCTGTTTCTTTCGTGATTCGTTACCACCTTTTTCGTAGCGAATGATCTCAGAACGAGTATATCATGCGCTAGTAAGGGTATTAAATATTTCAAAGTCTACAGATCCGACTAATGGGTTCCCGTGTCTAGCGATATTAAGTTCGGTATGGTAATCGAAGCGCCGCGGTGTACTAATGAGCCGTCGACTAATCGAATATAATGGTATATTTTATTGGGATGAAAAAAATCAAATTCGATTATTTTTATCCTCATCATGGCTTCAACCGCCGTAAGTTTCCACGTACCGCCTTCAAAAATGATTTCAGGACGGCGGTTAATTGTCAACGTGAAAAAAGTTACCCATCGACCAACTACTCGTCGCGGATGTATGCACAACGTCGAAAGATCTCGTTTATCATTATTAGGTTTAATGTTATTTCAGTTGTTCGGTGACTTACAAGCTTCTGAAAAAAAAAGTCTTTTCGGGAGTCGCATTTTGAAATTTAACATTACCGCGCTGCTCGTCGACGTATTAATTGGCTAATTAGAGTTATTAACGAGGTTCGTTTAATCGTAAAGGGACATTTACCGGCAGCTGATAATCCGTTCCACTCCACAAATATAAACGCTCGCTACCAACGCTAGCATTTCACTCTCGTCAGTTTCTTATTCAATTTTTTGTAACCCGTTCGATATCCGTGCGTCTGTTCTTTGTCGATAAGTTGGAGATTTGGCTCAAAAGCGAACATAGAAGAATCTGAATTAGCTATAACTCAACCGAGTAATTTCTCCAAATTGCTTCCTTAGAGGAAACCAGAAAAAAAGAACTTGTTCCACAAATGAATTCCTCGTGGTCGCGATACTTGCAATTTTACAGTAATTCTTTAATCAACTACACTTCATCGAATTCAGTAAAACAGGTGTAACGGGGTAAGAGGCCAGGGCAACGTCAATTGCCTCGAGGTCTACTAGGGTCGCTAAGTGGACGTATATAAGTGCCACTATAAATGGAGTATCAAATCGATAGGAAGTAGGTTACACGATACAGAGATGGGTCCTCGAATATGTTCCCGACGTGTTCTAAATTATACGTTTAAAGTGTTTACCCTCGCGCGTACCGAATTCCATCCGTACTTCTGCTGGGTCGTAAAGCTTGAATGCTATCAAAAATACAAACTGACAAATGTAGACATCATAAATTTCACGCGATGCACCGAATCTATGCGTCGGTGTCCGGTGCGGCGTCAATCCGTGAATAGATATTACCATGCGCGCGGTGCGAGTCTCGTGGCACTGTGCGCGTAGCGCACACGTTGAAGTTCGTTCGTTCCATCGTAAATCGAACCATTCATGCCTCAAATTTCCGAATTCATTGAGAAGCTATTTACAGAGGAGAAGGGCGAAGGGGGGGGGGGGGAATTTATTCGTCCAGCGAACGTGAGTAAATAGGCAATAACAACACAACGCGTGGACGTTGGACGCATTAACAATGCCAAGTACGGACAGACAGCGAATAGGTCGGCGTATATAGATGCTATGGGACCGTTTTCCACCGCTGGCGGTTTTTCACTACCGAATTATTTGTGTAACGGTAGACCGGAAGTCGCAGTAGCTATATAGATTCCACCGTTCCACTCTGCCTTTCCATACGTTGTGTGGAGAAAAGAAACATCGAGCATCGCTTACCGACGTCTGGAAGTTACACGTCTCGGCCAGTCTCATGTACTCTAACTGGAAGACGATCAAAAATAGATCTCAATTCGAAGAGTTACAGTTTCCGAGACAAAGGTCGTTCGCATAAAGGTTTCAGGGAACGCGATACTTCGCGAACGATCATCTGATCTGCCGTAGCGCAGGGTATGGGAAACGAATGAATGATTCTCGTCACTCGCACAGATGCTTTAATTTTGCGACGGGAGGATACTCGTTCCAAGCTATATTCCTATTAGTTCTAATTTGCCCAAACTGAATATCGAGATGAATAGTTTGAACATTTTTTGGTGCAGGCAAACTTGAATGTACGCGATCTCATCAAGCGTTATCGTTGAAAATGGATTTGTCTGCTTCGTTTGATTACAGTGGGCTTCTGCGTACTGTACTTCTTCCTCTATGGAACGCCGTTCGAGAGGGGATTTTTCTGCAACGACGAGTCGTTGTCTCACCCTTACGGAGAATCTACGGTTACGAGTCTCATGCTTTATTTCGTCGGGATCTGCCTTCCGGTCTGCGTGGTAAGTGGATCTCTCCTTCGTTTGCTGAATCCATTAATTTTCTAAACGTCGTTGATAATTGGCGAGAAAAACGATCGGACGAGAGAGAGTTTTATTACCGAAGAGAAGGATTTAAAGGTTGTTGGAATCGATAAGATCAGTTTTGTATGTCCGTCAGCCTCGCCCTTGGCCGTCGTGGCCAGACACATCCTAGTGATCATTCATCTCTGGCGTTCATTTTTTGACCCTTTTGCTGCGGGAGATTTTTTTTCGATTTTTTACGCTCGTTCGTCTGCGCATTTTCGAGTAAAATGAAGAAAAGAAGAGCGTAAAGTGGAGAGAGGAAGTGAGAAAAAAATAATAAAGATAAATGTCGAAAATACGCGTTAGAAAAAACGGATATTTTCGAGGAGGACATCCGGAGATGAAGAGATCTTGATCTTGAAATCGAAAACAGGTGCACTGTTTCCAAACGACGAGAATTAGTTTGACGCTTCGTATCTTGGAATTTCTTAGCTCGACGTCGCGTCGCTCGAAGATCGTTGCTCTCCGAGGAATCGAGAGGCTTTTTTCAACCCGAGTCTCGGAATACCGAGAAGAATTTTTACCCCAGCTTCCCAGGAAATTCGAATTTGTAAGCTCGGATTCTCGATGGCCAGACGCGACGATTAATTTCCGCAAAATGCCACGCATTTTTCGAATTATACGTTCATTTGTTCCGAGCCGCGACTGTTTTCAGCTTTATTTATAGCCATCGAGTCTACTAATGATAATTATAATACGACGATATATCTCACGGACGGAACGGACGGGATGCCGAGTAGCTGGCCCGAACGAATACTATCGTATTATTGATGTATCCCTAGACTAATCTCGATCGGCGCGGCAATACTTGAGATTTCTAAAGTCCTTAACCATGCTACAGATCACAGAGATCTTTTTTGCCCACGGAAATATACATATTTCAATGCTACAGTCGGAAAGCATTTAATTTGGCCGTCTTATTTATCATCTTTCTAACCCCGACGAGAGTTTCGTATACGAAATCATTTCAATATTTATCCGGCACAATTATTAGAACCGCCAGGAAGAAATTTACTGCACCATCGTACGTATAATATTCCACGCGTTTCGTTCTACTTGTCTAGTAATAAATTGTTACATAATTATCCCCATCGATTTCTTGTTTCGTCACTTTTGCGTCGCGCCCCCAAATTTCGAGAGCAAAATACTTCCTTTACAAATTACACCCGATAATGATTGATCGAGCGCTATCGACTCTTGTCATTTTGATTGAATGTAAATATACGATACGATGTGACTACATAGAATACCGAATGTCATTTCCTTGAGGTGATACGCTACCCTGAGAGGCTGAAATAAGACTGAATTTCCATGATTTTTTTGGAGCTCAAATAACGCGTGTTTTTTATTTCCGTTTTTACACACTTTTAATATAACATTTCAGCTTTCCAAACGTATTTTTTTAACGTAAGAATATCTATAATTGTCGGGGATATACGCCTCCGCGCGCGTCAGCATTTTCTTGCACCACTACACTGCGGGAATCATAACGGCCACACGGTTCATCTGAAACATGTGCAATGAAAATATGTTGTCAAATATATAGAACTACGTAGGATTTTTCCGAAAAAATCAAAAATGGATTTTTGGCAGCACGCGAAATTTTTGTTTCGTTTTTCGCGAAAAACTCCGACCTAAAAACATTGATTAAAAAAACGGTTAACAATATCGGAAAAATTCTACGTAGCGCCGCAGATAACAGTGTTACAAATGTGTGGTACAAATTTCAAGTCGATCGGAATAGCCGTTATCGACTTATCATTCCCGCAAACTCGAAAAATGTAGTTTCGAGAAAACGCGTTTAAAGTTTTGACGCGGTTTCGGCAACAGAAAACGTTGAATATTTATAGCTTACCTTGCTATACGGTTAATCTGCGATTCCTGCTCCATATTGGGGTCCTTCCTCGGCAAGTTGCTGGTCTTCTAGAGATAATCTTGACCTTCTCCGAGCTGTTCTGGCCTCTTTTGACGTTTCTTTCGCGCGTTTTTGAAGCACGCGATATACGCTATTCGTCTTCGGCATTGCACGTGTCGTAACCACTGGGTCCGATGGTTACGTTTAATACGTGTAATATTAACAACATACTGCCGTAGCCATCGTTGCAAATACTCGTAGCGTCGCGAGCAGCGCGGAGCACTGCACGGTGCGATATAAAAAAAATCATATCTTCGTCAATATTGTAGATACAGACTTCGTTTTGGGCTGAAAATTTTCCTCAAAGTTCAGAGTACAGGGAAAAAATTAAACCGAAGATCAATTTTTTGAAAACGTCAGGGCGGTGTAACCCGTTAAGAATGAAAGGAACGATGGAATACAGTAGACACTTTTGTGTCAGAAAGCGACCGCGTATTTTTCACTGTACCAGTGTAAATTCTTCGAATCGTCGAGGCGCCATTCTCGAGCGAAAGAAATCTTTTTTTCCAAAGGGAGACATTTATTGATGCGTACAAGCTTCGGCCACCTTTCACGAACAATGGGTAAGGCCAGGATTGTTCGTTCGGTATGTCTCGGCCGTTGAAATATGCGCGAACAGGATTTGTGGAATGAAACGTAATGGATCAACGTCATGGCGAGGATTGACCGTGAAGATCGTTGAAGATTAAAATATCACGTTTGTTGTTCCGTCCGTAATGATATTTAAGGTGGACTCGATTAAGCACAAACGTGTTGGGTATTCCTAAGTGGCTATAGATCACGATAACTACCATCGTTAAAAGTTGAAGGAGAGCAACAGGAAACACTCGATAAATACGTCGCATTCTTCGGTAGCAAGGATCGCAGGATCGGGACGCGTGTTTCCTGGCGAAAAGTTCTTCGAACAATTATTCGAGTACATATTTAACATTCCACCGCAACGACGCCAAGGAGACACCGCTTTATCAATAATCTCCGGAATTCTCAAGATTTCTCTTACAACGCGGACTTCCTGTGCGGGGGAAAAAATTGACCATTAAGCTCCGAGACGGATAAAGGTCAAAGAAATATTCGTCGTGGCTGTAGCAACTGACAGATGCTTCAGTCGAGCTAAGCCTACTTACAGGAGCGAATAGCCCGTTCGAGTTCAGCTGCGATCGTGTACCTGCCGCGTGTCCTATGTGAAGGCTTGTTTTTTCTTTCCTCCACTTTTTACCTTTCTTTTTTTCTTCTGGAGGGCCCAACGAGACGGGACGAGAATTAACCGAAATGGAGTCGCTGGGCCTTTTTGCTCCGTGGAAACACCTGTCTTTGCCTGGTCACGGTGTTTTTTAACTTGATGTACCTGTGGCTAGTCTTATATAGCCGCTCTAACAGGCGCAGGAATTTCCTCGCGTGGACGTAGGCTGAAATCACTCCGCGGCGGTCCGCCGCATCGAGGAGGAAATTATGAAAATTGTCGGCTCGAAAATTTCTGGCATTTTTTTCTAAACGTGGGATCATTTCGATAGAAAGAGACTCGGTAATGGTACCTAGTCGGGAGAGGTGGGAGCTGGCGGTGTAGCGGTAAGAAACCCGTGTGAATCGGGTAATCCAATTATTGTGCGGCTAAAGGGGGTTGTTGGCTGGAACGTTTGGGAATGCTGGAGGCTGAAGACGCGCTATCGAGCGCGGATTAGACGAAATGTGAGAACTGGTATCAGGAATTTGGTCCAGAAGATTGGGAAGGTTGGAGAAAAAAATCTGGTACCATCTGACTTTCCGCGCCGCACGTTACAGAGACGTGGAATTTCCATCGAACAGATCGAGTTGCTTTTGTGGTTGGACGAAGGAGAAGCGGTATTCGGGAAACATAAGATATCCCATCTCTGTTCCAACGATCGAGTCTTGGAGAGGAGTCGTGAGTGTGGCGCGACAGACAATAAAGATTCTCTGTGAATGTCAATCCGCGCTATCGCGACAGGTGTGAAGCAAAAAAACAGGTGAAACTCCAAGGAGCGCGACGAAAACGGGGCGATTAAAGCTCTCTGGTGATTAACTTTGTTGTCTCAGCACGAAATTTCTGGCACGAATGTAACAAAACGTGTCATTTGCTCTGGTGACTGACCGAAGATGAGTTCTCGCCCTTCGAATAGCGACGGCAAAGAGAATCAAACCAAGTTGGAACAACAACTTGAGCACCATCTATTCTCGTTCACGAGCTTTTCTAGCCGCCTACGCCACAGGACTTCTTCGTGCATGATTCGATATCTATAGCTATAGCTATCAATAGAATTTTCGTATTTTTAGCGCCCGGCATTGGTACACGGGACATTTCACGCCAAATCAGACAGTTTTCCACACTTTTATCTCGGATTTTCTCCATTTTTTTATATTTTCCTGTATCCTTCGAAAAAACCTTCCAGGTAAATTTCCAAATTTTTTTGACCACTCGTTCGAAAGCCACCAAATTTTTTTCCCTCAAAATTTGCATTTCTCATGTACTTTTTGAAAAGAAGTAGGAAAAAAATTCCGAAATATTTTTACACCTGATCTTCAAGCTTTAAACTTGAATTTTTTTTTTGAAGCTGTGCATATCCTGATTTTTTTGACATTTGTTTTATCAAAAACTATTATTTATTTAACAACTTTTCAGCTTGGTCTGATCTTTTTTTCGATTATTGAAAATTCGAAGAATTTTGTTTTCAATTTTTCAATCTTCCAATCACGCCTGTTAACAATGAGAAAATGTAACATTTAATTCAAAGCAACTAAAAAAAATACACAGTCGTAGAAATTGGTATTTATACGAATTAATGGAAAAACAAAATTTTTCAAATGTTCAAAAATCCTGAAAAAAAATAGTCATTATAAAGATCCCATAATCAAACTGGGCTGAAAAGTTTTCAAGTGGACAATGGTTTGCGACAAAAAATGTAAAAAAAACAACAAAATCTGCACTCACTTGAAAAAAATCGTAAGACCCAAAAATCAGATGTAAAAATATTGTGAATATTTTTTTTCTCGAAAAGTACATGTATACATTTTTTTTTAATATTTGGGAATAAAACCTCTAATTTGGTGCACTGTGCAAAACGTGTGGCAAAACCCGAAATTTTATGTCTTGACCGGTGATAAAAAAATCTTGAAATTTACCTGGAAGGTTTTTTCGAAGGGTGAAAAAAAAATGTGACAAACTTGAGGAAATCAAAAATAAACATTTTTGAGAAATATGTCGAGAACGAGATTCTCGCGTCCAAGTACCTGAGTAAATATTCTTCTAGAAGCCCCATTCCAAATGCTTCGATAATATTTGTCGACCGGCGAGTAAATCATCCTAGTGTAAACGTGTCGCTCGGTCCACATCGTCAACCCCGTGCAAAAAAAACGGTGCGGTTCAAAAGAGAAATACCAAAGATTATTCTAGCTTCGTGAATATTTGGAAGTTGGATCGAGGAGACGAACGAAAACGTCCCGCGATATCGAGATGTGTTCAGAACAATGAACACTCACACGTTGGTAGCATACTTAGTCGAACGATAAAAAAAGGCTGAGACGGTTTTCTACACTAAAAAAATGCGGGAACGAAAAATCGTGTTCGAATTATCGTGAGACATAGGAATTCTCAGCTGCCAGAGTGGGGAATGATAGTACATAGTGCTGATGAGGACCACGCCACACCGTTATTCGCCCAAATTCGGCCATTCTTTGATCCGTAACGACGATACTAGAGGAGTATTGAACGAATGCCAATGGATTTTCGAGAAAGTTGAACAGAAGTAACGCCAAACTTTATAAATAACACGACTTTCAAAATCGGTCGTGCTACTTTTTCTCGCTAGTTGAGTAATGCTCAAAATAAATCGGGAAATAAATACTTTTCAGCAAACGATTTTTCGCATAAATTACCGTCGCTTTGGCCAACTTTTTCGCGACTAGCAGTTTTTTTTAGAAACTTTTACGCTCTTTTCCAATTAATTATTCCTTCCGCGCTCACGTTGCTCGACTCGGAAACATTTTTCGAAGCGGAGTCACCTGATATCATTGGAGTACGAATTGTTCGAGATAAGTCTTCGCCGGAAAACGCTCCTTTCAAACACATAGCCATTTTATCGACAGTCGTTATCTTTCGGCCGAGACTAATTGTAAGATAATTCCTGTGATCAATCGCCAATACGAATAGATATTTCAGCAAGTGTTCTTACAGAAACAGAATCGCGCAACGATTCGGAATTTTGGCTTCGTCGTTTTGGGAATAAACGACAGAAATCTGGGAAATTCAGATACGATGTCAATAAAGTGTGTCAGATTCATTTGCAATCGAGAAATACCACGATTGACGAATTAATTTTCAAGAAAATCGCTACCCGAAACTTCTCAGTTTAATGCGTAGTCTTACCAACAAAATTACAAAATCGACTCCAACTCCGGAATTAAACGAAAGACCGAGGAAAATGAAATTCACATTAATAGCATTTGTTTCAAAGAATATTTTAGTTTCGAGAAAACAGAGGGTTACGAAAACTGTTTCTTTCTGCTACTGCAAGTAAAACTTACAAATTTCTACAAACACTTTTTTCTGCTACACTTTCTGCGACTTGTGTAGTAAGTATACCTATGAAAAAAAATGCGTGCCCTTGTGGTGCCGCTCGATTGCTACGATACTAAACGACGAAGCCACCTTAATAATGGGCAAACTAACTATGCTATCCACAGGCAAATGGAAGAAAAAATTACTCGTGTTTTTTCTCTTGTCATTTGCAATTGTTTATAAAAAATTATTTAAACAAATTACGATCAAAGTTGTTACCTTTAAAATGTGATTGCACTAATCGATTCTACGGGAAAAATTATGACGAAAACCTATATAACACTGTTTCGTTAAAGTTCAATTTTTCAATGTAAAACGATTATAAACAATTGAATTTCTAGAACATAGAAATTGAGAATATTGAGGATTAGCTTTTCGTCGTCATTTTTCCCGTAGAATCGATTGGTGCAATCCGTTTTTCAAGATAACAACTTTCATCGTAATTTGTTTGAACAATTTTTTTTATGAACAATCGCAAATGACAGAATAAAAAAACACGGGTATTTTTTCACACGTGCCTACGAATGGCATAGTTAGTTTGATATAGGCCGTCTTTCCCAGGTTTCACCTGGGCTCTGATGAATTAAACGGAATGGCGAATAGGCTTGATGACGAAAAATTGTAATTCGCGTTCGACTCTCAGGCAACGTTTGTTTCTCGTGCTCGGCGGTATTTTCTAAAAGAGATTTAGAACTGCTTAACAAATCACGAACAGAGTTCCAACGGAAGTGAGCGATATTTTTCCTACTCCGACGACAAAGGATGACGTTGCATTAGCATAAGACACCGACGATCGTAGCTCAAACGGAGATGATTTCTAAGCGGAAACTAATGATGAATAGAACGAACTTGGAACCTAGCAATCTCGAGAAAAGGGCTCCGTGCTTTTAATTTTACATACTTAAGTGGAATTTTAATGACATTCCTACGTAACTCGTCTGGCTGGAATTTAAGCTTTTATTTGATAGGAATTCATCTGCTATTTTTGCGAAAATATCGCATCGAATGGAAAAACATGGTCGAATATTTACACCTTGCATTTCTATTGCAGATGATACTCGGGGAATATTTACACGCAAGAAATATCAAGGGACAATCGGCGAGAATATTTTTCGGACACGCGATACCGCCATGGGTTTGGAATGCCTATTCCAAGGTGAGCTAGCTATTCGTCGATATCGGGGTAAAGAGAATTATAATGTGTTCAATGGAACTTTACGTGTATTTGATCTTGTCCAGGTTGGCGTTTTTGGATTTGGAGCGTTGAGCACGATATTAATCACAGACATCGCGAAATACAATATCGGCCGCTTAAGGCCTCATTTCATGGTACTGTGTCAGCCGAACGTTAACTGTTCGCTGGCAACCGAACAAAATCGTTACATCGAAGATTTCGAATGCCTATCGAGTGCCACTGCCAAAGACCTGAAGGAAATGAGGTGCGTTCACAGTTTTTAAAAAAATATATCGATACTTGCTGCGCCAACCGGTTCATTACAAGTAGAGGTGTGCGAATCTTATCCGCAGTCGAAAATCAAATTATTCGAATCTTTGGAACCTTAAGAAATATTAGATATGGTTTGAATAATTTAAATCTTACAAATAATAAATTGATATACCAGCACTTTAATTTATTGTCATCAAATTTTTTTGAATACTCGACAAAAGTTGTGCTACAGTTGTTCCTACCTTGCCTGACTCGGAGCAATACAAAATAACAGATGAGAATGAACCGATGTGGGTTTTTGAGAATTACACTTTTTTATTCTTTGGATTCTTTTTTCTCTTTAAATTTATAAAAATTGAATAAAACTTCAATTTATAAACATTAGATCAAATTTTTTGAACTGAGTTATTTTATAGGCGAGAACCAAGTGCTGTTGGTTCTTCAGCAACGATGTGAAATATTTAATCAATGTGTAAATAGAAATTATTTAATTCAATGATTATTTCTATCTATCGTACACTGTAGGCTGATAGAATAGCCAGTGTAAACATGTATAAACATATTAGTAATACCGTAGATTGAAAGTTGAGCTAAAATTCGAACAAATTTCCAGTTATTCATATATTTGTTCCTTGAATAATTCGAATTATTGAATATTCGCACATCCCTAATTGCAAGCATCTAACGAAGCACCGTATCTTCGTATCGAGCGAAGACTTAATCTTATAAGATTGACTTTATCACGACGTCGGAGTATCGGTCGGCGTAACGGAGTGAATCGAACACGTCAGGCTTATTCATACTCAACTTCGTACACCATTCACAGATCTTGGACTGACATGAATGGCAAAAGGTTCAAGCAAACGATTAGCTAGGCGTTTTTTAATTTTTGTATTATTTTTTCTCTTCAAACGATTTCCTTTAGAACGATTATTCGCAGCAGTTGATTCCTAGTGGAAGTCAAAGTGACCAAGAAGTGTGAATGTTCTACATTCAGACTATATTTGAAGTATCGCTGATAAATTTTACAGTCATTTCATTCATGCCCTCGACAGTTTAACTTTCATTCGATTTGTAGAAACTTAAAGTGTTACGAAGCGCTTACGTTTCAGATAAATTTTGAAAAGTGGATCCTTGACAGTGATTTGAATAATATCAGACCGATAGCTAGTCAACGTAGAGCATTTTCATCGAAACAAGCAAAATACTAGTTCAAAGTTTGATAGTTCGGTAGTTGTAATTGCCACGAATTCGTGCATCTTTTATCCCAGCAAAGTTAAATCTTGCGGGTATTGAAAAGTAACAAGGTAGCTCAATCGTTTTCATTATGTTTCCCAGATTATCTTTTCCCTCCGGACACTCTTCGTTCTCAGCATTTACTATGATTTATCTCGCGGTGAGTAATATTTCCAATCGTTGTTGATATAACGTTACCACGCTATCTGTGAAAGCATCGTTGTTGCCACTCGTGCACTGTATTTTACATCGTCTCTTACAGTTATATCTTCAATTGAGATTCACGTGGCAAGGTAGCAAATTGTTGAAGCATGGTCTACAGCTCATTTGCTTTTTAATGGCATGGTTCACCGCTATGACGCGTGTATCCAACTACAAGCATCATTGGAGCGACGTTCTGGCTGGTTCTTCGCTTGGTATCATACTTGCCCTAGTTGTGGTTAGTATTACAGAAATAAAGATCATTGAGATTGTCAACCAGAGATAAATAACAATCCGGCCTAAACCTTACATGAATAAAATCTCAGTAAATTTGCTGCGTTATTTCGAAACGAAATGGTAGCTATATCAAACCTTCTGGCGATAAGCGGAATGTTTGATAAGCTGATTGCCAAACCAAATATATAACTTCACCGAAACTTAATTTACATTACATTTAGATCCGTGCTTTTCTTTACCGACGATTCTGTTCTCAAAGAATTTAGATTGCACAGCAAAATTAGGATTTGAGTGTATCATACGATTATGTTTCAGGCCAATTTTATAGGCAACCTTTTCAAGGACGAAGATGATTGTTGCGAAGGGAATACCCATATGACACCAGGCTACGAAACTGAAGTGACTCAGGTGAATAATGGCACGGCCAACCACGTCTCTTAACTTAATTTGCGTGTTTTCATGAAAGGAAATCAAAATTCTCAAGTTAGTTTCACACAGAAAACTTGACCCAATCCTTTTTGAATAACTGATTATCTTTCTGATCCATATACGCGCATATATTGGGGTGTTTCTTCATACAACGGTGAATAAGCAAAATTGTATGAAACATAGAATCTATTGCATTTCCTGAACACGAATCCAAGCGGAATTAGAAAGCAGTTGGCGATGAATTTCAGATTTTACACATTAATAAGACTCGACAAAGAACTCGGATAATTCAGATTGTGAAACTGGCTTTGAACGATGTTAAAGCTTGCATATGATTCTCGTTCGTTCGATTTAGCACTCTTCAAAGTTAAATGAACCTCAATTTTTTTACTTAAACTTCATACGACAGAGTATTATTATGGTTGTATACCAGCATTATGACTTAACGCGCTAACCTGACGTAGAAATATTTTCAGATGTTGACGAAAGAATTGCAACGATTTTATTGGTATTATTTGTCGGTAAAAACTAGCAGAAAATCATACGACTTTGATATTGTAATCTGATTCTATTTAAAAGACGTTGCATGTAGAAGCGTTGCCTGGTTCGTTAAGAATATAAGAGACTTTTACGAATAAGAATATTTTATTAAACTGTATGTTCAATTCCTAGGCTGTACATATAAAAGCAATACTACTTTGCAATTATTTCCATTTTGCTTGCTCTGACTCGTTTACTAGGTTGTTTTCTGTTTTTGCCTTGTAAATGATGTCGAGTACCAAGATCTACGAAATTAATATGATATTCCTCTTTCCTATATGGTCTATACTTCACCTACTAATATCTAGCGACTATACATTGGGATGTGTGGTTTTTACGCGAGTTTAAATTATAAAATATATAAATATCTTGAATGCCATGTGATGAATACACGGGGCATCCATTAAACACATGGACACGTGTTTACATGTTTAAACTATAGATTAATACTTTCTATAATTGGTCTACGCTCTATAGCTTTGACTATTTTTCTACCGTCTAGTTACTCTAGTTCTAAGCTATCTCAGAATTGCCCTGAATCAGCGTTTCTACTTTTCAAAATTACACTGGAATCCAAGCTCCATTGATTACTTATGTTGACAAGGTTCTTTTTAATGTTCTGCCAATTTGATGTGGGATAGTCTTTGATAGTTTTCAAAATGATTATGCGATGGAGTTCGAATTATCTACTGATATACACATACCGTGCAACGATATCTAATAAATCAGTGGAGAATTCTGTCTTTCAATTCAAGCATGTTCAAAGAACGTGGTAGTTTGTCACATTAATCGATAAAGAATAGAAAAACTCGTAACGGAGTAATTTATATCGCTTATCAATCATTTTGAAAATGATAAAGTCAACAGGTCTTCTTATATTGTACACCACTACAATGTTGATTGTTATATTTATTACTAGCAAATCGGATCAGACGATAGGTGAGTGAGGCTTTATTTAAATGAAAATTAGGTTCGTTAAATGTAATTATTTATTATATCAATTATATTGTTATAGACATTTTTTATATAGATATAACTTTTGACTTACAAATAATTTCTTCAACGTATGTTTATTTTTTTCAAAAATAGAGAATTTTACTCGAACGATAAAGAACGTTCCAATCTACTATGATTTATGTGGCTTGCATATTCTACAGCAATAAGAAAAGTATCCCGTCGAAAGATTTGTTAGCAAGAATAAACTGGAAACTCGTTTAGAGTTTACACATCTACTTACTTCCTTATTAAAAGAGAAAAAAAATTGTATTCATTAATGGATAGAAATGACTGGAGAGTCTGTTTTTGATTGATTAAATCAAAAATTGATTAAAAATCATAAATATCAAGCATATGATATACGTGCGCTGTTGGAAAACAAATCGAAGGCCTGTACAAATATAATTAGCAGGAAGTAAAGGAATGATGAAAAATGTGAATTATGACTTGTTAGATGTTCTTTTCCCACCCCATCATTATCATTTCATAATCGTATTACGATGAAGTAATAGGCGAATGTGCATGATTATTCACCAATGACCAACTATATTCTATATTCTTTCTATTCTATATTCTTTCAGTTTTCTATATTCTAGAAAAAAGAAAACAAGTGAGCGACCGAAAGCATATTAAGTTGAAAATTAAATTCTTGTTTTATCTTTTGTTGCTTATTATTCTTCTTCCTAATAGATGCAAACATTCATTGTCTCCTATTGAAATAATATGTATACTTTTATCGATGTTATTCCGTGTCACAAGTATACAACTAACTTTATATTCATTAATGGATACTCATCAGCTGTTATGTTTTGGATCAAATGTTGCGTGGATAGATAATCAAAACAAGATTCTGCAAATATTATATTGAAACTAATCTGATACTTAATTTGACTTTCAGGACGAATCAAGTCCTTTGAGAACTTGCTCACGGGTGTACGGCGATGTGCCTAGGGAATTGCAAGAGAAACCATTCGAGTAACCTGAAATTATCGAAAATTATACTCAATCATAAATGTCGCATTTATTTGCCTATAAGACTTTGAAATTCTGATGTTGTGACGCCAATCTTTTATAGGTTGATGGAATAAGAATAGGTATATTTATTGAATAATATTAAATTATACATTGCAGTTGATTTAGATAGTATTTATCTGAAATCATTGATAGTAAGTTTTATCAAGAATTTATTGCCTAATATACGAGATTTTGCAAGTCTCTGGACCTACGAGTTGCCAATTTATTGCAGGGTTCGTAAGAAATGATGACAGATACTCGATGTATTTCGGTAAATCTTAAAAAGCAAATCGCAGATATTTAAACCTAAATATTTGGATCGTCAACGATCATTTACGACCTTAACGCAAGTGAAATCCTCTTAACCGAATTATCAACAGCTGTACCCTTATTTATAGTACACTCTCACCTTCATAACCTCAAAATCTTGATTCGTATTGCGGGATCTCCAGAAATTTTCTTATTTCCACACACAACTCAGAACCACCATTTCACAGTACTTCCAACGTTCTAATTCAATTTTTATGGTAATTATTCGCTTTATTCTCGATATTTTATAACTGAAAAATGGGCAGCACAATACGATTCGTATTCCGTGACTTCAGACCACTTCAGACTGTGCCGCACCACGTGACCCGCACACGCCTCTCTCTCGCTCACTCACCACACACACACACAAGGCAGGCGCGCGCGCGCGCGCGATTCGTGCGATGTCTTCAATGATACGGGGTTAATCACGAACTTCTCTGTACCTATTATTATTATGATTATTATTATTATTGTTATTATTATCATCATTATTATTATTACTATTATTATCGGTACGTCCTGTTATGAAACAAAATGCTGATTCGGGACTAACGAATCCCGCAAACAAGACTTCGTAGCCTAGTATCATAAATGTAGTTAGAATAAGTATTGTGTAAATAAAGTATATTTTCAGTTCGTGGGCGCCTTACGATAGGGGGCCATACATATTAAAAATAGTTCAGTACCTATATAATCAATATGTTTTAATCAATTTTACAGCATTTTTTCGATCTCACATAAACTAGTTTTTAAGGAATTATTACGTGTCAGTATGACGAGAGTATTTCAAATAATTTATCTATTTAATGTAATAAATAATAAAGATATATGTGACATCAATATTCCTTGAAGAAACTGCCCATCTCAAATTTTCCAGCTTTATTCGTTTCATTTATACTTCATAGCGGTACGAATATCCCGCTGCAGTTCATTCGTAATTTTTTATCAATCTATTAATAACGATACGTAAAATCAAATGGCTATTTTTACCGGCCTCGCTGACCAAACTTGGAATCATCGAAGTTGTATCAAATATTTACCAAATAACTGCTCCTACCTGCGTTCATTTTGACTGGATGGTAAAGAACAAAAAAGAACACGCTACAATGACATAATTAGAGCCAAGCTGTTTAAGCTACAGAGATAATTCGGTAATCGCAGTGATGGATCATGATTCACGAATTCTTTACCGTAATCTCGTACATCGAGTCCTTGATTATGCCTAATCGATTTCCAGGCAATGCTCTACATGCGCGAGTGGTTCCAAATAACGCGATGTAGAAATGTACTGGAACTGGTAGAGATACTTAACAAATATTACGACTCCCGACTTTAAAAATCTATACACGGCAAGCAAATCTCATCTTACACGGCAAGCAAATTGAATTCACTCGAAACGTGGCCCAATCATTATTCACGTGCTGCCATAATGCGTAGGTTGTTACTGTCTTATTGGCTGGCTGGCAGGCCACAACAAGTTGTAGGTTAGGTTGATAACAGCGGCACCGATTGCGGCTACGAATCTTGCATTGTTGGCCAGGAATCGAAGGACGACAGTTTTTTTTTCACGTTACAATTTTCAGCGTGGAAAATCACTTCGGAACAATGATATTCGAAAAGTTGGTGTTATCGACACTATTCCTAGTTCATGTTGTTTACGGTGGACCAGAAGAACAAGAAGGCGTAAAATACGCGAATAAATGTGAAGGCAAGTGAATAAAGTTTGGGGTTTAGGGATTTTTCTATTTTTGACAAACAAATTTGTTCAACGTCTTTATTATTTCATGAAAATGATCAACATTTCATGATTATAAACTAAATATTTATTACCTGACTGCTCAGAAAATGAAAGTTGTTTCGTTAAAGTGTCTTCAAATTAGTTTATGTCAACTCGAAAATGATCACTGACGATTCTTTTGTTGTGCAGTATGCAAAGTTCTTGCAACAGAGTTGGAAGCACGATTAGAAGAGACAGGGAAATCTAATGATGTCTTACAAATTGGTTATTCCTTGGATGATGTTGCTCCGAAGAAGAAAAAAGAATATCGGAAATCGTAAGTTTAATGTTTACAAATCTAATCATAATTACTAGTAAATGTGACTGATAGAACTAAAATTATGATTGCTAATATATCATTTTACAGAGAGCTCAGACTAGTTGAGTCATTGGATGGTGTTTGTGAGCGAATTTTGGAATACAATATACATAAGGAGCGAGGTGATAGTACGAGATTTTCCAAGGGAATGAGTCAAACGTTTAAGACGCTACACGGTTTAGTGTAAAGTATTTTTTTCTTCTCTCCTTGAGTGTCATACTCGGGCTAATTCAGATAATATCAAATCGTCGTTATAATTATTACAGTGACAAAGGTGTTAAGGTCGAGCTGGGTATACCCTACGAATTATGGGACAAACCGTCTGTTGAAATTACTGAACTTAAAACGCAGTGTGAAACTCTGCTTGAGAACCACGAGTCAGATATAGAAGATTGGTATTTCAAACACCAAGGAAAAATTCCGCTGAGCAGGTGAAAATTAAATCAATATCTACGTCTACAACAATCGAACATCACACGTTTAGGTGTAGATGCGTTTTGCAAATCTTGAAGAAATCAAACTCACGATTACATTTGTTACTGCAGATACTTGTGTTCGGAGCGCGCGTTGAAAGGACAAGATGATAGATGTTTGAAAGAAAAGGGTGAGACGGGGCAGCCTGCTATTGAACAAAAAGAAGAAAAGAAAAGGAAGAAAAAGAATTCCAAGAAGGATAGTGCGGAAGATTCATCCCCGAAAAATGCCAAAGAAGAATTATAGTGAAATAAATAAGGTTAAATGATAAGATTAAATTGCAGAATGTTCTTGCCAACGAATGTTGTGGGATATTGCATCAGCGATTCTAACTTGTCGATAATTTAACCAGTCATTGTAATTGTAAGAAAATTAATACATCTTCATAAGAATTGAATACTTGTCGATCGATTGTTATGATGAACGATACGATGAGAACATCGTTCTACCATTATATGTACTTTTTATATTTTTATTATCATTCCACTATGTGAATAAAGAATCTCTCGAATATGTTTGATTGCTTAATTAGCATGAGTGACACAGATAAATGTCATCGTACGTCGCAATTTTTATGTTGCAAGTTTCATTTCCAATGGAATATCAAAACAATTTTCGATTGTGTCAGTATAGTTGTGTTAATATGAAATGATAGTCATTTTTTATCAGATTGAATATGTCAAAATTGGTTATAATACTTTTAATGGTATCAAATAATTGGATGGCCTGTTCAGCCACAATGCTGCGAGGGGTCCACATGAAAAATATCGAGTTTCCTTGGTTAATTCAGTTTGAAACCATTATTCCATGCGGTGGTATCCTGATTACACCTGACTGGGTTCTCACCGCCGCTCAATGTGTGCAGTCCAAGCGTAATGTAGGTACGCAATCGATTTTCCGGATACATTTCAAAATATTAATATTCAGAAAATTTCTTTTTCAGTCCATCGCTTTGTTTGCTATTGGCCTTAATAGCACAGAATCTCGACAAAGTGTACAAATCAAAGCTACCTATGTATACCCGCGATACCGAGTGTATCAACATGTGCATGATCACGATCATAATATCGCACTATTAAAATTGTCCCAACCGTACAATATGGGTGATAGTAGTAACGTGCAACTTTTGGATATAGCGCCGGTCAGATTGGATGACGTTTACACGACGTGTTTGATATTTGGATGGCAGAGCTATGTTGCACCGTCAACAAAAGTCTTTGCAAAACCAATATTATACAGTCAAATACTCCCCAAATCGTGGGAATTCTGCACGTACATGTTCGATGGAGATATCAGTTATGATAACGTATTTTGTACCACAACAAAAACTGAAAATGGATTGAAAGCCTGCGCCGGAAATCCGGGTTCGCCGGTTGTTTGCAAAGATAAATATCAACGTATAATTCTTCTGGGAATCGCATCTTGGTCAAATTATTCTCTGCAATGTGGTGGGATCCCTGCATACTTGAGTGTAAGCGTTTTCAGGTGAGAGTTAATCGGAGTGATAATTTGGTGATAAAGATTTGGAATAATTGAACTGTGTATAATGATTGAACACTTGATTTGCATAGATCGTGGATATTTGATCTAATTTCCAAAGATAAAAGAAAGAAAGATTGGAATAACGTTAACGTGCATAAGACCACAGCATGCGATTGTAAAGGGTATTCTGGTAGAACAGAATCTGTAAATGAAACGTGGACCTCTTCAAACTCACAACAATCAAGCCACGAGTGGTCAATAGATTATCAAGAAAATATGAGCAAAGAACAAGTGGACGTTGACTGGAAAGCATCACAGTCGCAACGCGTTGAAAAAAAACTGTCAAAATCATTACCAGATACATCAAATATCACAAATTCACTGCATGTAATTAATTTCAATATGCTACATCCACATTATGACAGCTCCCAAGAACGTGGGGATACCCTAAACAAATTTTATGAAATTGGTCGGCATACGAAAATGTATAGTAAATTATATAACGTTGAACCCGTCAAATATTCCGAATCAGGTTTCCCGAATCAGTTACTTGAGAATGATACGTACTCGACCCGCACACGCTCTAATACTCACTATGAACTGGATTCTGATTTGGAAGATTTGGAACTCGAGATACCATTTAACGAAGAATATTCTAACCGGTCTTGTTCCCTGTACTTTTTCAGCCTCAATCCATCAATATTCATGATGGCTCTGTTCTCAACATTTCTGAATCACAACATCTTGAAATTTTCTATAAATTCATTTTAATAAAAACAAGTAACTAAGCGTCAACATTTTAGAAAATAATATCGAGTAGAAGTTTCATAATTTCTCTGCGTATTCTTCTTTCTATTCACCTGTATAATTGTAGAATCGTTTATTTACATATGTGTTTGTGTGTGTAATAATGTCAGAAAACTATCGAACTGTGCATAAAGCTTCCTTGTGACTGCACTACTCAGCTCACATTTATTGGGGAAATTTTACTTTTCTCGTTTGCACTAGCCGAAAATGAGAATTGTATTTGTTTTATGACAAACAGAACATAGACTGAAATGGTTTTTTACTCAGAGAAATTGGAAAATCAATTTCATCTGGCCCAAAGTTAGAAATTCCCTCCACAAACGTTGAAATGAGATAACGAAAGTCAAAAATGACGTGATTTTATTCTAAGTGATCTGTTTATACTTATAAAATATACTATAATAACAATTTAACATCAATTACGTAGCTGCGTTCTCTACCACTTTTTTTCCTTTCCGTGGAGGTGGTGCTTTCCCACGTAAAGCTCGCAAACGTATCATTTCCTCTTTGAAATCTTCGTGTTCATCTCTGAAGAGTCCGTAATAGCGAAGATGTCTCATAATCATTCCTATCTCAGGATGTCGTGGGTAATATTCATGGATATCTTTCCTCACATTTAATGGTTTTTCACTCATCATTTTCACAACTTTCATGGACTTGGAATTCGTGTCTCGTACAACTTCTCCAAATATTCTGTTGCTAAGTCGATTCATTCGTTTGGCGTAATTAGATGTCACTTTGGCTAAATCAATATATTTGCTCATATTTGTTAGCAGTTTTTTCTGTAAGAGGTAAAAATTCAAAATTTTTATATTGGTGCAGGTTATGTTTACCCGTGTCAACATTTTAAATTAGTCTGTGATTCTTAATGCATAAGTACATTTGATTAAATACATACGCAGCGTCACGAAATTTAAGGCTATATTCCAGTAACCACGCGAAATGTTACAAAGGCTGGCTTTTTATACAGAATTCGGGGTTTCGACCAATTTAATCTCCCTATTTTGCCGTATCGTTACGTCAGACGTCGTGAAATGGGGTTATGTTGCAATTAGTGATGGGCGATACAGTATCGATATTTGGAATATCGATACTCTTTGCCCCAAATATCGATATTTTGTATCGATACTTTCCGTAACGATATTTGCAAGTATCGATACTCAATACATGAATATCGAAATTTCGATACAACCGTTTTTTTATTTGATATGTGGCGTAGGGGGCCATAACACATAAAGCCAAAATAAATAAATTCGTATAAATATTTCATAAAATAAATTTCATACAAAAATAAATTCAAGGCTCAATATCTCGAGAAATATCGATCTTAGCGATTTGGTTCACTCGACCTTTTTTATAGGAAATTAAATTTCCTACAAGTTTGTCATTCACATTTTCTCTGCAGGTCTTGTTATTCATGAGATAATGACAGAAAAACGCGAATTCTATGAAAGAATTAAGTTTAGTGACTCGTACTACCTTGCCGATGTGACTTACGACTACGCCGAAATGGGCACTTTTGTAGAACATTCAATTCTGAGAAAATCTCGACTTTGGACGAGCTGATACCATAAAATGCCGCTGAGCTATAAAAATAAGAAAAAAATATATCAAAGTTTACGTGTATTTGAAATGGAAAATCTTCACACACTGTGAGCGAGTACTTAGTATTAATATTAAGTGCTCAAATTTTCAGGGATTTTTTTTTGGGTATTTCCAACAAAATTTCAGGCTGGGAGCGAAAAAAGCACCCTACTGTATATTACTTTTGTGTATTTTTGTTATAATGTTCGATATCTGTGCTTTTTTTATAAATATAAAAAATGAAGAATCATTCAAAAAAATTGTTTGCATTTTGTTGAGTATCGATATCGGTGATATCGATATTGCATTCCCGATATTGTGCCTGTATCGATACTCTGATCACCAATACGTATCGATACCAAATATCGATACATTCAGCAAATATCGCCATCACTAGTTGCAATTAGTGATCAATAGTGATGAACATGTGCTGTCAGACGTGGAACGAACGTGCACCACACAATCGAACGGCGCCACGTCGATGTGGCGCAGAGCGTTCGGCTCACTTCGGAAGACCGAACAAACCCGAAGCATCGTTCGGTTCGTTCGCCCCCCAATGGGGTTGCACGATTGATAAGCTTGAACGCTGCCGGACGACGCTTCGGGTTCGTTCGGTCTTCCGAAACAGAACCAACGCTCTGCGCCACATCGACATGCTGCCGTTCGATTGTGTGGTGCCCGCCTGTCCACATTCTGGCAGCACAGTGCAGCTGAGTGCAGCACAGTCTTGAACAGTAACGAAGATCAGGTTAGACGTTGAAAACCATACAATTCGCACCTGGCTTAATATTTTATAATTGGAGTGACAATAAAGTGACATAATAGTTCTTGTTTTGCAATGAAAATGAGGTGACACGTGATGAAATGTCGAAAATGTTCAATCTCTAGTTCAATTCAATGTTAGTGAAGAGAATATAATTTAATACAGAGGTCGTCAGAGAAGTTATGTGATCTTTCATTAGTATTCATCTCTTTGGGAAGAAAACCACAAGGAGATGACAGAACAAAGGATGTAATCTCAAACACTATCGAAGAATGTATGATTTATTTTCCGAAATATCTGTGATGTCTCTACGTCGGAAGATTCAAAAAATGCACTCGTTCGTATTCATAGGTAGTATTATATTATGTTTGCTACTGATGATCCAGTTGAAGCAGATTTATGAAAACAATCAGAAGCACAACAGATATTTGGGCTATAAACAATATGTGAGTTATAGTATTTTTCATTTTCTTTTATTTCTTTTTATAAACATATTAAATTAAGCGACTTATGTTATCAATACTTACATGTTTAGATTGAAGAGATCTCTGTGGAAATGAATGTTGTTGAGAGGTCTGCGAACAAATCGTCTGCCTATGTACGGCAGCTGAACGAAGCTCTTCTTAAGCATCGTGAAAATGAATTGAAAAACATCTCCGTGTCCCGGACTATGATACCATTGTAATCATCAATGAGTAACAACGGTCGTTTGGGAGCAACATATTCGACTATGAGTAAAAACTAGTAGTTGTTCCACAAAATTGATACCTTGAGAATACACACGCGTATTCAATGTGGTACATTTATGTTAAATGGGAAAATTACGTCAGTTGCGACATTTTGCATGACAAATCACTACGTTCATTGACGAGTTATAATTGTGCATGAGCCGTAGGATAGTCGGTACAAAAACTATGATATAAGTGAAAAAAAAATATATTTATCTTCAAATTTCATCCTTGAGCTGGATTGCGAACTAATTATTTGAATCGCTATACTTTATTAAAAACATATGACAAATTAATATTTATAAATTGTTACAAAATTTAATATATGAGATTTACCCTCTAATTGTAAAGGAATATCGTAATAAAACTGTTGCGATACAATGACATATTTAATAGGAGAGCGTTTGATATGTATTCTGTCCCTGATATACAATGATTAGGAGTCAAAATTATCTAGCGGCATACATTGCGGATTATTCTTGTACGAACCGACGGCTTCGAGTACTCCGTTTGGGGCACATAGCCATGGATCTTGTGTAGTCTGTTGCCACTTAAATAATCTCGCTTGTAAGTCAGCAAATATGTCCTGAAATGAAGTACATGTACAAGTATTATTATCCAACATAGTCACAACTGTTTATATCTATGTGCTTATCCAAGAACGTAAGGAAAAAGGAGTTTCAATAAGAACGACGTTCACCTTGACTGAGGGTTTAAAAGCAAGGTTTGTCAGTTCTTCCGGATCATATTTAAGATCGTATAATTCCCATTCCGGTCTATTATAATATGACTTTAAAGATTTATACCACCTCAATGGCTGACTACTTCTCGTTCTGTTCAGCAGATCCTGAAATGAAAAATTGATCTGAAATACATGGCCCTGAAGTGGGGACATTTTGTTAATAAAACTAGCCGAGTAATGAATACCTGAAATGATGGAGATAAATAAAAGTCTTGATCTATTGGAAATGGCATTTTGTAATTTAAATTGTGGATGAGTTTGTGTCGCTTTGTTCGAACAGCTCGCATGGGGTAATACATGGTGACCTCATGATGCGTATGACTAGCAAATACAGCTGTATTATTTTCATTCGGTTCTGTGAAATAAAAATGCAAAATTAGATGACTCACCTTACAATAAAATTTCGCGGTAGTTCAATGAGTTTCAATATTATTTCAACCTAACAATACCTTCGATTAATAAAGGGAGCAAAGATTTTCCAGTAAGTTGACGATCAGGGGTGACGTTATTAGTTGTGACTTGTAACTGAGTTTCAGGTATGTTGAACCAGTCTAATATAGTGGGCACAACGTCTAAAAGTGATGTCATACTATAGGTTACTTGATTCCGCCGTTCGGTATGGTATGGTGAGGATATCATCATTGGTTCTGCCATTCCTACGAGGCACAGATTTTCATGTTATGCAATGAAAATATTGACAAAAATATTGGAAAACAACGTAATATCGTAACATGTAGTTTTATGAACTTCACCAGAGTCGTATAAATTAGTACGGCCACTAGGAAACGGAATCCCATTGTCAGATGTATAAATAACAAGGGTATTATCCTTAAATCCAGCATCTTCGAGTTCCTTCAGAACCAAACCAACTCCTGAAAAGTATCATTTCATTGATATTATCATAAATATCGATAAGCCTCATTTTTATCACTATACAATGATTATATTTAGAACTCGTGTCGGGTGTTAAGCAACCAATCCGGGGATAAACATCGTTTGGCAATCAAATCAAAGCATACCCTGATCTAATCTTGAAATAGTGATATACTGTGCAGCAATATCACGTCGAGCAGCTTCAGTATCTTGTACGAAATAAGGTAATTGTACTTGGTCCCACTGGTAGTAAATGGGATGCCAATCTGGAATGGTCCCCATACCAATATCTCCATTTCCGAATCTTTCACAGAAATTACCGTACTCCGGATGCGTATGTCCGCAACGATGAGGATCGTGAAATGCAACATACAAAAAAAATGGTCTGCCCGTAATATGAGAATTAGTAAGGGCGAACGACTCGATATTTTTAAATTCAACGATTCATGTTGAACTTACTGAGACTTGTTTTGCGCAAGAAATTCACGAACTAGTAGTTTTATTTTAGTAATGTTACGTCCAACTTGGAGAATGGAATTGTTTTCTTCTGTATGAGAAAAATCAAAGGGATACACTTCCGATGGCCCAACGTGTTTCTTACCAATGATTCCTACACCAAACAGTTTTGTAGTATAATATCAAATAAAACAACATTAAACAAGATCATCTCGTCATACAACATATTACTAATCAAGACACGATGTCGCATTACCTGTTCGAATGTTATTTTGACTCAAAATCTTAGGCAAACTTTGAACGTTACTGAATGAATTAAAGTGGTGTACACCTTGATGAAGACCATACATGCCATTCTGATGACTCGGAAGACCAGTGAGTAACGTAGATCGGCTGAAGTAAGAACAAAATTCAACCACTAAGATACAATTACTATCAAAAACGTACAACAGTATGCTAATACATTTTCCATCAAATATATATACCTAGGTGAACAGCTGCTTACAGAAGTGTAAGCATTATTGAAAAGAAGACTGTGCTTTGCTAATTCATCCAAATTGGGAGATTGGCAAATTTTATTACGATACGATCGCATCTCAAAACCTCCATCGTCAGCTGCAATAAATACATTAAACCATCTACATTCAAGTCATCTGTTAATTAATAGTATCCACATCATTAATTCAAGTACAACCAGGCGCATTATTTTTTTTCAATTGATTCAACAATGATATCCTATCCCATTAAGAAATATATGTTTTAACGGAGACGATACGCATTAAATTTTCACTGAATTCAAATGTGCAGTATGTTTTCGAGTAACACTCTTGCAGTCTCGAGTAACATTCAACAGGTGTAAAAAAAAAAACGAATTTTCATTTCAAATTTCCCGCCAAATGATACTTTGTAATCAGATTAGGTATTATTTTGATGTTTATAATAGAGAAAACTTTCGGCATTGCGGAAGTTTTTCACGAATCGATGTAATTTTACGTGAGGAATTTGTAGTTCATTACCCAAGAGAAGTAACACATTCTTTGGTCCTGAATGCGGCGTAGGGGTCGTCGGCGTGGCCCATGCATCTCGTGATGCAATTAGCAAGAATGCCGCTAAATATGTAATAATGTTGCTGCGTGGCATGTTCGCCGAACCGCGTGACTCTGACCACGTCTACAATTTGATTGATGCCGACTGATAGGTACAATACGAATTTGCACGGATTTAGATTCGTTGTCGCCGGGTCAACTAACCGCGACGCCCTGAAAGTCGTCGGACCAGTTTTTCCATACGTATATCTACGTTTTATCCCTTTTTTGCCGCGCTATAGTTAATTATTTCGCCTTGTCCAGTGAAAGCAGACTGCGCCTTCGATTTCAGCGGGATACGCAAATTGTACCTGGTAAATATTAATATTACAACGAGATTTAAGTATAACTGAATAATAAATAATATTCAAAACTGTTTCATAATTTATGGAAGAAACAGTAGAATAATTCTCTTACAGACTATTGTCTTATTCCTTATTACGAACTGATAGAGATATGCATCACGCGCTCGTCGATAACCCGGTGAGTGTCAATTGTTTTTAATTTTTTTCATATTTTTCAGGAACACTCGCACATTCGAGGTTATGGCGAACAAAAAAATTATTTGTTTGTTCGACATCGATGGGACTTTGACGTCACCACGTCAGGTATAAATTATTTTTTAATTCTTACTCGAAGAATTACGGACATTGTTGATGCACCTCTAGAGGATTATGCTACAGTAACGATATTTTATAATCTAATCGTGTGCTTTCGGACTTGAATTTTACAGAGATATCAACTACATGATACGTAAAGAATGAAAACGAGTATTTTAAACTTGTTATCGGCTGATAAGAGTAAACAAAAACTAGAGTTTGAACAAGATATGGAATGACGTTGTCTGTGCCTTTTTAAATGATAACGATTATTGTACATAGTTGCTGGTTTCCCAAATCTGATTTTATATTTGCGAGATTGTACTCACAGAAAACAGAAATGCACGTATTTCAAAATGCTACTTGTACTCTAATGTTTTTAATCTTCAAGCGTGTTATTTGTATTCCAGGCCATCAAACCGGAAGTGGACAAATTTTTGCTGGAAGTTATAGGGAAAGAATTCGATATTGCGCTCGTTGGTGGTTCTGACTTGGAGAAAATTGCTGAGCAGATGGGTGGCAGTGATGTGATCTACAAATATAAATATGTATTCGCCGAGAATGGCTTGATAGCATTTCAAGATGGAAAATCAATTTCAACGGAGGTACGAAAAATTGCATTGATAATTAATGTTCCGATAATTGATCGGATTGCTATGATATTTCAGACAATCCAAGATGTGCTCGGCGAAGAACAATTGCAAGAGTTGATCAACTTTTCACTGCGATACATCGCAGATTTGAGAATACCTGTGAAACGGGGAACTTTTATTGAATTTCGAACAGGCATGTTGAACGTCTCACCAATCGGTCGAAATTGTAGTAGACAGGAACGTAATAAGTTTGAAGAGTATGACAAAGAATTCCACATTCGAGAGAAATTTATTGAGGCATTGAAAAAGGAATTCCCACACCTTCCACTTACGTATAGTATAGGTAATGTGATTGCTTGACTCATCAACCGAATGATTTCGTTGTCGTTAACAATTTTCCTGAGGAGCTTTTAGCCAACAAATGATTATTATTGTTTTCAGGTGGTCAGATCTCATTTGACGTATTTCCCAATGGATGGGACAAGACATATTGTTTAAAATATATTGAAGGCTATGACGAAATTCATTTCTTCGGCGACAAGACACATGAAGGTGGAAATGACTTTGAAATATACGAAAGTGATTTGACAATTGGTCATCGGGTGACTAGTCCGCAGGATACAATGGAACAACTCAAAGTTCTAATGACACTTGTAAAAGAAAAGAAAAACAAAGCGGTTCCTCTGCCTATGCACTGCCTGTAACCCACTGTGTTATCAACCTGACTTCTCACAGCAATAAACTGGAAATAGGTGAAGTAATAAAGTTTAAATTGCATAATTGTTGGTGTGATGATCACGTCTAGTTTTTATGAACTGTGCTAGATAATCTACATGAAATTGTAATGTGCAGTCTCATTTTTCGGAAAAATTGTAATACCTCGATTATTTGTACAAGATTGTTGTACTGAGATCACTGAACTTTGAGGATTATGCAATTTCTTATTTGACTCTAAGATTAAAATTTCCTTTTTTTACCCTACATTGGCTGTTGGGAATTTCATATAAAACAGCATACCATTCAAAACTACATATTTCCTGAAAATATGTAGAATGTCTTCAACACAATGTATCTTCTGGTGATGCTAATTGTTAGATACTTATCTATATTTGTACAAAATGAGCCAATTATATATGTATACAGCGTGCTGACGGTAGAACATATGCAGTGAAGCTAAAACAAATTACTTAACATGTAAATGGATATATATATATATGTACACACACACATATATAATTAATTTAACTGAACGGGCATTGATTGGGTATTAAATTAGTGCAATCAAAAAGTATTATACTTTTATAGAATATCTGATGAGGGTGTACTGGTAACTCAAGAAACTAATTTCCTAAAATACGATTTATTCTATGTAAGTTTAGAAATATATTTTATGGTGGTCAAGGTTCGAAATGATTTGTTTTGCAAAAAACAAATTTCTGAATCAACGTAGGAAAACGACAAGAAACTTAGATTTTTATGCAATCGAATGTTTGGTCGTTTATTAAAAAGTATATGTACAATAAAATATTCTGGTCAATCAAAAATAATTGTGTTCGATTAAAATCTACAGTTATTACATGGTTTAGAAATTTAACAGGTTGAAAGTATATGGTAATTATTTTACGACCATATACGTCTCTCATAAAGCTATGATGCGTTAACAAATGGATTCGGAGATCTTATATTAATATAAAATAATAACGAAATCCCCCTTTCCTGTACTTCACTATGTTTGTAATGTCGAGTGATCGATATCTTACCTCCAATGCCATATTCAAGGTCACCGTACTAGTTGCATGAAATATTCCACGGAGAGAAAAATGAATTCTTTCACAATTACATGTTATGTTTCGCAACTTAGTACAAATGTAGCATTGTCGATTGATAGCGCATCTGGCGTTGGATACACAATTATTATCTCAAAAGAGTTCTGATTATGTTCAGTTCACAGCTGCATTGATTTCTTTTGCTTGTATTTACGTGTTAATTTAAACACATTAATATGTGTTTTGATGCTTTAAAAAGTAACGTTCGACTTATTCAAGATACTAATATTCTTACATTAATAAACTGATAAAACTTAACATTTTCCAAAAGGACCGGTAAAATCTTCGAAAGATAGATATTAAAAATTGTATAAATCCTAGAATCGAAATTCTATTATAATTATGCGATTCTTCATTCAACTCAATTGAATTCAAGTCTCGTCTAACATGAATGACAATTTCTTCGATCAATATTGACAATCGCGGTAATTTATCATTGTAATTGTCAAGTCGAGGTGGTGTAGCAAATTAATAGTTACCTATTACCATCGTTTCAACTGGTAACGGACCGTTCGGAAATTGGTGACATATTGAGTAAGTAGATACTAATAATGCCTCTTAAATGCCTTTGTAGATGGGAACACGTTTTGCCTTGAAGGCAGCGAGTCCTTCTAACCGATCTTCCGTGTCCAGTAGTTGGGAGTAGCATTTCTTTTCGATTTCAAATCCATCTTCAATTGGTGCTTCAACACCTTGACTTATCGCAACTTTGGCAAGCCTGAAATATATTAATCTAACATTAATATAGGGCTTATGTTACAGATAATCCAAAAATGTACGTGAACAATGTTAGCATGCAAATGACGTGTGTGGTTGAATCATATAATAACAGAGATTGGATATAACTGAGAATTCAGCTGGTTGTCGTGTTAGTTCAATATTTAAAATTTATCATCTGTTTCAAGAATTTCTCGTACCATAAACTAACAATGAGATAACAGATGCAATTCAACTCCAACGCTACAAAACAGTTCTTCAATGCTTAGTAGACAGTAAGAATAGTACAGATAATGTTTTAGCATCTACTTTAATGCTCATACATTCATAAAGAAGACATTAAAAACCAGCGTAGCCTTGAACAATGACTCATAAAAATAAGCTACAATACAACGAAGTGTGATATTTCTTTTGCAAAGTGGTGGACTTTGTAAACGACTGAATTGAATACCGCGTATAAAAATCACTGACACGAGACTTGTTGAATTGGCTCCAATAAATTGTTTGTTGTTTCAAATGTAAAAGACAAACACATAGCGTTCAAATATAATTTTACTAAAAGACCAATCAATCATTTTATCTGGAGAAACCTAAATGACAATTATTACGTGCAGTGATTAAACGACTAAAACATACTTTATCGACGGGTCAAACAGTAGTTGAAGCAATGGCCAATTATTTGTTCAGTTGGCATGGGATAATTATCAGTATTAAAAGAGATCCAAGTTAAAAGATACACACAATGCTTCAAATGCTAAAGGTCACTTGTATCAATATACAAGCCGGTTCGACGTCGCGTGGTCTATCAACCTTGCAAATGTATTCCGATGGTTAGTTGAAAAAAACAAGAGTGTAAAAATATCCCTCTGTATACAATTTTATCGGCTGTGTCATAGTGTAGGTTATTTATGTACCTATGTAATTATATAACATGTCTAGATTCGACGTTTCGATGTTTAGTATTAAATTGTCGATATCTGTGTTATTATTTTATATTTGTCTGGAAACAGTTGAAAAATATGAAACCGGTTAGATGCTGATCAATTATTGCAAATCGTTTGAGTTGATCATTCCTGGCATGATTGAAAAGATGAAAACCAGTATACGGATAATCATTACGCATAAGACTTCTCACCTAACTCCGATCGGTCCATTGGGCAAGATCTCTCTGGCAATCGACAGAGCAGCTTCATATGCTGCATCACCATTTTCATTTTGTGGAACGACATGATTAACAATCCCAACTTCTTTAGCTTGTTCTCCGCTGAGAACTTTAGCTGTGAATATGAGTTCTTTGGCCAAAGAAGGTCCTACAATTCGCGGGAGCCTTTGAGTACCACCAGCTCCTGGAATAATGGCCAATTTTGTTTCGACGAGTCCCATTTTGGCTTCACTAGACGCAGTTCTAATATCGCACGCCAATGCCAATTCCAGCCCGCCACCTAGTGCAACTCCGTCGATTGCTGATATAACAGGAGTCGGCAAAGATTCAACGGCGTTCATGAGATTTCTCAACGAAGTAACGAATTCCGTAACTTCTTGCGGTTGCATCTTAGATCGTTCCGTCAGGTCCGCACCAGCGCAAAATATCTTTGGTACCAAGCTCCTAATAATTACCGTTCGAACATTCTTGTCCTGTCGAATCGTGGACAAAGATTCGAAGAACTGAGCAACCAAGTTTTTCCCAAACGCGTTACGTGCGTCAGGACGATTTAAGGCAAGTACAGCGATTCCATTGTCCTTGCCATCCAAATATTTAATGACAATTTCGCAAGGTTCGTCCTTTGGATTTAATAATACTTTGGTAGATAATTTTCTCACAGCGATCGCAGCAGAATTATAAATCGCTGGGACGACCTTGAATCCAGACACCAACGCAACCATGATTGATAATCTGAAAAATAGTCGTCGTTAATCGTTGAACACAAATGTAACTGGAAAGTAATATTTGCAGACTTTAATTTTATTACTCTCAAGGGAAAACGATATTCGACTAAGTACGAGGATACGAAAAGTAACAATAACAAAAAATAATAACAAAAACACTGCCGGTTATACGCTGCGCGCAACTTGACTTGCTAGTGGTCAGGTTGCCGTGAGTTGCTGTCGCGAGCTCAACTGACACTGACGGGACTGGAGTTGGAATGTAAGTTGCTTTTCTCTACTATGGCCAAGCTGAGTATTACCACACGTTGCACGGAGGCTATTCCGCGACTGTAGTATGCGTACGCTTACAAACGTATCAAAATAGCTGTTGTTAATTAAAAGTACCTCGATATGTTAAGTCGTATTCAATAAAACTGCATGTAAAACACTCGACGCGTAGTCTGCGTAAACAAACGATATGTTTATTAATATAATTGGAAACAAATGAGTTTTTCTGGCAATGAAACTGCGGTCAACTTCTAGTAAGTCCGATTTTGAAAGTTTGACGATTCACTCATCATAGAGAACAGTTGGTATTATATGTAAGAGTTGGCTCTTTCTAAACGCTCTCTCTAAAACCTCCCGACGAAGTACGGCTACGTCGTTGAAAGCGACTGTATTTCATCGTGATCATCGTTTGTTTACTGCGCGCTTCCATTTCCATCGTGTGAGGCGCTGGGTATGATTGGGTATGATATCAGCACAATCGGCTGATCCGGCAACGGTATTCGGCATACGCGGCATGCACAGTGCACAGCATACACGTGGCATACACACGACCATACACTGACTATGCAGCATCTACCGAGGTCGTCGCGGACTGTTGTAGCAGAAACGCAAGCATCGCAATAAAATTAGGTGCCATTGTAGCGATTTGTCCGTACGACAGCATAAGTGGGACCAGTATAACGTGACCGCCTGAAAAACGGTGCATTTTCGGATTTTTCTTTCAAGAAAAGTATCGCATCGAATGTTTTTAAATTTCGAGAATATATCTGCGCATAATTAATGTATACATGGTAATTTTTCGAACGAAAAAATGTGATTTCAGCGAATTATTCGCAGTTCTCCCAGAACTAAAAAAAAAAGTTCCTCCACTGCTGCAGTGATTGCGGCCTTGACAGTGCGTAAAATAAGAGAAAAAGTTTATTAAGCGAGAAGGAATTGCCTGTACAATGATCTAAAATTTTGAAAAAAATGAAATTTAACAAAATGGCAGAGTTTTGAAGAAAGGTTTAAAATTTAGCTGAAAAATCTGATGATATTTGGCATGACAAAATTACATTTTTTATCCAATCGGAAAATTGGACGATCCGTATTTAGAGAAACGAATATAAAATGTGCTGGAAAAAAATCGAATCGATCGAATGATTTGTCGTCGAGTTATAAATGCAGCAAATTTGAAAAATGTAGTTTCGAGGAAAAAGAACTCTTTAGAAGGCTGTAACTCAAAAACTATTCGAGACCCGCACTTGAAATTTTAGTACGATGTTATTTTTGAAGTCATAGACTGATCCCCCCTTAGAATAAGTAATGTCTCAACATGCGAGAAAGTTCGTAGTTTTACGAAGCAACCTATATCTTCTGACACAACGTCACATAAATATGTTCACTTCATGTGGGGACGTTTCGTTTCTGGCAATTATACCATGAGCGGATGATAAATCTAAGGATTGATGTTTTACATCTTGAATGACATCATGATCTATTTCTTATTCGAAAAGTACACGAATGCGTCTGGACAACATATAAAACCTGTTTTCTCCAATTATTTTGATACGAATCAGCCATGTTTATCGTCGTTATCGTGCAGTCGATTGATCGTCTTTTTTGGTAATAATCAGCCAGCATACGTCAAATTTATTTATACAAATTTATACTCTTCAGAAGTTGCTTTTCCGACGAAAAGCAATAATATATGCAATACCAGTTACGTTATTTGTAACACTAAGTTTTTAGAAATCCCAATCAGATTGGTAGCCTACTATCAAACGAAAATATGAACAATAGTTAACGAAGGCCAACAGCAGGGAACAGAATTTCTTTGCCGTTGAAGGTCCAGGTAGACATATTTTTTAATATTGCGCAAATATTGAAACGTTCAGGTGTCTGCGACCTTGAACAGGGCTGACTGCGTACCTGTATCTAGGTTCTACGATATATTATCGAGGTGAATACTTTCGATGCGTTCTCTGCGATTTCTGTCGGAGAAGTTGATAGCCGTAAGACTTTATTTCGCAACGGATTTGAACGCGAGAAAGTCTATTTCGACACTTTTGAAGCCGGAATAATTCCGTATTCCGTAGAGCGATTTTATCACGTTTCAGAAACGGTACCTTGTGATAAGGGTTGCTACCATCGCTCTCAAGCTCCACACCCTGATCATAAATGTAACGAGATTTTATTCCTACGTTCAATTTTTCCTCGTTTTTCTACATGCTCAATCCAAAGAACGCAAAAATTTGATCGACGTACGTGATACGTTCGTGAATCATTCCGCATTGGTAGCTACTCACAGCTCTAATTTCGCACGTAACTGTTGACGGAAGCCCAGGGGGAGTGAAATGACAAAACGAGTGAATCTTTCGTTCGTTTTTCCGCTACATACAAAATTCAGCACAAACGCTACGTGGACAACGTAGTCGTTGACAGTTTCGCACCTCAAGGTCAGACTATACAGTTCGTTACAAGTCTACCAAATATTATCAGATATGACTAACGACGTGTGCAGACCTTTCCAAAAATCTCTATTCATTCGCTGTGGTGACTCGACGATTATATAACTCAACGTATTTCCATTACGAGCTGATTACCTCGTACGAATATGCGAAACAAAATACAGTATGACCGACGAAAAAGAGCAATATTTACAATTTCAATTTCCGAGAAAATCAAATTAACTTCACCTTACCTCATCGAATGTCCACCACGTGGAAAATCATTTTTTTCCAAATTCATAGTACTACACCGGGTCGTCGAGTGTAATCGTTTTTTCACGTAAATGACATCTCCATATTTACTTGAAATTACATTTGCTACGTTTACTTCTACGATAGTCTTCATCGTCAGCGAATTGACGTAATAAACACGTGGACAAAATATGGCCGCGCGAGCCCAAATTAATTTGTAATTCGCCGACGTCATATCCTTCCTAATCGGGAACATCTTCTTACATGCCCCCCAATTAATTGGATAAATTAAAAATCAATTTTGCTGTACACGATTTGCGTGTACGTGTCCTCAAGTTTGAGATGTGGGAAGATATTTAGTAGACGCGCGCCATGATGTAATCGTATTGATAAGATTTTTATTTCACTTCTCGCTCTTATATACATGTAAAAAATGTAAATGATATAAATGTGTTATCGATGATTTCAAAATATCATGTAAGTATTATCGTCTGTGTTCAGAATTTCAAACTGTTAGAATTCAGCCTTTGAATAAATAAATAAATAAATAAAATCTATTCGACGATATCTTAAAATCGGAATGTCACGATATTACCTACGTGCACAGTTCTTATATTTCTTAATGCGATACGCTTCGGATGCGTGCGTTACGTATGTATCGAGGAATGTTTTTAAATAAATCGCGTCGATATGGCTACAAGTTCTCTTACGTATAATGGAAAATTGGCGGAAATATTTCTATAATTGAACTACGCAAATAAAAGCAAATATTCAACTTCTCTCTCGCATTTTCAGCCATAACGTGACTATATAATATATTCTATCTGACAAACGTATAAAAAAAAATTATTGAAAACGCGTCATATTTAAACTGTCTCGATTTTGTTTCAATTCTGAATGAACGTCGAATCGTTATGTCTTATTTGCGTGGTTTAATTCTAAAGCTGGAACTGGTTATAAAACCCTGACGGCAGCTGGCGGAGGACGCAGCATCGATTTTGTGGCCGACGAAAGCTTTTGCGAAACCACATGTGCGATGTGCGACGATCTTCTCCAAACAAATTCACGCGTTCGATCGTGATCATCGGCACTCTCGACTCGCACCTAAAAATGTGAAAGTTTAGTTTTCTCCGTTTTACGAGTTGGTTTGTTTTTTCGTATTTTTTCTACATTTTTTGCTTTTTCTTAACGGGGAATTTTTCGTACACTCGCGCGCAACTTTTCCCTTCAAATTAAGAATTTAAATTCAATTCCTGTAATACCCACAACGATTTATTTACGCCGATCGATCAGAGTTGCCATTTTTATCCACCGTCGGTCGTAAGCGAGATCTTACATATCGACGGAGCGACTTGCCTGTTTTGGCTGCATCACACGTATCGAATGCAGAGTTGCAGCTCCGCCGTGGAGAACCCGAAGATTCAGTTTCCCCGTCATCTCTGCGGTCGTTGCCGTCGCGCTTCGCAATTCTTTCTTTCCCGATCTTCCAAACTCCTTTTCGACTCGCAGAGTCAGCGGACCCAGAGAAAACTTTGTTCTCACGGTCGTATGATCGCTCATCATGTTCACCGAAACGTCCCCGACTCTTTGCAGCGATGACAAACCATAGAGCGTCGCTTTAGCCTGTGGCCTGTTCTGTTTGGCTTTCGTCTGTAGATTTACGAGAGAAATCCAGGTGAAATTCGTTCTTTCGCGTCTCTCTCGTTCGCCATTTCTCGCACACTGACCTTATTTTTTTTGGTCGTTGACTTCCTCTTGTTCGACTTCTTGTTAGTGGTACCGCTCGCGACTGCGCGACTCGCTTCCTCGTTCCTCGGCGTCGTCGTCGTCGTCATCGAGGCGGCGAGGTTGTGCGACGACGTCGTCTCGATATTGCTCGTAATTTTCGTGTCCATAGTCTTAGGAAACATCGAATATGATAAACGTCGTAAGATTTTTTTTTTTTACCCTGAAAGTAAGATTGGTGAAAATTACCTCTCCCGCTGTTAGCGCGTTGTCCTTATCCGTGGCTGAAAGACTGCCATTCCGCGGAGTTTCTTCGTTCGATACCGACGATGAGTTTTTTTCCGAACCTCGTTTTCCACCTTTTTGGGTCGATTTCCTATTACCACCTTTACCTTTTCCTTTCGAATTCTTTTTCGTCGATTTCGCATCGACGTTTGGATTCGTCAGCGTCACGGTGACCGGATTGTAATTCATTCGCAGTATCTTGTTGATGCGGCTCAAAATGTTGTCGGCAAATCGATTGTATTTCGCAATGTAAATAGCAGGCACGTGATTACTGGACGGCGACATAGCTCCTGCAATGAATAATTTTCGTGAAGAAAAGGCTCGACTCTTAATTTTGCCAGAGTTCATCTGCCCACTCGAGTTCACAAACGTTTCTCAGATATGTAATTAATCTTCAAGGCAATATCGTTAACTCGCCAAATTCCTGAACTTCCGTATCACTAGCAGTGACATCATCTAAACACTCCGACTCAGCCAAAAATCTGCTAACGTCGTTTCAATATGATATTCTGTGTTAAACTGTTTTACGAATGTAAAACCTCTGCGAATCGGTAATTTTTGGCATAAATATTCTGCTACGTTCCTGAAACATGACTGCACGCAACGGCCGAGCGCGCGATAGAATTCCTATCGATAGAAATGTGTCAGTTCTCGGATAACCGGTCGAATCTTCTCGTCAACGTCACTCCAACACGTATGATTTCTAATTGTTATTCGATGTTCTCTCGCGGAATCTAACGGCTGTTCTCGACTCTACGCTCAAATTTCTCTTTACACTATTCTACGATTCAACGAAATTTGCATGACTTCTTTCCAAAGCCCACGATACTGAGAATAGAATAAAATATAACCAGGCTCAAAAATTGTTGGACGCTTAGAAATTTGCACGAGCAACTGAATTAATTCAGAAATCTATGTCTCCTCAAGATTGATATATATTATATCATACTACATCAGCATAATGTAGCATATCAAATTTCTATAGAATAATCATACATCAGCACTGCAGAAAAAATTTGAATTTCTATAGAATAATCAAATTTCTCATCGTCATTGAGTGCGCGTCTTGGATAAAAAGTAATCGGGATAAACACGTTATCACGACGATTCCCTTGTGTTGCCCACACTTCCAATTAATTAAAGAGATTGAGGTGGAATTGTTTCAACCAAAGGTTTGGAATATTGTCACTCAGAAATGTTTTCTATCGAATGATTACTAATCAAAATGAAACTAAAGTTATTTATTATTCCGATAATAAATTCATTATTGAAGGATTTTTCGTCTGATGAATTGTTCATTCGAATAGTTTTAGACGAATGGATCAAATAATGGATGTCTTATCGAAACGTGAAGAGAAAGAGAATATGAAATATGAAAGTTAATTATATTTTATCATTTCTCCCAAAACTGCAACTAATTAAAAGTCTTAGAAGTTAAATCATTCATAAGTACTTCAAATAATTGTTATGTTTCATTGAGTTAAATCTTTCTGAAAAAAATTTGATTTTTTTTCAAATACTCGCGAAATTTCGATTGTCAACTAATTTTTATATCGGTGGCATTTTTTTCATTTGTTATAACGAATATCGTGTCAGTTTCATAGCTGTTATTGACGTGTTCTTTATAAGACTACACGTATCGTATATTCCGATTAATGTTTAAATAAACTTCCCAAACGGCTGCAATTTTTCGTAGAACATTTCTAAACTAATTCATCCAACGGAATAAATTTACACGAAATAGTTTTCGTTACGTTACGTTTCACGCCTCGACCTCCTCAATACCAAAAATCGCTGCCAAAATGTCCGACGAATCGTGGAAACGGAACCAGAGTTGACTGAATTAGAAGAGGGGGATAATATTCCTACAAATGACGTCTAAAAAACGGAAGGATTTCTTGAGCAATCGATTTTGATGTAGGAAAAGCAACGGATTCTGGTAGAGGTGAATAATGTATTCTGTTACGCGATGCTCGGTAACGAGTGGTTTTAGTCGATGGGATAGGAGGATAATCGGATTAGAAAGACAGCTGTATTGTATCACGTGCAGGTGAGGCGAATTCCTGAGACGGGATCTTACCCCGCGGGAGTCGAAGACCTTCGGCAGAGATGACGGGGAGCGTAAAATAGGGGTCAAACATTATACGATCACGGACCTACTTATGGAAGATACAATGTTAACGGTATAACCAGTAAACCGGACGCCCTGAACGAAACTGGTCCTCATCTAGGTCATCGTATCTTCCTCTTACACCTGAAGTATTATTGACCGACTCTGAGCACAGAGATTAGGTATGCCTCGGCGAGTTTTCGTACGCCTTTCCGCTTCCCGATACGCATCAGAATGCGTCGAGCGACGATTCTTCGATATTTCATGACCCAGCGTCACTTTCATCCCGAGTAAATGCGTGTTTTCCCCCCTTTTCCCTTTTAGCCTTTGAATTTTCGGGCAATTCGACGACCGAAAGGCAAGAAAAGGAAATGAATTCGGAATGCCGTTCGGGTGGATGCTCGAGGAATCCGTGGCACTAGGTCATGGCCGCGCCCGGAGTTCCTGACCCGAGTTCCCGGCTAGAATCGTCCTCAGAGGTCGTTGGCCTGTTTACCTTACGCAGAAGTATCGAACTCCAAGAAGGCGAACGGGTGAAAGCCGTTAAAAATCTGTCCTCAATTTCTTAACTCAAAAGAATATCTCTTCGAATTACCACTCGATTCGGTTTTTCTCTTTTTTCGCTCCTTCCGCGACTTCGTCTCACGCGAAATTACGAATGCTCGAAAAGTTTCGCGCATTTTGATGTAAACGCGCGGGCATTACGCGAGGAACGTGCCCATTTTTTCTCGCTCTCTTTACTGCAGTCGGGCGACGATTTGACATTTTTTATGTAACGAACACGAATTCGCAACGTATTCGAGAAACGTGTGTGAACATCGATTTCTCAGGCTCTTCCGTGTTTCATATTATTACATACTTATCCAATGTTTGTCAAATCAAACGTTATATATATGAAACAACAACACCACATGAGAAGATGAGACTCCAAACTACTGGGATAAAATAGCTACGCTGCCAAATTAATTTCAAAATTTCGGACCTTTTCCGATGCCTCGTCAACGGGAATCTTGGAAATTTTGAAATTAATTTTACGATTTAATTTTAGGAATCAATTGGGTGAGAGGGATTTTGGTGCTAAACGTGCAAAGTAACCGGAGCAACGAAACCATTGGAATATAACCATGATACTACGAATCCGTCACACGGTTTTTTTGCCCAAAGGAACAGAAGAAGCCCATCAATAGTACGAAGTGATACTACAAATACGAGTCGAGTCACCGTATCAGTCCAACCAGTTTTAAAAGTTGTAGATTGTGGTCAATGTACTTAGTTTACGTTAGGCGGTTAATGTGGTTAATACTACTACTTCAATGTTACTTCCAGACACCATCAACGAAACATTCAACGATTTGTCTTCGAATCGAATACCATCAAATTGGATTCCCCTGTCTGTAAATGTCAGCAAGCAAAAAATCTACAATTTGACTTTTTCGCTCCATTTTTTTTTAAATGTGTTTATAAGAAAAATTCAAAAACTTGGTCACAATTTGCGACCGATTTGGAAGAAGATAAAAAAAATATAATAAACACGAGGTGACACACCGAAAATTATATCGTGTGCAAAAACACTTTCAAGTTATTTTACGCGAGATACAAAATTGGAAATGAAAAGTGCATTAAAATATTAGGGGGATGACACGTCACGCCTAACGATTAATCAAATGAGTAGGTAAATTTTAGTCGATTAAATGTTCGATAATTGCGTCGGGTCGTTGGAAATAGTTCGTCATAGTTCGTTGGAGTTACGTAGTCCGTTAAGATTCCAAATACCTAGTTAATCGTTTAACAAATGAAACCGTTAATAATCGTTTAGCACCAAACGGTACGGATAACGAAAATAAATAAATGAATGCAAACACAATGTTTTTTTTTTGTTGTTCATTTTTTTGGTAAAAACAATAAATTATCTATATTTCTAAATCCCAAAATATAATAAATATGCATATGAAAGAAATGTCTCTGTACAAGAAATGATAGTTTGTTTTCGTTCTGTTATCGAAACAATTTCGTTACACAGTTTACAATGGAATATAATTATTACAGTTGAAATTAACGTCGTTGGAATTTGGTACAGTGTTGAAATTCTGTTCGCAACCGACAATTTCGTTATGACCATTATCATTATTTATACTGTTGTTATCGTATTCGTCTGTGAGTGCATGCAACAAAATTGTATTTCTCAATCGCGTTACATGTTTTTTTTGTTTTGTTTTTTTTTCAGGATAAAAGCATTTTGATTATCGTTGCTGTAATGATTGTTGATGGACGTGACGGCGTCTCCGTATCCTAATTTTTTAATGCTGCCATTTGTAGCTGACGTTCACGCGAATTTGGGGAGATCCGAGTAACAGCGAGGACAATTGTCACATGTCGCCCGGATCTCCGAGAGAGAAAAAAAAAACAAGAAAATCAGAATGCGAGAAAGCGATTCGAATGTTCAAATAAATAATTCAATATCAAGACAACATCGTCAACGCTGATGAGTGGAAGAATTCAATTCGTATAATAAATACTACGTGGTCTAACGATTCGTGTGCGTGTACGTGTGCGTGCGTGTGTGTAACGTTGTTCGGCACCCAACAGCAGCAATATCAGCACCACCAACAGCTTTTCAAAAAGAAAATTTTAGCATTTCCTTTTCCAACAGCATCCCACGCTATTTCGTTCAAAAACGATTCGCAAGCTCTCTACTCGTGCGCGCATCATACGTGTATCAGCACACGTTTACTCGACGCACGTCCTTAAAACGGACGTTATCGCGTGTTTCCTGGTTCCGCTGAGATTACATTTTTGTTCACTTCGTTTTCTTCCCCTATCATTCAAATTCTGCGACGAACATCGAGCAAACTTGTGACGTAAGAAAAGTTCGTACGCGTACCGTTTTGCTTCGACGAAGTCAAACTTTTTACATCGAAACGTACGACTTTTCTCGCCTCGCATGTAGCACACGGAACGGTATATATATATTGTACACACATATATGCATGTGTATATACTGTATACAGGTGTGTATATACTGTATACAGGTGTGTAATACTATCGAGCGAACGACGAAATTGCGTGATGGAATAATATTTGTAGATGGTGCGTGTGTGTTTTTGGTTCTTTTGTTTGTTTGCATTTTGTTCTGCTGCGTGTTAGTGGTGCTTGGCCTTGGACTCACGTGCTTGCCTCGCGCCCGTGATGGCATCAAAGTCATCCTCGTCTTCGTCATCGTCGTCCTCGTCAGCGTCTTCATCGTCATCTTCGTCCGGTGTAAGTGCTTCGGTCTCGTCATCGTCATCGTCATCGTCGTCGTCGTCGTCGTCGTCGTCGTCGTCGTTCGACGCTGATGCGGCTTCGACAGCTGGAGAGGGTACGACAGGAGCAGCCGCAGCAGTCGCAGCTAATGGCTCACTAGCAGCCGCATATTCACCAGCTACGTCCGTTGCTTCGCCCTCGCTGACTATTTCGCCTGCTGATTCCTCGTCGTAGTTCACAGATTCGGGATTAGTCGCGGCATCGTTGATGGCAGCATTGAGGTCAGCTTGCACGCTACTGGGAATGGCCGGAATCGATTGGGCGACCGGAGCAACCGGACTTTCAGCAACGACGGGTTGAGCGACCGGAGCAGGAGTGTCGTCATCGTCGTCGTCGTCGTCATCGTCATCATCGCCTGTAACGAAAAGATACATACTGGAGGAAAGAAGGATAGAACGGTGATCGAGTTTCTCCGTGTAAAATTGCGATATCGTCGACCGAGACGATTACTTTTTTATTCAAAAATAAATCTCGCGTGACTAGCTGATCGTTCGCGTTTAAGTTGCTGACTCGCGGTCGGTTATCTTTGCGAAGCTTGTGCCAGACAAAGATCGAAGTGGCGAATCGACGAATCTCGATCATTTTTATGCGCTGCAATTCGGGGCGAGGCAGTCGATGAAATAGACTCAAGGTCATCGATTCCAGATTTACGTATATTACCTCTAAGCGCCCATTTTTTTTTCAACCGCGAATCTATCGCGGGTCACGTGATTCGCATGGAGCATGCTAATTTTAACGTAGCAGAGAACCGCGTGTCCGGAAAAGTCCCGTTACGTGTATCGAGACCAGTCCACCAGTCCGTCGGCAGGTTTTCCTAGGTGTGTGGGTTACGGCAATCGCAACGAATACCCACACGAGGAAAGGAGGAACGACGTACTAGATTTAACGGTTGAGTATTCGTGATATTTGCTACCTCTGCCAACGTTTCTCGTTCTTGGTGTGCTTTGTAAATTAGTACTTTTCCAGCGTTATCCACGTTCGTCGGGTTCTTTTGCTGTTCGTGTTGTTAAATGTATGACAATCGGTAACTCGCGTGCATATTTACCGCCTAATATATCTTCGATGAAGCGCGTAAATCCACCATCCTCGTCGTCGTCATCGTCGTCGTCGTCGTCGTCGTCGTCGTCGTCGTCATCGTCGTCGTCGTCGTCGTCGTCGTCGTCGTCGTCTTCGAGACCAGGGATCTCTATATCATCGTCGTCGTCGTCGTCGTCGTCGTCATCGTCATCCGCGTCGACAGCTGCAGCGGCTGGTGGTGATTGACGACCTACTACGGCGTTGACGTCGATTACCGTAGGACTTTTCACCGAAGAATCTGGTACCGGAGATGCCGGAACACCCAAGGCAAAACAGCATAAAACTGCGAGCACAACCACAAGTTTCATGGCTCTGAAATCGAAGGAATAAGAATATACTTTCCGCATTTCATCGTAGAATCGTATCGCACCAGTTTTGTAGGCCACCAACGTTTTTGTATACGCGGCAAATTCGTCTCGAGCACAATGGATTGATCATATACGAAGGGTTCCCATCAATCACGTCGATCCCACGTTTAAAAAATATTCTAGTATCAGCAATGCGGATTTGAAGTCTTAGAGCGCGCGATTTTTCGCAGTCTCTTCTTCACCAAAAATCTGTACCAATCTGACGACTAATAGGAATGAAGGATTCGGTAGAAATAAATGGAAGAACTCTTCCCTTCGTAGCAAAATGAAATATCAGGGAACAATTCGCTCGACATGTCGAGGTTTCAGACACGATTATTTTTCTCATTTTTTTCCTTATTTCTTTTTCTTTTTTTTTTTTACTCACAGTTTGGAATTTATACGGTGGTATATTAAACGTTAGTCGATCGTTACGTCACACTGCCGGCCGATTGTTAAGAAAAACGAGAGTTTTCGGTTCGACGCAGAGCGTCCGAATTCACTTCCGTATCACACGAATCACAAAACTCACCTTTGATGATTGCTTTTCGAGTTCTTCTTCCTCGCAACGGACGTTAGAAAAATATTGTTCCTCGATTCGACTTCTACTCGAAATGCTAATTTCGAACTACGATGACGCGTCTGACTATCTATCACGTCGTCAAACGTTCGCCGGACTTCTACTAGCTCGCGAGGTGCCTCACTCTATGAAACAGACGCAGCGTCCACTACCGACCCTTATATACTCTTATACACTCTCATCTGAATACCACCACGACGAGACCACTACTTCCCTTCTCCGACGCCTGCGTTGCTTGTTCTCCAACTGTTGCCAGTCCCGCGTTCCCCATCCGCGTTGCTCGTGTCTGTAGGCCACAGGCCATGTGTGACTACACCATTATTACGGTATGAAAGAGTCGGAAGAGCGCACTCTTCTAACGCGAGTGAATTGAGCTTAACAACATAAAGGAAGAGAGTTAACAATTATTACGATACGAGAGATGTGCGTTCTCGTCGATTCGTTCGACATTTGCTTTTCTCTCCAATTCGTCCCGCTCGAACGATCAGATTCGCACGATGGTTATCATCGAATTCGAAACCTCGCAAAAATATTGACAAAAAAGTGCGAATTTATCCATGCAATGGAGCGAACAGAGCCTTGGGTTACGTTTTACACAGTTATATTCCCTGCGCGGAATTCGTACTATCTCTCTCTCTCTCTCTCTCTCTCTCTCTTTCTCTCTGTCTCTGTCTCTCATTACACGTAAACAAATGATTGTCCGTAATCGGCGATTCGTTAACGTCCTCTCGTTCGGCCCAAATTGTTTTGCGCGGCCGGAATATTACGATGGTCCGATACGTAATACATCCACCACTTCGTATTAGATCTTGACGTCTGACGTCAAATGATTCCGTCTGACGTTTATTATTGGTACATACATTTCCCCCTCGCAGGTTTGCTTTCGGTCAATGTAATCCCTTGCGAGTTTGTCGAATCGATTGTTGATCGCGTATTATCTAAAAATATACGATTATGATTGGTACGTTTGCTAAAATAGAGAAATTCTCGTCACGTGGGCGTCGCAGTCGAGCGTTGTCACTATTCGGGTTATCCACGTGCGATCTAATTGAGATACCATTACCAATGCATCTGTATTTCTAGGTCTCATTCGTCATTGATTTCACGTTGCTACCAAAATTGAAAATCTTCGACGAAGACACGACCAAGTGAAATTCTACGGTTCTTCTCCTTGTTTTCAGTCGTTTACTTCGAACTGCGGATATTCTCGGGAATTCGGAAATTACGTAACAAATATATTTGCACCGTTCACATTCGTTTCGCAGGTACGAAATGTTCGCGTTTCGTACGGTAAAATCATATCGAATCATGTGAAACGGTTAGGGCTGACTAATCCCCGATCTTTTCCACTTATACAGTAGTAATGCTTAGTTATTCGTCGTGCCTAGTGTCATTTTTCTGGTAGATCTGATCACAGAGATGTCGGAGGTGAATTGATTTGAATCTTACCAAAAAGATGGGGATCGATGTACGGGAAGAAATTTTACGATCATTCCAATTTCCCGTATTTATCGTTACAGACAAAAACGACAAATATTTTTAGGATCGCGAGCTGACGCTTGGGAATGTGATAATTTCAATCAATCATCGCACAGAGTAACGTACGATGCATACGTAACGATGATGCATCTATCATTACGCTGTAATAAAATGATGACGAAAAATGGGTACCAGGTACCAGCGTGTGATTGATAATCAAGGGAACGCTCGGTGCTGCGTACTTCCGGCTGGACATAAAGTCTGAGAGGATCGCATGGCCTGACCCATCCACTTTCGCATTTCACATTTCACTGTCTGGTGCCGAAGAATTATTCTACTGGGAGATGACCTCGAGTGTCCTCGTTCGAAACTAACGCGGTCACCGTTCAGGTCAAGGTCAAATAATATATCGACCAAATTCCTAACGAACGCGATTGCAACAAATGCGTAATAGAAGGATGATGATCAGTCTTGACAGTATCTAAACTCAAGGGAGAAATTATCGAGAAATGGCACGAGGTTTCTTAGATTTTGATTTTTCATCACCACGTCGAATGTGAAATTGACGAGAAACGCGCAAATTACCGCGTCGTGTGATCTCCTCTTCGTTAGTCGACTTGTTTTGTGTCGAATCTGCTTCGATTCGGGGAATTTTACGGAAAGCAGATCCACCAGGTCGAAAAATTCGAAAGTAAACGTGCGACTGATGTTTTATAAATGTCAGCATCAACTTGGTAACGAGTAGTAAGACTGATACAAGCGTCGACGATACGCTTGACTTATGCCATTTCTATACTTATGGTCAAGTTCGTTCACGTTGACTGAGAGTCAAGGTACGCGATTATCGTGCTTCGTAGAATTAGTAAGCGTTCGGGAAGAGAAAGTACCAGCCAACGGATTCAATTCACTGAAACCGCCGATCAATAGGATGATATTTCCAAGGAAATCCAACCTCCCCGGCACATTCGTCACAATTTCCGTGAATCATTAGATCAATAACTTTTTCGGAGAATCGCCACTGAATTTCTCCCGGAAGTGTCATTATTCGCTGTGGAATTATCAATTTCAATGTAATTTTGCAACGAAAAATCGAACGAGCGCAAAATAAACAGCGTGTAATTATTGGAGTGGAGGCCAGGTTATTGTTAAATAAGAGAAAAGTGGGTTTTATCGCAAAAACTATGCGTATACCCGTGAAATCGATCGGTGGGCACGTTGTACGGGTAATTTGTGGCTTTAAAGAAGCTCGGACTCTCTATCGTCGCTGCCTCTAGAATATGGGATTTGGTGTCAAGCTACGCCTAAAAAGTAGTACGAACCGACGATCATATTGGAATTAGTAATCAGGCTGTGCGCGCCTGTCGAACGACGTTTTTGTTCATACGCTCGCGATAGCTAACATTCCACCAGGCTTCATTCATTATTCATCCAATATATATATACGATCGCGTTGCCCCCAAATTCTTCGTTTCTCCCTAGTATAAAAAATCGAATGGTAGCCTATTCGATGCGTATTCGATACTCTCTCACGCCGATACGTTGACTTCTCGCTTCTCGCTGATAAAAATAAGTGATCCAGATGATGACTAACTCCACTGTGACGTCATTGATTAGTTTTAGGGTTTTTGTTCTGCTCGCACGTTTATTCGCACGACTAGAAATGACGTCGGTGAATGTAAAAAATGCTGATTCATTTTCGTGCTGTTGAAAATGACATTAACAGCACGTTATGCTAAGACTGACGATTTCTGTTGAAGTCGTCAAGAAGTAACAATCGTAAAACAAAGTCGGAGATAAGTTTCTTAGGATTTTTCACGTTGTTGAAAAATACTAGACTTGGTGAACTTACAAAAGTTTCCTGCATAATTGAACGTGCAATTTACAAAATGCTTCACTTATGCGCGTGACCCAGCGCAGTATGATGTTTCCCATTTCTCGAAGTGTAACAACGTGACTGATATTCGTTGCAAGCAATAAAGATTTTTCACCGTCAATTCATCAGCGTGTTACCAATATAAATGAGAAAAAGGTTGTATGAGCGTTGTTCTCACAAGTGTAATTCCGATATTGTGCTTATTAATTCGATTAATTAGAATAAAAAATATAATGGTGATTGTCTTGCAAATTTTAAAATATCTTGAACTTTTATTATTAAAGTTACTGCGGAACGTTCAGTTTCAGCAAAATTGTGTCTATAGGTGTAGTTGCATCGTAGAGTAACAAAAAATCACAATTCGTTGTTCTACGAGAAATTCAATCTCGTCGATTTGAAAGTAATTGATCTATGTTGTTATTTTTATACTGACGTTGGAATGAGTTTTCCTCTATTGACTGTAAAAATTATTATACTTAATTTCCCTCGTTACTTCGCTATTTTCTGTATGTTTCATACTATGTCATCGTGCGTAAAGCTGCTTGCTTTCGTATTACGCGATTCATAATTTCTAATTGTCAGCTGACGTAAATATAACCATACAAACGCAGACCACGTATATCGGATCAACGAACCGTATGACGCGTACCTTCTTCCACAAGTCGTTTGATGGTCAAGGTCTTGGTGCTCGAAAGGCTTTCATCCTTGTCTTTGGCATTCAAATGAACGAGAAAAAAAACCTTGGCGTTACAACTGACCGATGCAATTCGAGGTATATACGAGTATAGTTCGGACGGAAACGTTCTTTATGCTCGAAATCACGTAGATGGATGTGGCTATCAACGATATCACATAAATGTTCGTCTAACTGTTGGTAATTTGCATTTGACTGCGGGATACAGGTAAAAATGGAGTCGAAAATAAATTTTTCTGCGTTAACAAATTTCCTCCAGTCTTTCAGTCGACCAACAGCGACGAACGAGCGTTCGACTGATTCTGGGTCATCGGACTACAACAATTATGTGGGTCAACGGATGACGGCTTACGGATAAAGAACGATCAAAGTTGGGAGTAACGAGTATAATTAAACTGACAGCTGCATTTCATTTCATTAAAATTTCACTTCCAATTAAAAAAAACTGTATACGAAAACGTTTTCAAATTACAGTAATACAGCGGTATTCGACGAGGTTCGAAATAATTAAGGATAATTTGGGTCGAATAATTGTTGCCAGAAACAGAAGGCATCGGATCATTTTTTTATTCAAACATTGCGAGCATTCATTGATATTGAAATGTGATTTCAAAAAAAAAAAAAAAAAAAAAAAAAAAAATGGATATTAATCTCCAATCGAAAATGAAGTTGGGTAAGTGGAGTTACAGGATTCGTGTATGAATCATTGCAACGTGACGTCCACGAATACGCGTATATCTTGCTCTCAAGTAAACAATGTTATTTTGAAGATGGAATCTCGTTGAAAAACGAAGTTAAATCCGATTCTTGTAGAAAATTCTTGTTTTTCGACGTGCCTTCATAATTGACTGACTAACATAAAAAATGTGAATTAGAAACTTGTAGGAAATTTAATTTACTACAAAAAGGGTCCAATAAACTGAATCGCTAGGATGGATGTTTCTCGAGTTATGGAGCGTTGACTTTTTTATAGTATGAATTTTTGTACGAAAGGTTTGAAAAATTACATACTACGAAAAACTCAACGCTCTATATCTCGAGAAATAGCAATCTTGGCGATTTAGATCACAGGACCTTTTTTGTAGTAAATTTAATTTCTCACAAGTTTGTTGTTCGGAATTTTTATGTTAGAAAAACAAAAATTTAATACAAAAATCAGATTTAGTAACTCGTATAATCTTACAAGTGCACATTACATTTACCCCGCGTTGGGCACTTTTGTAGAGTGTTTAATCCTGAGTAAATCGCGCTTTGGTACTATGTGATAGCATGAAATGCCGTTGAGTTATAATGATTTGAAGAAAAGAAATCAAAGTTTACGTGTATTTTGAACAGGAAAGCTTTCCACGCTCTGGGAAAGTTCAACATTAATATTAAGAGCTCAAATTTTCAGACAGTCGCTTTTTGTCTATTCCCAACAAAATTTACAACTGGCACCGGAAATAAAAGAAATAGTCGTGAAAATAAAAGCAGCCCAATGTATAACTAACGACAAGGTTGAAAGAAAATAAATAAATATTTTTCCCAATGAATTGTATATAATTATTGCCTCATAAGCCATCGATTGTGCATTTGTGCGAATGCAAAGAGCGATGCTTCTAGTGTCATTCTCGAGCGCCGTATGTTTCGACTGTGTTTACCGATACGCAGTTACGGTTGCCTACAACTAGGCGCCGGTCATTTGAGGTTAGGCATTAGCGCGCGAGCGATCACGAGCGATCACGTTGTACACATTCATCTGTTGTATCATTGCGAAGATGGACAGTTATACAGTCGAGTTGGACAACGAAACCGAGAAATTCGTGACGTTATATTTATTCACGAATGTTGAAAATGCCGATGAGATTCGACGCGCAGTGATCGGTGGTACGATACAGTGTTGCGTCCTCAAGGCCGGACTTATCGTTGACCCTTTCCAAGTGATTGTTGCGGCAAACAAAGCGGTTGTTAATGAAAAATTTGGAAAATTAACGACCAGAAGTATATCAGCGGAAATACTGTTCAACCTATCGTTATCGAAAAACATCACGCAATCATTGAAAACATTCGGTATCGAAGACGGAGAAAAAAACATTATTGTCGCAATCATCCACGAGGCAGATAACAGAGAGACATTATCGAAAGATGCATTAGCTATCGTTAAAGGTCAAAGGACACCGATCACGCGACTTTCAGAAATAGCTGATATGGCATTAATTAAAAAAACTTACAAAATTCAAGACTGCGAACTAAATGTATCGAGCCTCGTTGAGTATATTGTGAGCAAAATGAATATAAAAACATTTGCTTCTCAATAAAAATTTATTCGACGTTTTTACATATAAGTAAAAGCGTTTGATGGTCGATGAATCGTTCGCCAACTTTTGTTGATCAGACATTTAAAGCATCCGACAGACCGATTATTGCCAAGTTAAATTTGACTTATCAAGTCAGAAAATATTGTTGTCACGCGACAGTCGAGATTACTTGATTTCATTTCTTAAATTTCTTCAATTTAATCGGCCTGTTGCGCTTCTATTCTTTCTAAGATATTCGATGTTCGAAGGATCAAGTATATCAAGGATTGAGTATAACAGATCGATTATTTTATTGTGGCAATTATGTACAAAGGCGATATAATAACATAGATGATGTGCACTGAATGGTGACTTAATTTCAATGAATTGCCTTCTAAACACTAACTTATTTGGAATTTTCAACGTTCTCTGAACTTCTAAGAATTGTCTACTCTGGTACAAATAGCCACAATGATAACAAGTCATTTTCAGTATGACCAATTCTACTTTATGAAAATATATTTGCAGTTGGTAAATTTTATTTACAAACTGTGTATTGGTTAACGAATATTTCGTAATTCCCAAGCGATTTCACTGGATTATCTTGCTAATAACTGGTTGCAGAGCCTATGTTTCACACGAAAATCTTACCCCGGATAACTGGGAAAAATCAGAAATTATTGTTCAATATTGTGAATTATGCTAAGTTTTGAGAAAAACTGACATTCCACTGTACGAGTAGGAAGTTCTCACATTCAGACACTGGTCAAATTGAAATTCAATGGATTGTCCATATTTAGCTTTTACTGAAACTACGAATGAGAAATGTAAATTATCATAACATCGTATGTTGGGTTCATCCCGTTTACACCTGCATGGCCAAAAGTGTACATAAGCTGTAATAAGCCACATTTGTATAGCATCACTATGTTCACCGATATTACTGTTAGTCAAATAATCTGAATTTCCAAAGCTGCAGAATCGTGTTTGACAAATTTGTTATTCTTTAATACTCCGTTATCCGCACAAAACATGTTTCTGCCATATTGTTTGTACAACAGTGAATAGCTGTCATGATATAAAGTTGTGAATTAAATTTTTATTGGCCGTTGAGAGGACTGACGGTACTGATGAGAACATTATTCATATTAGTTTGTAGGGTTTGAAAAAATAATTGTTTATTGCAAGTGACTTCTGAAGTTTCAAATTCACAATAAACCAAATTTGTCTCCTATTTGTTTTCTGTGTATGTGTGGGTGAATATAACTATTGCATACGTCCTAGCAGCATATGAGACTAGCGATCATGTGATACATATGATGTTTCATGGCGGCCATAAGACTTTCGAGGCAGTCCATACATGGACAAGAATATTTTGCTAGAAGCCATTAATACTTGCATGTTGCTTTATAATTGCTGCTCAAAAATTTTAATCAATATCTATAACTATTTATGTATACATATAGTATATATATATATATATATATATATATATATATATATATATATATCACAATCTAACGATGCTTTCAATGGTTCGCGTCCACGGTGGCAGTGGTAAAAGTAAAATACGATGAGATAGTTTATACTGGGCTCATCTCATTGATAACTTTTTAAAATACTAGATATCTTCTATAAGTTTGTATTAACAATGCGAATACAAATTTAGCAGTCTACAATAATAATCATAGTTGTTAATAAGATGTTCCCATATTTAATTGATCGGATGAATTTCTTTTTTCGAGTAATTGTTCCATCAATTCTTATGCAAGCGCAATTCAATACATGATCATTTACAATTTTCAAAAGTGTACACTGGACTGCATATTTATCTCGAATCTAACTTGAAATTTACAATTTGCAGCCAAATTTTTGTAAAATATCATAGTTAAAGTTCCACAGCGACTAAAACTAAGTGACATCTGTGTTAGTTTGTAAATGAACTAACTGTAAATGCAAGTACAAAACACAAGAATCTGACGAATCAGATTTTCTTTTTACCGGAAAATAACAAATTTTTACTGTACGTAATATTCGATCAAAGTTAGTAGCCTAACGAACTTGATACTCAGTATTTATGTTTGATTGTTTTTGTTTTCAATACTTGACTCGTGCAAGTTATGGCATTATCGTATTAAATTATGACTTAATATTACTAGATATTACAAAAATTCAAGTGCAGCAACGTTTTTGGCTGTTCTATGTTCTATGTTACTCAGCAGAATTTTTCATTGCCAATTGCTGCTCTGATGAATGTTATACATTTGTACGCAACATATTATACATTATTAATTGAGATATTGAAGAATTGCTTATCACATTCTTCAGAGATCTATTACCGTTTAAGGAGTAATGTAAGCTTCAGATTTCAAAGTGGCAAATATTTTATATTTTTACAAGCCCTTAATAGTTTGATCACATACTGTATTGGAACTGATAACAAGAAACAATATTAAGCGAGGTAATATTTCTCGATCAGCTGGTAGCTGATGACAGTCACCTTAAGTTTTATCCTCATCAGACAACGCAGGTCATCCTTAGCCAAAATATATAATGATTGTACGATGAACTACGTTCGTGATGTAGAAGACTACATTGTTAATTTGTTTTTACAGAAACGAATGATTTTAATCACGAGTCATTTCAATGAATATTTATAAGTCAGTTAATTGATTATACATTGCACGATTTATTCTGGTATTAAATAACGTTAATTTGGCAATTGAGATCTCAAACGTGTCCTCAATTTTTGTAAGTTTGACTAGCACTTGCTTCATGTACAGTATGATCATATTGTACATCAAGCCAATTTATACTTCAAACAGCTTGGCCCACAAATCGCGAAATTATGTCAAATGCCATTTCTGAAAAACGATTATCATTGTAATTTCTTATTCATGTCTGAAATCTTATTCCATCGTCAGTTTGAATCAATGTTGTCGCAAATTTGATTATTTATCGAACAAAGGTCTGATATTTAGCCTCAAGCCACAATAAAAATGAGTTTTTAAATTATAATTACTTTTGAAAAAGCAAATGCCGGGAGAGCGGCAAGGCTGACCTTGAAAATAGCAGAAATATGTGAGATATGGTGGAGGAAATGAACGGAGATCGAGAGTGAAAGAAAGAAAACCTTGAAAAAGCAGGGTTCCATAAGTCTACAGCCACAGTTGCAATTCTTTCTGCTGAATATGAAACTAATCTCGATAAAAACGGAGTGATTGAAGCATTAAAAAAAATTTAATATTCGTAACAAGAAAAAATATTTTTGCTTTTACAAGCAGCGATATTTTATATGAATGATCGTTGATTGGTAATAAATTTCTCAGTAACCGTAGATGACATGCGAGCCTTATGAAGGCCAGCTAAAAATATTATCAAGAAAACGTGCAAACGAGGAAATGCTGTTCCCTTGAAAGTTTTCATCTATTGTTCACGCCGGTAAAACAATTTGATCTTTCTTATAGTTGTAGAAAAAAGCAAAAAGAAACATATGTACAAATTCATATTTACGAGCCATTTCAAGAATACCAGAACTTTTCGATATTTACATAAGACCGTGACCTTACTCGAATGTAAATGGATGCCTGCTGGATATATCCCTATACAAGCTCTATCTCCGACAGTCATCTGCGGGGTTCCGAGGCATAAACTGATATTGAACTGTCAACGCAACCTGCAGCTAGAACTACTCGATGTGGATGAAATGTAAGACAGCTAACTGGTCCAATCCGCGTTCCCATAAAACCTTCATGGAATTTTATTGCATTCAAATTGTGACCAGACATATTGTACACGCTGATACACTGGTTCGTAGATCCGCTGAAAACCATAAATACAGGAAATTCTCATTAAATACATATCAGGTACCAAAATGATGTGAGACCTTAATGAAATGCTTAACTCAACTCACCAGGCGAAAATATCCGCTACGTTATGAACAGCCATCGTAGTTATTCCCTGTGCCATTTGCACAGTATTTACAGATAAATTTTTTCGCAAGTCAAAAAATCGAATGTCTCCCGATAAAGAGCCAGTTATGAGACGTGGAGCCCCTCTTGCCATATCTCTGAAATAGGCTCCAAGTACCCATGTAGTATGTTCTCGCCAGGTCATTACCCTGGCCTCTTGGGGTGGAAGTCTACGATCGAATAACCGTACCGACCCGTCCCCGCATCCCAATGCCATCAGGGCACCTTTATCATTGTTGAAAATATGAATTAGCAATCGATTGCATGCGCTCAAAATTGTAAAATAGGTAGCATGCTGTTTCCACAAACTTTACATGTCCATCGTACCATTGTCATCCGTATCAAGACATGTTGCACAACAATCTGCTCCTGTAGGTATATCTTGTTTTTTTAGTTCCGTTTCTGCGTCCCAAAGTCTGACGATACGTACGTCTCCAGTGACAGCTAACATCAGCGTTTGTTGTTCCCATCTCGTAACCAATCCAGCCGTAGCTGCAATGCACTTTTTTTACTTCTCATTTTACATAAAATCATCACCGACCTCCGTTAATAATAGATCTATTAATAACCAAGAATTTCAGCGAATGAAATTTATTTTTTAATGTAGTGCGTTCCTCATCTCGACTCAAGCATAATTCGTTACCATTTGGACTTTTAGATGCAGGTTGAGCATCGGCCAGAGCCTGCCACGCGGTGAGTAACATAGGATCACGACCTAGCATATTAGAATAGTTTTTCCACAGCCTTATGGAACCATCATCGGAGCCTGCCATTAACAGCGCCACGTCGTGCGAATTAATGAATTCCAACGCAGTTATACGTGACATTTTATTACCACGACTGGTACAATATGTAAGTCGGGTACCGGTTTGCCAATCCCATATTCTATAAATGTTGGATAAATTAAACATACATCGTTTTTTAGCCAATTACAAGTACAAGCAGAAGTAAGGAGATTAGACTAAGAAAATTAACAACTGCATTTCACATACCCGAAACAATCTTTTGCAGCAACGGCTAAATGCGAATCAAATGGATGGAATCTAACAACTTCGGGTGGTTGGGGACTCCTCGTGTAGAGTATTTGTGATTCTAATCGACCACGTGCAATTTTTAGTTGTTCATCTCTCGCATCTCTTCGTTGCTTCTTATTTCTGAGATACCTAATTTTGATTTTTCAGACACATGTTATCGCAATAATTAAAGTATCAATGACAATTTAATGTTTGTAAAAAAAAAAACTGCTGCAAAAGCAAAAAAGAACACAAATATGCTTACCTCCACTCTCGTTCATAGTGAATTCGACTTTCGACGTCACTAGTGAATTCTGTATCATTTTCTAGACTAACTGGTTGCGCGAATTGGGCGCAACTCCATTCAACGAATAGGGAAGTAGTCAGAGGATTTTTAACACCTTTTACCTCGTCTTCTTCTTTTATCTATAACGACCATATATTGTGGAAAATTAATTCCAACCACATACCTCGCGAGCACGTACAGGATCATAGTTTGCGATCAATTCTTGATGGATTAAAATTTAAATAACATATTTTTAAACTGAGACTCACTGTATCTGGAATTGGTTTTCTTTGACGGGGTACATGCGGTAACATTCTAGAGGGTTGCAAGAGGTCTGCAGCGTTAACCACTGGAAGTGATTCTCCCTTGCTGTCGTAAAAAAATTAATTCCGTGAGAACCTTCTCACTTTGTTGAGTAGCGTGGTAATATTTGAACGATCAATACTGAATATAATTGGGAATCCAGTTGCAATGCCCACCTTAAATACGTCGTTTGAGTCGAAGGCGATGGTGGAAGTGACACCGAAGATGGTATTTTTTCTGGGAGCTCTTTTGGCGTTGATGAGTCTTTGACCTTGTAATTTCGATATAAAATGCAAATTTTACTTCGAAATTGACAAATGTTGGACATTACCGTTCAATTTATTACTAGCAGCAATTATTTTACCTGATTGCGAATGTGGTTTGTCACTTTTTGTGCCATCATAGCAACTGAAGGGTTCGGATCATTATCAAGGTTGCAGAGACCATGCCAAAGTTTCATGTAAACGCTACCATAGGAAAGGCTCAGTAGATTTCCAAAGGATCCATGACCTATATAAATTCAGGATGAAATAAATCCCAAACAGTTATTATTATTTTATGATTAAACCAAATTTCAAAGTATAGGAACCATATTATAAATGTATTTCACTTTTTTTTTGACAAAACTCTGTAATAAAGAATTCATTGCATGCGGCATATGTGAGATATATGAAGTATTGATAACTGGTAAGCTTTCTTAATGGAAAGAGGGAATATGAAAATCCAGTTTTGAAAAACCATGCAAAGACTGTGCTATGTTTTATGTTCTGTATAAAATCAATTGTATATTACCAATTGATTCGCACGGTTTCCTTACAAATTCCCAGTTGTTTCCTGGTACGCGGAAAATATAATGGAATGAATATTAGTACGTGGATGAGATGGAGAAGAATTAGATGAAATTCAATACTAGTAATTAATGCCGATGACATACCCAAGCTACTTATCGATGACGTAGATGAAACTCTTTTCATACGATCTGGGCTGAAGCTATCAACCGAGTCAACTCCATAGACGTTATTCGGTGAATGCGTCTTGAGGGTGTCACGTGGATCGATTCTTCGTCTTGAAGTTGAGGGCGATATCGTTTCGACGATGTCCCTTCGACTATGCTCCTCAGCTATTGCCAGATTAACGAAGGAGTTTTCAAAATGTAGCACCATCCATTGCAAAGCAACAACTAATTCCTGGAAAATATTTCACTCTCATATAGAATTGATATTCGAAATTTTCCCTTCGTTCATACGACATCCATGATCGAGAACGTACTTTTCGAACGAGTGGACTCATATCATGGCTGACTGTATTGATTAACGTCATAGCTATAATTTGATCAATGTTATTCGCATGTTCGCTCCTCTTGGTCACACTGTTTATGAAGGTGCCCAGAGCATACACAGCCGCAGCTCGTACCTGCGGAACAAATAACATGAGGTAGTTTCACCTAGTGAACTAACCAACGAAGAAGCATTCAGAAATTTGCAGAAATGTTCGTTTACCTCTGGAACAGAATCTTGTAACAAAGTATACAGCTTTTCATGAGCAATGTCTCGAACCCCGCACCATCTCGCTTTGTCGTAATTATGCCATAATCTTGCTAGACAAAGACACAACCATTGACGTAGTAACGGATTCGAATCACCAAGTTGCTCCAGGCAAATCGAGACAAGACTGCCTTTTAAAGCAGCTTCTTGCCCAGCTGGGTAATTGTTTACAATACTAGCCAGTACAAATGCTGCCAGCGTTCTATGTTCGCTCTGAATGTATTACGAATATTCTTTTGTTCAATCGAAATATAAATTGCTATAGAGTCGGTTCTTGTAAGAAAAAGAAAAAAAAACACGTACCGGCATAGATGGATCTTGGAGGACAGATAAAAAATATTTATGCCCATGATCTCGAACCAAATCTGCTTGACACGTCTGCAAAATCGTATGTTACTGTTGGTGCGACGACAAAATTTCAACTATCGTTCGCGAAAGTTTTTTCAAAGATAAAACTTACACTGTCGACTGCCAGAATTTTGGCCCATATGAAAACTAGTAATGGTCGCAGCTCCCTAGCGTTGCTCTGCAGAAGTTTCAACACATAGGGGAAAATTCCAACGCTTAAAGCCAAATTAACTGCCCATGATCCAAGGTCAAGGAATCGACCTAGCAACTCCAATGCTCTAAGCCTATGAACTTGACTTAGTAAGACTTGCAAAACTATTGGCAACTGTTCAGGCGGATGACGGGACTTGGAACCCAAAGTAAGCCAAACTTGAAAAGCTGTAAGTTGTTCTTCGAAAAATGGTGAGTGAACAAAATGAGTTTCAGATTCGAGGACTGCAGGTAACTGGGCTAGGCAAAGATCAAGGGCCAAATCCCAAGCTTGCCACATAGGATGCTGTAACAAGAAATTGAATGCACCATTGCAATTTTCGAAGGATCAAAAAGATAATGCAATGCTTACCTGATACGTAGGTGGAAGTTTCGGAAAGGAAACTGGGGTACAATCGTACGAACGCAATATTCTTTCCGCTAATAAAAAGTTCCGGAACAAGCTAGCTACTAATAAGTCTTGCCTAAATAATCTTTGAAACAAATCTGTAAAAAACAAGTTGCCAGGTTCGAATAACAGTAAGAAATATTAATGGTACTGCAATAAAACGGTATGGTCTGGGTACCTCTGGGTAATGTATTCCACGCTATAGTATCTGTTATGGCTGTGAAGATCCAGTTCAGTTCACCCAACATCGTCCTGCGATCTGTTAGTTGGCCTGGTATTCTTTTATGTTAGGTAAAAAATAAATACAATATGAATCATGTGATGAACCGAAGCGGTGAACGAAAATTGATGTTATATTTACTCACTTATCGATAAGATTTAGAGACACTTTAGATACCAATTTTGATGTATCCTGCATTACGAACCTACAATAGAAATAAATGACAGAGGTTCAGTGTAAAATAAATTCATTGCTAATTTTTTGGTATTCCTACCAGCGTAATGCAATCAATATAGGAGTTGTAAGACACGAAGTAAATATATCTGCGGGTAAATCAGGATTCATTGGAAGTATTTGATTGGCCGCGCATGCCGCCAACTGTATGCAATTTTTGTACGAAGGCATCGTCACATTGGACACGCCAGACGTTCTATTTTGTTGAACTGCTTGTTTTTCTGCCTGCAAATTGAAAAAAAAAAACAATAGGAAAGATTATAAGTGGCATTGTATGAAAATTGAAGAAACAGAAGATAATAAACGCACCTCATATTCACGTTCGTGTTGTTCGGCGAATTGTTGAAAAGAATCGACGATAATTCCTGCATTGGAACAGTCATATACATAAATTGACGGTGCTCCCATCCACGTTTGCAAATCATACACCGACAACGGGATGTACTGAGTATACGTCTAAGAAAGATATTGGATTCTATTACATATTTGGACTCTCGACCAAAACCATTGGAAATCTGTGAAAACTGACCCTGTTAAACACCCATATTTCTCCGTTACTTGTGGGTTTGGGCACTCCGTGACCATTGTAGTGAAAAAGCACTCTTTCTTCCTTCGCATTACGGCGTAACGACGTACATAATTTTTTAACTTCTTCCACTGTAGGATCCAAACTCTGTTTGTATCTGGCGCGAGGTTGCCATCTCTCGTACTGCATCTGAAGATTTTTTCCTATTGTCTCCAGAGCTTTTTGGGGACTCATCGAAACTGGATCTGAGGATAAATGGATTACAGAAGTATATTTCTCCGGGCGCCGAGCGAGTAGACATAATAGCTGTAAAATCAATTCGTGTAACAATTTTCAGTAATGTCTAATCGAATTTCCATGTGTTTTTATCGCAGAAATTGTAGATACGACTCCGAAATGAAATTTCGATGAAGCATCGACGTGTTGGGTATATCATAGGTATATCAGTGAAACACCTGCATTATCGACCGAGTCGGGTGTCAAAGGTTACGTTACACGAAGCGTAGAACATAACCTCGAAATTGTCGAATCAGTATTACATAATGACTCGGTCGAGTATAATCTATATAGATGAATGAAAAAAGGTATATACCGATCCAGCATTCGAGACGAGCACAAGGTTGAGTTTTGACAATGTCTGGCGGGTCCACGCCAACGTTGAGACACAAAACAAGCGCGACGCTCACTGTTTTCATCTGTAAGTGACATCATGGTCATGAGATGATCACATGCTTCGCAATATCGATTAAACTCCGTTCGAAGAGTATCAGAAATGAAATGTTGAATTATTTACAGAAACATACCCGTTCTTTCATGCGCCATGTCTGTGTTATACAGTTAACCCCCTCGATCGTCGCGGTATGTCTAGGTTTGTTAAAAGCAATTGGCAGTTTCCAATCAACGTCTTCGGGTTGCCGTTTAGATTTTCGTTCGACGCCGTTTCGATTCTCTACGCTTCCCGACATTGTTCGTGAGTAGAGTTGTCACTACTACGGGCTAACCATTACGACAAATCCAAAGCGATCGTAGATCATAGAAATACTTACTACGCGATATAAAGAACGAGTCTAATCACACGACACGCACACGCACATGCAGGCGCTCATTGTATAGGGAATTTAGAAACCAAGGGTTAGGTTGCGATTGCGAGACTTCGCAGAGAGTTCGTATTTGTAGCGAATGGAAGACTGGGTTCTAAGGATGTAATACGAAGTGGAAATCTTAAAGATTTAGAGATAGACGAGGCACGTAGCAAAAATATAATCACGATAAGATCAAAGATTCGAAAAAACTGAGACTCGGCATCGCTTCTACTGTCCGCTGATTAATTTAACGATCTAAGTACGATGAAAATTTAGACATCGGAGGCCCACTCTTTGGATCACCAATAATGAAATGTCAACAATCACAATTTTCCGAATATGCGAACGAACATTCGACACTATCTTTGGTCGCATAACATTAGCTTCACAAAATTACGCCTTCGTAAGTTTATTTTACGAGCTGCCATGTTGATTACGCCCGTGCTACACGCTACTGTTTTCGTTCTGTGGTTGACAATGAAACTTCATGTCCTTCGCATCATATCCGAGCGTTTCATTTTTATCAATGAACTACGGAAATATCTCGGATTACATTTATTAGCGAAACAGTTTTCCCGCTTACACTTTACTTCTACGTTATACACAATTGCAAGTAAGTGCACAACGCAGAAATCGCAGAGCGCAAGGTCACGTCCCCCTCTTAACGGCATCCTCTTTATTTCTCTCTCTCCCTCTCTCTCTCTACGTCTATCTCTCTCCCTCTCTCCACTGCTTGAGAGGTATATTTAACTCGATTTACATTTTGGCCAACTCCTTCTCTGTCTTTCGTTTTCTTTTCATATCTTCGTTCGCTCTTCGTCTACAGCATTATTATAGGTATACAATCAGTCAAAGCCGGAAAATGACATACCTCTTATCAGGATCAATCAAGATCTTACATTAGCTTATTGTTTGCTTCGAGTGAGATTCTAATTGGTGTCTTCCTACTTGCCTGGTATTCATAGGCCTTAACGAAGTGACACCTACCTGAATCATTACAAATCTTTGAAAAATAAATGTAATTATCACAAAAATGTTAATGCCAAAACCCAAATGTCACATATCCATCTAACAAATGCTTTTACAACATTGTTACGCGATGAGGAAGCATGTTAGTTATATAAGTCTTCAGGTTCTTCGAAATCTTTATTGATACCTTGTAATTCTAAACTTGTTGCCTTGTATGTAACTTTTCTACTGATTCCAATTCTTTTATTACTGCTTCGTAATCCGCTAATAACAAGGATTTTCTCTCTTGAGTACAATTTTGATCTTTACGTACAACGTTTTGGTCATGGTAAGGTCCTGACTCGCTATCAATGTCCTTGTTTTCGTTCTCTGTGGTGATAATTTCGTTGCAACTCGCTTCGATTTTGGTGCCTGGGATAAAAATCATATTAACAATATGTCGTATTGTTTAATACACTTTCTTACCATCAGTAATTTAAGCATATCTGTATACTCACCGAAGAGATGATTGACGAGACCAGCTTCGTTCTCTTCTCGTTTCAAGGTATCAATTATACCAAGTGAGTAGATGGTATCCCATACATTTGAATTTAATCGAAAAAATAATAGTTTTTGTCCTCTCATATCAAAATCTTTGACAATCGATTGTATTCCCTGGAAAATATTGATTTGTTATTTTCTAAACATTCTTTATACATTACACGATAATTTCATGTTCGGTATCTCTAATATGTTTCTCTAATGAATTCTTACTTTTGCAGCTGTGTAATCGATACCCTTCAGGTTGTCGCAATCCAATACGACTGGTAGATTATTGTTTCCTTCATTTATTGCAGCCTGGTTAATTTTGCTTCTCATGAAATCGACCGCAGGATAATAAAATCCAACGTCCGGTTTTATTAAAATGTATTCATCCCCATCTTCAGTCTGTTGCATGTACAGTAATTTATCTTAACTCTATGGAGTTGCATTCCAGTATAAAATAATCCTTTACCTTGCATGTAGTTACGTGAATGCTTGGTCTTGCCCATGCATACAGTAAGAATGTTATATTCAATAAAATTCCACATATCAATCCACCTTCTACATTTACGAATACGCAAATGATAAAAGTAGCGATGGTTGTTGTAATATCTTTCTCTGAAAAATCGTCCTGATTAATTGAATAAGTCGAGCTGTTTTTATCATTTTCTAATAAATTTGTTGATATCTTACTGCTTCCTTTCCAAAGTGTCCGAAGTATCGACCAATCTATCATGAATATAACTGCAGATATGAGAACAGCACTGAGTACTGCCCGAGGAATATAATAGAAACAGGGTGTCAGAAAACTTAGCGCCAACAACGTCATTATTCCTAGAACGTTGAAATGGTAATCATTTCAGATGGTATTCATTACGGATATATTTGTGAGAGTGCCAGATGCCTCACATGGTAAAATTTGTTCGAAAGATATGCCTTCTAACTTAAACCTACCAGAATACAGGCCAGCTAAAGGTGTTCGAACACCACTTGCACTACTTACTGCACTACGAGTAAAAGCACCGCATATAGGCATGGACTGTACAAAGCTACTCAAAATGTTACAAATCCCCAAGGATAGCATTTCTTGAGATGCGTCTATGGTCGAATTGCTGGCTGAAATAATGTACAATGTTTCACGAGTTCATGGAACAATTCTTGAATAGTGCGAAGTTTAAATCTTGAATTATACTTCTAATTTAGTACCGAAAAAAATCTGTGTGGTAATCTTGCTTACCGAATGATTTGGCTACAGCAATATTTGCCAGTACAGCAACTACGGGGATAATAATAATTCCGGAACCGAGTGTTGAACACATATCAATGAATGTGTAGGTCTCATTCTTAAATTGCACGTTAAAAGATGGAACAGTGAAAGATGGAGGCCCAGATTCAACTTTACCTGTGCATACGAATATTTTAGACATTTTCCGATACATAGAACATTTAATGAAGATCATATTAAAAAAAATTGAAGGAAGCAGGCTTTAACCAGATAGAATAAACGGTGACGTCCCACTATTAATTTCCACAAAATAAGCAGTCATCGTTGTTGTGATAACAAGCAACGCGTTTCGTCCAATTGAGAGGAACCATAATATTTTTTTCACATGAATATACGCGTTAGCTGAGATACAGCAGCAACTCATGTCTTTGATTTTCTGCCAAAAATTAGTATTAAGACAATATCAATAAATGCAATAAATTCGACATCCTTAAAATTAACTAAAAGTACCCATTACTCACTCGAAATATCAAGAGAAATATGATGCTCGAGCAACCAATTATTGTGTCACCAGTTCGAAAATTGGTGATGTGCTCAAATAGTTTCATAACATTGTCAATGGTAGAAACACTTTTGTATTTGAGGCCGAATAAGCCTTGTAATTGGGAAATCACAATGATTATCGACGTTGCTGATGTAAATCCTGATATTACTGGTGAAGATATAAAATCCACCAAAAATCCTGCAAATTGTATATATCTCTAGAGTTAATTTATGTCATGACAATTTGGTGAAGCATGTCAAATTTCACATACTGTTTAACATACAAACCCAAATTGAATACACCCATAAGTAACTCTATACAACCAGCCAGAAAAGTTAATAGTATCACAAAATCAATGGGCAAATTTCTTGTAAATTCCAATGTTAAGAGTGACATGAGTGAAGTGGGTCCAATTGATACTTCTTTAATTGTTCCAAAAAATACGTAAATGATACTGCCAGCAAAAGCCGAGTACAATCCATACTAAAATTCAAATCGAGAAAACGTAAATCATTTTTGCAATATAACATAAGCATCACAGTATGTGCAACGTTGATATCTGTTAACAATTTCAATAAATATTCGCACCAATCGCAGTACACTATGCCATTTCATTCGGTTTATGTTAAACTACATACCTGTCCACTTAATTCACATAGTGCTGCATATGCAATACTTTGAGGGATTATGGTAAGACCCAGTGTTACTCCGGCAATTAGATCTGACACGATGTCCAATTTCTTGTATTTGGGAAACCATTCTAGTATAGGAATTCGCTGAGAAACAATTTTTCGGCACTTCGCACCCTTCACTCTGGTCTTTTCATTTTCTATTGACATAAAATCTGTGATATATGCTTGAAAAACTAAATTCATCGCAAAATGTCTTACCATTCAATGGTGCAACATGTATTATTATTGATGTTGAAATAAACGTATTCACTTACTATTAGACATTTTTTGAACGGTAGCTTTTGGCAAGATGAAGTAGTTGGAATAATCTTGCTTCACCACCTTCGGTTAGCAATATGAGACAGATAAATCATATTCATGGGCAAGGTGGATCTATAGCAACAGAATCTTATCTTTATATCTTGAGACAATAGTAAACACAGTAAGTCATCTGATTTGAAGCTAACTGCAATATAATTCACATGTTGCTTTACAGCTGTATGTTTTATGTCTATTTCAAGGAAGTTTCTGGAAGTGAATCCAGACTAGTAGAATATTTTTATAAGGTCAATAAAATGTCATACCCCAAACAATTTAGACTCAATTTAACGCAAGCAATCTTATGATTTTAACAATTTTTTTTCTTCAAAAACAAGTCTTATCCTAGGTATACTGGTTTTATTTGCCAATTTAGCTGTGATATTTGATGGTAATTGAACTATGCACTGTAATTTTTTTGTCACAGCTTACAAAACTAACTCGAATAAAAATAATAAAATTAACAAGTTATTGGATGAGAACGAATGTTTAATACACAGTTTCATTTGCAATGACTTAATTTAATTTATGACTCAATATCAAATTCCGCCCAAGTAATATTGGGTGTTACATCAACCAGGAAAGTCGAAAACTCACGATGAATTAATTGACAATAAATTCTCAGAATGAGTTTCATATTACCATGATATTCAGAGATAAGGAGATTGAATTTATGATAAGAAATAATAACAAACACTCATGGAGTTTCAACAATTTATTGCACTTGTCGCTTTGTACAATGCTAAACAAATGAATTAGATTGTTATTGAACACCCTAATTACAATTATTATTTCAACAAATGTCAGATACTTCGCTAAAGAAATTGGATAGAAATCTAAAAATTATTTCATAAAAATTCTATGGGATGCATAAGTTATTTATGCTCCATAAAATGCATTTAATCAAGTCAATGATCAGATATTATAAAGAAAAAATTGTTTTCAAAATTTACATTAAAATTGTAACCAATTAAACTTAAACGTAATATTTTTATTCTGATCCTAATAGCAATAAATTGCAGCTAACAGTTCGTTAAAATTACGCTACGAGTAGAAAAAACACACTCGTTCAATGCATTCAATAAGTTTTGTAATACTTATCGTTATATTATTATAAAATTTCCTATACACGCTAACAGAACATTCTACTGTTTGTCCTATTGTTTGTCCCATAAATAATGATATGGGTAATTTTTCAGATGTATTGATATTCATTCTCGTAATTACATGCAGATTAATCCAGCAAATTTTGTTCAAAACATTAGGATATCTTACTCAAAAATACGTATAGCGATATCCATTGACATTTGAATTATTTCTACTTATTTCAGAGTTATTAAATATTGTGTTCAAATCCTAAATTCATTATTATACATTGTTATCTTTTTGTCGGTGAAAATTTTAACGCAACTTCTTGTTTACTTGGTCGATCAATTCATCCAACCGTTGAGAAACTCCGCGGAATTTGTTTGGCTCCGGTCCAATCATTTGGATTAACTGTGGAACTTCTTGACCGCTGATTTGCGTGAACCGTACAAGTGCCTTCATACAACGGTAGAGTTGCTCTTCGGATGGTTTGCTGTTGAAGTACTGCAGAAGTGCCATCGTCAACTCAACCGCAACATCGTCGAACACCTACGCATGGAAACATGATCTTTACACGAATAGAAGAATTATATAGATAACGAACATCTCTGGACAAAACGTGTATACCAACGAATTGAATGTTTTGGAGTAATTTAGATTGTACCTATACATTATCATTATACACAATATCCTAACAGTGACGAGATATTTGATTTCCGTCGTGGCGTATTTGCACCACACCGTAGCATATTTAAAGAATCCCGATAAATGGCTTATACCTACTTACTATTATGTTTACAGAAGGGACTTTTGAAAGGTACCTTAGAAATGCTGCCTTTTGGTAAAAGTTGCCGAAGATTTTTGCTTTTGTTCATTTTCTGAAAAAATATCCAATACCTACAGAAGTATCTGTTCAATTTCGATGGTTTGATGACTGCCAACAGTCTTCGATTTTAGTGCGAAGTATATGACACTGATAATTATTCAACGTTATCCATAATTGCTGATACCCAAGCTATTAATTAGATATTACAGGCATGCCAATAAATTCCAACGAATTTTTATACATGATCGACTCCCAAAGCAGTTTCAATAGCCAAAGTATCAGTATAGATGATAAATATAGGCCAAAGCTGAAAGTGAAGGCAGCACTTCTATTCAATAATTCCCTACATAAGGAACGGCAATGTATACCACAGGCGAATAATACTTGGAAAACGCGATTCATAGATCATTGAATGAATTACAAACGTTTGAAACGAGAAGTTAGTTACAGTAAACGGTACAATACAACATTTATATGAAATCCTTCTTTTGATACTCCATTTCTAAACTATAAACAAATCTTACATTTGGATCATGAATGTATATTTATTTCATTGACGATAAACTTAAAGCACGGAAATATGTTAACGTTCGTTATACATTTCGCGACTTCTAATGTGTGAGCCGTGCAAATCGAAGCGAGGAAAACTTCGCGCCAGTGATACGTATCACATCCATTAATAGTAAGTGCATAATATAAAGCTGAAAGTATAAACGGTGATAGTTAATAAAGCTGGAGAGGATACAGACCACAGTTTTTACCTCCTTGCAGGCGAGATTGTGAATAATCGCTGCGCCTCTTTCTTGAAGTGCCGGAGTTTCAGAGAGTAAAGAGTGGACAGCAACTTTAGTCGTCACCCGAATATTGCTAATGTTTTGATTTTGATGTTGCCATTCAGAAATATACAAAAGCCACTCGGAACTGCTCAAGTTTTCGAACATATTAGCCATCTGTGGAACGATGATCATCATCATTTAAACTGTTGACACCGACTATATTGCAGTTGTACTTGACAGTGTACATCATGGACTTTCACTCACAAATAACGATAATGAAAGTTGCTCTTCATGAGGATGACGATCAATATCGAAAGCATAATTCATAAGAATATGCTCTCTGCGATCTTGATGTAACAGCAAAATAACATCATCTTTCAGAGCAGCAACTGCTAGCACGTTCAACAGTCTCACTCTGACCGTGCTGTCCAAAGATTTGTCATATAGTAGGCGTCCTATTAGAAAATTATTATATAATGAATCTGGATAAGTAGTTTGAGACATTTTAAAGACACAAATACCAGACTATGCATAACTACGGTTGCTTCGGTCTCGTGGATATAAAACTTAGTAGAATTACTAACCAATGAAATTGAGAAAATTGTCTCCTAGGGCCCAAGAACCTTCATCTTCCAATACGTATTGGTGAAGTTCCTCCAAACTTTTTTGTTCTTCTTCATTTAATTTACCATCTACTAAACCAACCAAAGCATCAAAGTCGACTCGTGGATCGATAATGTCTTTGAATACAACAGGAGGATCGCGCTGACGCTTTTTTTCTTCCAATTCGCGTCGCTCATCGGCTTCCATCTGCAGGACCCTATCAGATGGGAGCATTTCTGCACCACCATCTCCATTTGTGGGTTGCATTTCACTAATTACGCCTGGAATAATCAAATGTATCTCATTTCAACTTTTGTTTTCCTAATTATATTCAACCCAACGAAACTAAACGTAACTTAATACACTAGTAGTGTCATGTTGTTCTGTTAGCCGGGGAAACATGATCTCATCATTGGATAATTTATCATCAAATAAGAACACAAGTTTCAACGACAAAATACAATCTGTGGACTCTGAGTAAAGCATTTCATCCCTCTACTAACCCGGAAATTTAGTTTTAATCTGTTATCTTAATTACTCTAAACGTAACGAGCTCGTTTAGTGATCTAGTATACTTTGCTTCTGCCTGGAAAATATACTGCTGGTTTTAGAAATTGTTGAAATTCGGATCCACGGTATCGGATGGAAGGCAATTTTTCTTACGGAAACTTCTTTATGAACAATACTTTTAAAAACACACAAGAGCCAAGATGGTGGTCTGGAGGCAACTCGACTTCCATCTTTCTTGTTTTCATAAACTACAACTATGTTTTGTAAGTGTAATTCGTGTTATAGATAGACATACTCTCACTTTCAGCCATTGTTGTGTAACCGCTAGGGTCTGTACTGTTACTTCCACTACCGCTGCTGCTTTTGCTTCTCTTCTCCTTCTTCTTCTTCTTCTTCTTTCGTTCCTTCTTTGCTAATTTCTCATTAATTACGTTTCGCCGCTCTTCCAACGCCAATGAATTTAGCCTGAAATAAGAAACACAGAGTATTACGAACACGACGCAATGAACGACAAACTATTAAGCGTGCACTGGTACTGCAAGCTCGAGCATTTTTTTTCACGCAATTATATCATCATCTCATTTACACTAAATACAAAGATCAATTCAAATGAATAATTCTTCCTTGAATTACGTTTGATAAGAGACCAAAAATCCAAGTTACTTACAAATTTTCCACTCCGTGACGATAGTATTAAAGCATGATAAATTTTTAACATCAGACATCGTATCCCAGGACGTGAGTTCAATGAGAGAATGAATAGATACATGACAGGATAAAAGAAAGCAGCACTCAAAATCACCGTCGGTAGGTTCAGCACAAAAAAAAGTATGAAGCCTCCCAAATGTGGAATAGAAAGCACAGAGAGAAGAGAGCAAAAAATAAATCAGTGCGAGACGTCGTTTTTATTTTTTGATGATTCTACCAATTTAAAAATGTATGCAAGCTAATAGAATCCAGATAATGTATACCAACACGGGCCTTGCTGATCTAACGTTGACCCTGATATTAATTGTTACCGAAGTGTTCGTATTATTTATCGAGAGTTCGACATATTTTTTAAAACATATATAGGGAGATATGTAGACAAAGTTTCCGTACAATACTTTATAATTTATCTAGATTTAATTGGTAATAAATATCAAACGATCACAATCATACGATGAAGATTGAAAATTAAGAAATTTCCAGAATCGAGTCGAGTGCCAGATATTGCAGATAATTTTTGATCAATCCAAGAATAACTTTGAGGTTTTTCAACGAATTCAAATCTGTTTAACTTAAACTTTGGCACTTTTAGTTAAATTGAAAGTTTGAATACCTCATATTACAGTCACAATTGGACTACTATATAGCAAATAATTTAAAGCAATAATTGGTTTACGCGGATACTAGGATTTAATGTCGTATATGGATAAGGCCAACAGCTAAAAGAGATATTATATGTATACGATGTCACTTTCATAGTAAATAACATCTCCAAATAGTACTATCGGATCGTTTAAATTGATTGACTACGAAAATTGTTTCCAGAAACTATTAGAGAGTTTAAGGACGATCTGAGTATAGATAGGCATTGATCACACCATACAACGAATAAAGCATTGACAAGTGACGAGGAGAAAAATGTGGAAACCTGGCTTCCTCGATAGCAGTATTCAATCGTTGAAACTCCGGTGATTCCTCGCGCTGAATTCTGGGCTCTACGAATCGTTGACTGCTCGTAAATCCTGCGGTTGCTCCTGAACCCAAAGTATCAATCAGAGGTCTCAAAGCTTGTCCAATCGGTCTGCAGAGAATAAAAGTGATCGGTAAAATGACTAGCAAAAGTCGAACGCTGAATACCGATTGCTGAAACTTACGTGTGGAGTATTTCTTCGGGTAGATCTAGAATAAATTTGGGGATCCCCGTTCCAACTAAAAAGTTGCTCACCTCGTCGGAGAAGCTATTACAATTATGCTTGAAGAGATCATACGTGCCTGGTCTGCAATTGAGTAGTGAACAAATGAGAAAAATTCTACACTAAAGAAATATTATAACACCGAGTTACTCGAGAGCATTAAAACGTATTCTATGAACGTTACAAAATCATTCTCAAATATTGCACAATACCAGAGTTGAGAACTATTTTAAGATTATTATACTCACGCAAATTTCGAAGTTCCTAGACCGTTGATGTACTCGAGAAATAGGGAATACGGAAGATAAGTATTTCCAAGTTTTTCAACTTTCAGCGGTTCGCGAAGTTCAGTTCCACCCTGAAACAGAGAATAATGTCTACACGTAAAAAACATGTTCAACATAATCACTTGCCAATATCACCGTTACCACGGTATTATTGTTGTTTGTTTGCTGTTCACGTTATCATTATTGTTATTTCAACCTTGTTAATATCATCAGTCCAATGATTCCCTGAAGGATCATACGCGAATGAAAAATCGTCGTGTTCAGTCCAATAAACGATTAAATTGGGGTGTGGGACGTGTACCGATCTTCCATGCGGTGACCGTAATTATCTCAAGTCCCGAAATAGGTATCGAGCATAACTCGCGTATAGTTTCTCGTATTGCTCTATTTACGCGTGTAGTCTAACGCTAACAGACCACATTGCATGGAAAAATGAAAAAAAGGTGTACGCTGCGCGAAAAAATTGTCTGGACGATTTCAAATTTGATTTTCCTCCCGACTTTCACACGCAGTTTCGCAAGATGTTACATTTTGGCAAAGAGATAGGTCTGCAACATTTATTTCACGTTGGCTTGTGATTTCCCACATCCACGTCGCGAAATCGACTCGCGGCACTCGTCCACTAACAAACGGGAAATTAACACCACTTTTTTTACGTGTTAACAATTCCGGCGGTATTTGAAAAATAAGAATTGTCCAGTGAAACGGATTGGACCACGCGATTGAAATGTAGAGGATAGAAGTGAGCGAAAACTGTTTAATCACTTACATGGAATACAGCGAGTACGGTTCGAGATTCGTTTGAGAAAATATACCCGCTGGAAAAATTGCGAATGAACGATGGGAATCGACCGATGAAATATCCTAGGTAAATTTTATAGAAACCTGCGGAAAGATTTCACGACGGTCTGGTGAAATTCATCCACCGCACTCTTCGCGCGCACTCGGATTCACTTTCGTCACTGCGTTTCGTTGTTGCGTGACGTCAGGATATGTAGTCAGTAATTAATAGAGCTCCACGAAGTGGTGGTAACAGGTCAGAGCAGAGGGACGGAAGATGCACAAAGGGACAGACTTACCGGCGACAGCTTTCGCCCGCGAAGAAGTCCAGCCAGGAAAGTATGAACTCGGTGAGAGCTGGGAGATTAGCCCCAACGAATGTGTATTTTTAGTTGCCCTCGGACCAAATTTAGGCCCGGTATGCTCAGTGTATCGTATGGCCGGCGTCTCCGAAAAGTGGTGACGCTATCGCTACTATTCCGTTGGTCAACATTATTCTCATCGATTCTATCGCGCCGAATTTTCCTGCCTTTCTGCATCATTCTTACCGAATTTCCCGGGAATTGTCGATCGTTGCGCGTTATTTCAAATTTCGAGTGTTCATTCGAATTTACTTTACCGACAGAGTGAAAGACGGAAATAGTAGGTAGTAGCTGTCGCGTCTCGAATGGTCACGAATACGATGATATTGTATATCACGCGCCGCCGAGAGAGTAAAAATATTTTTCATTCCTGGATGTGCGCAGGAATTTGAATAGTAGGCTATTCTTACCAGCGATGACTATTAAAAACGTCATCGTTATTCTCAGAGAATAAAAATGATAAAATAAAAAAAATACCATTTCCACTTACCGGGCGCACGCTCTGTATACCGGTAGGTCCGAAAAAGTACTCGCGACCGTACGCTACGACAGCTGTGTGCCAGATCCCGTCGAGTTTTCTTCCTGAAATGACAAAAAGAGTATACAGATCCGGAAAACTACCGCATGCTTTGGAATTTGTCTAATGCAAGAATCGAAACGGTTACGAAGGGATAACATATAAATGTATATACCAAACGCGTGTATCCAGACGGTTCGTACGCGAGGCTGACGGTCGGTAAAACAGAACTCCTCGTTATCGACAGTCAGTAGGGACTGGTTTTTTTTTTTAATTTTATCACCCCGATTTGTCAATATCGTTAACAATTGTGGCGCGTAATTCGTAGCTACTTACGTACCATGCGTGATGTACGGAATGTGTATAAAAAAATTGTCGGGTCACCCGATGTTTAGGAACGTAGTAAGAAAATCGCTTGCCTTTGCCAGCAACGCATATTACTAAGCCACGCTATTTACCTTGATGACGTTTTTCGTACGATCTGTTTATGCGAGATCAATTTATAGCGCTGGCGCGGAAAATTTACGCGAATCACTAAAACGAGAAAATTGCGCAGTGCCTTTTTGTTTACCCGATATATTTATGACTAGAGCAACAAAGTGTTTACCCGCAATCTGCCCGCGTTTGGGATTCTTCTTGTATTTTTGTGTTATTTAAAAAAAAAATTATCACAAAGAATGTATAATAAAAATGTAAGTTTCGACGGTTGTTTGGCTCGTCGTACGCTATTTATGCATTCGACGCTGAAAATTACAGCATATCGTGAAATTCTCCGAAAATCGAATTCCAACGCGCGCTCGGTGAAATTGTATGGATGTAAGGTTTATATGCGTAACGGTATTTCCAAGTTTATTGCGCTATTAACTATACGTACAGAGCTTGCAAAACTTGCGAGCGCTGATGCCAGGGATCGGTGTTAGGAAGAGGTTGATCGTGTCATCACCTTTACCGATATCATTTCCATCGTCGTACCCTAATTTGCCGGAAGTTTTGGATACCATGTTGCGTCACAGTGAGTCTGACTTCGCGAAACGAACGCAAACGTGAATATACGAGCCATCCGGTTGCAGTTACAGATAGGCATCTTGATGCAGTTTCGTCGGGCAGTAGAACGAGAGGTCTGTGACCCAACATGTTCCCTAGTCACAGGGATAAATATAACTATGAAGATGCCAGTCTCCAGTTAACTTTGAGAGAATATGGAGATGGGGTCAAGCGTTGCCAGAAATCGCCTGACCCTATTCTTCGAGTTATTCTAGTCTTATATAAAATACGACAACGCGAACTAAGGCGTACCAGGAAATAGCCGAATTAACTATAGCTACCCTTACGCAACAGCTACGTAATTACACCGTAAAAATCCCTCGCTTTTATGTAAGTTGAAGTACCTGCCTGCTGTCTGTCCAGTGTTATAAACGCAGCTGGCGGCCAAACAACCCATTTTGTTTATACGAAATCACACAAATCTCACCGGATAACGCCGCGATTTATTATACTTGCGTTTTTGTATTATACCGGAGTCGATTTCAAATCTCACGCAGATTCAACACTGGCAATCATTTATCTGTTCTGTTAAGAGTCACGTCGGTTCCGTTAACTTGCAGTAGGTACGCGAGGAGACGTGATGTTACCTGACATTCCTAATCACACGTGTGGCACGTTTTTCAAAGTATAAAGAGTATAAATTGTTATTAAGAAAACCATTTGTTCGAGCCCTTTGAATCAATCGTAGACGATAAAACAACACGAGAATCGGCATATAATCCCGAAGTAATCTTAATCAGCATTTATTTATATCACTCGTACGAAGTCATAGATGGATGTTCTAAAATTAACTTCGAATTTGGCAAATATTTGTGCAACGACGTGACCAGGCACGTTTCCTTGGCAGTCGTACGATATCTACGACAGAGTGACGCTCAACATTTACATATTCGGCTACATTTTACTCTACCCTTTTGGGAAAAAAAATGTGTGATGATATTTCTATGAAAACACGCAGATTACCTATTAACATTTCTGCCATAACCGATGCCATGCCATGCGATAGGTCGTAAATATACAACTCCACGGTCGTTCCCACGGCGTCATCTGAATCATCCATATTTTTCTGCCTGAAAAACGATGAAAGGTCATTTTTCCAACAATTCGTAACAAAAGTGAATTTCACTTACATATTTTATTTACAGACGTCAAATTATTCGTACGATTAATTGATTATCAATGATTATATATAAATTCGGATCGAATATCCAATATAGATTTCTATAATTCGTCGACATCGAATGTCAAATTGACGTTACATAATACGAGTACCGAGAAAAAACAAGAGTAGGTACCCAAAAAGGAGATCGTATGATATTTATACTGCGATGTGAGATATGACGCGTGATACAATTTTAGGGAACAGACCGACAATCAATAATGAAAATATAGATCGAAGCACGAGATTCGAAGAAGTGCGAACAAGATTGTCATATTTTTATCCACGACGAAACAGCGCGCGAAATGTTGATAATAACAATAATAACCGCCGCGAACTACATTCAATATTGAAAATAGTCCAACTCGGCTAATTAGCTGCGTCATTCTAGTTTTAGAATTTTTTTTAGGACTTTCTTAATGTAGGTCAAGATCAATGTTACCTATGAACAAGGATCTATACACACAGATATTTATAGGTACCGATATTATAGATATTTCGGAATATTCCATTACGTGCAGTAGAGACATTGTAACTTCCACGGCAAATATCTGTTTCTGAGCATTTATGTTTGTTAATGGGTGTAGATTTTGCGTCAAATTAGACAGGATAAATGAAACGTTTATAAACATTCTCTGAACGGCGCGATTTTAATGTATTCCTTATTTCTGAATAGAATCTTTCGAGGGAAACTTTTGAAATATTGAGGATGTAACGCTGCGAGGTTTTCCTTGACAAATAAATGTTGATTTATCAGAACTTCGCGTAGCCCTTGTTCATATCGCTTCCTGTTTACTGAAATCGACTGCTGTATACCATAGCCGTGCCAGAAGAAGTCCGGAAATCGTTGTTCGCCTTTGTTCTGGACCGGACAAGCTAATGCCAAGATTATTTGACAACTACTCTTCTATTGTTTATACAATGCGAGCCACGTGCCTTACGTTGGCTATAGATAAATTCTCTATGATAATAAATAAAAATCTCTAACTAAACATTCAGAGAGAATTATTTCTTCTTACATGTACAAAACATAAGATAACACGATTAATACGAATTTGAAATGGAATTTCTTCGAACAATTTTGGCCTTACGTTACAATTAGTCGACAGAGATTTTGGAGCCAAGTTCTGTTCTTGGTATCAGCGACGGTATCAGAAATTGTTTTATAGGACATTTTTATATTCGTCATGAAACATCGATCAGAATTCTTTTTTAAAAAACGTAGCTGTAGGACAAGTAGTTATGTGTTTGACAAACATAAAATACAGCGAACGAGCAATAAATTTGCAAACACTTGCAGCATACGTTCCCCATTATACAATATGAAATAAAACTTGAAAGCTTGGATCCTGGTTCAAATTCAATCGATTCTCAAACAAATGATTATGCGGGTTTTCATATTTTTTTCACTTTAACGTTTTTTTCGTCAAAGAAGACGGATATAGTGTAACCGACCAATAAAAAAGTTAAGATCATTAGCGAAGAATCGTTTGATCGAATAAAGCATATGCAATCGTAGAGATAAGACGAGATTAGTGAATTGGGAGAAACACTAAAACAAATAAAATGCTGTTATGAAAATGAATAGCTTAGAACGAGCAATGAAATTCGAATGATAAAAAAGAGCGTTAGAAAAGGAAAATATCGTGATAGCCCAACACATTAATTTAGCAGTGAGTCGAAAAACAAATTGATCGCTTTCACTCGGTGGATAATTATGATATGGACAATGGTTGCTTCGTTACCGAAAGTCCTACGGTGCAGGATATTTTGTCGACGAACGTATAACAATTCGACGTGGAAATGAAGAACTAGTCGGTGATGATTGCGGATCAGATGTTTTCCGCGTTCAAAAACTGACTCTTGGTAATTTTCCCTTGTCGTAGACCTGTTGCAGAATAGTGAGAACAGCCGAAACAGCAACCACACGCCACCGATACCACGCGACAAATACCATCTTTCCAGAGAAATAACAACGTCTGTATATGTAGTTGAGCCAAGAAGCTAAGGACGGTTGCTCACACTCAATACTTCCACACCTGCCAACATACGATATTCTTGGGGCACGGACCAAAGCTCCGATTCCTACCTACGGTTCTCCCTCTAAGAATAGCTTTGAAATTTTCACTTCTCTCCGTCTGACGCCGAGTCGTTTTGTCTTTGTCGATGCAAAGTTAGAACAGTATTAGAGAAATGAGCGATAAATTTCATACGTAACGCCATCCGTTGATTCTAACTTCGGTCAACAAAAACTGTTTACCAATATTTTGTATTACTCGTGCAATTCATCCGTATTGAAATCTATACTGACACAAACATCGTACAAACATGCCCGTTTCGACGAATTGTATCGTGATTGTGCTATGCCAACGCGTAGAGTTAATCCGCTAACAATCGTTACTAGTGACGAAAATATTACGTACAATGAGAGAAAAAAGGACGAGATATGAAATCAATACGATTCACATCTAGTCGTGGATCACTCTGATGCGCTCTGTAATTGTTAGAAATCAGCGTAAACGAACGCCTAAAGGTGAGCAGCATGTGATGAAAATTCGCGTAGGTATACCGAACTGCCTATTGTCAGGCGCCGCGCAAGTCTCGTGACTACGTCACCTGGTACACCTTTTCGGATAAAGCGTTGGCATTTTCAGGGAATATTTTTATACGAATGTATCGGTGAATGACCATGAAATAACATTATTATACGTAAGCTACGATTTTTGAATAAACATGTTCTAGTTGCGAAGAATTTGTGAAAATCGATTGAATCATGACAATTCATTCCGATGGATTCCGTGAATTCGTGCGATCTACATAGATGATTTATCGATGTATCCACGGAACGACGAATGATACGTGTTTACGATTAAAACCACTTATGAGTCATAAATTTGACGGTTCTCGGCGTACTTTTACGTAAACCGTGGCAGTGAAAATCATTTTTAATACGCGATCTAAGGTAGTATTAGAAAATGATGACTGCATTATTTTTCACTCGTACGTAAGGAGTTCGAAATTTATCGACAAATACTTCGGGCATCGAATACATTCAATACGATACGACTTGATATGTAGAGGTGTGAGAAAAATTATTGTTAACATTACCACCGATCACGGTAGTTATGCTGAAATTCCGTGAATTAAAAACTATAAAATAGAAATGTTGGTAAAGTACTAACCGCGCACAGATTTACCTATACACGTAGTATACTAACAGTCGAGGCAGATAATGCTACAGCCCTAACCGCGCATTCTAGCTATGTCATCCATAAATTTCCAACCTTCGTCATACATAGTAAGCTGCGATCACGGAATGTGAACGCCTCCCGTTGCATAGGTTGCATACAGCCGATACAGCCGTAAAACGACGAGACGTTCGATACTAATGCACTACTCGCTAGAAATGCACTCGATTAACAAATGGTAAATGGTAACAGGCCCGATCGAGTGAACGTAGACAAGTACATATACATATAACGATGACTTGGCGTAGATATCTCTTTGAGTGGTTATTATTTCATTGTGATGAAACAAAGTGATAGTTAACGAGATTATTCGTAGAAAATAAGATATTCGTGAAAAAGTTGACGAATGCATTTCGCGTCGTCGTTGTTCGGTTCGCGAAAATATTCGTTGATGAAACAACCAGGGGTCTTTTTTATTGAGCTTACTCACGCGTGTCAGTGGCTGCTTGACGACGAGAATAGAGTCGTCGAACTGAGGTAAAATTCTCGAATTTTTTCGATTAATATCAGACAGTTTGTCGAATAATACTTCTTAATCGCATAGTTCATCAGATAGATTTAATAGCTTCGGTCGAAGGTTAGATGTGAGTGATAATTTAAACAAATATTTACCACTATCGTCGATCAAAGAGGTTATGGGTGGAAGTTGACTCGACAGTTTTTCGCAGCTGACTAGGGAATTTAATCGTGCTTTGTTCATTCAGGCAAGCGGGACAGCGGGCTTAAACAGCTGATGCTTCTGGAATACCGGTGAAATGTCAAAATCCAAGCCAATTGTAAGTTTTATTAACTCTTAACTCAAATGTAGCTGATATTTAAATCAAAATGGTGTAAATTCTATTGTTTTCCTGGTCACTTGTTATTTCTACTAATCAATGTACTTTATGTTTATGCACCAATGCTTGCTCCTCAACAAGAGCACAACGTTTTAAATTATCCTTGAAAATCTAATCAACATTTATTATTGTTATCTAATTTATCCTCAATTCTTAGTTGATAACTTATGAACTCTTCGTTTGTTTACAGATTTTACGAGTTCAGTCGCCCGAGGGCACCAAAAGGATAGAGATAAACTCTAACGATACCATCTGCAAGCTCTTCGAGAAGGTTCGCCTTGTATTTATAAAAATAACTGAAAAATTCTTCTTTATGTGGTCGAAATGGAAAGATAGTGCAATGAATACAGTGTTCAGAAAAATGTAATATCAAATTCGATAAAATGTAATAAGGTTGCAGAAGCAATATTGTATTTGTAAAGCGAATGTTGAAGTCTGTTGTATAATTGCTACAGGTTGGCTAGCGGTGAAACACATTTCGTTTTGTAATTTATCTTCCTGTCGACCAATAATGACATTTTTGTATACATTTGGCTATTGTTGTTGATAAAACGTATGTGTTCCAGATACATGATACGTTCGATCTGAACAGTTTCACATTTGGTTTGTATAAACAAAAAAATCACAAAGATGAGATAATTTCATCTCGAAGCAACACCGTATTCGCGAGTGGATTGTCTCATGGAGACATGCTGTATCTTGCTCCGTTTAACGGAGCGTTGTTGTGGACACAAAACGAACCATCGACGAGTAATGCATCCAGTAATGCAGTAATGAATACTCCATCAGGTTCGTTGATTCTGTAACTAATAAGACGTCATGAGGTTAGGTTACATTTTTGAACTCCTTGAAATTGAGATTGATTATGTATTTTTCTTTTATTTTATAGGAGAATCCACTTCGATGGACGCAACGCCGAGCACAAGCAAGGGATCTCAAAGTTTACTGCCAACCAATTTTTCCCGATCCATTTCTAATGTTACCGAAGATGAGGTAGATCAGCAACTTTGGAAACTCGATGGCAAAATCCAGCAGAAACGTGATGAAAAACTGTAAGTGTTGTACAGTATAGTACAGCTATTATGCAAAAAATTAAAATGTTGAAAATACTGTATTACTTATATTGCAATGTATGTAATAGGTGTCGACATGGTGCCAATGGATGTTGTGTTCACTGTTCGCCTTTAGAACCATTCGATGAAGCGTATCTCAAGGAACAAAATATCAAGCATTTATCATTCCATTCTTACCTTAAAAAGTTAACAGCCGGTGTGGATAGGTATGGATTTTTCGTAAACGCGAAAAAAAATTGAGAAAAATGTTAATGACCTTTCGTTGAAAATTCTTGTGTTTTAGAGGCAAATTTCTTCAATTGGAAGATATCAGCTGTCGTATAAAATCAGGCTGTAAAGATCATCCGCCATGGCCACGTGGATTTTGCAGTAAATGTCAACCCAATGCAATCACGTTGAATCGTCAGCCATATCGTCATGTTGATAACGTCATGTTTGAAAATGCAAGTTTGGTCGAACGTTTTTTAAATTATTGGCGTAGTACTGGTCATCAACGTGTCGGTTACCTCTATGGAAGATACGAGATACACTCTGACGTACCATTAGGCATCAGAGCCGTAGTCGCAGCAATCTATGAGCCTCCGCAAGTAAGTTGACGAAGTAAGCTGCGTATAACACATCAGTTTCGATGAGTAATATCAACGTTATGCTATTGCATTCCTATCTCCGTATATATTGTGTTCCTGTATTTCTCCAGGAAAGTACAAGAGACATGGTATCTTTGTTGCCGGATCCAAGAGAAGAATTAGTTGATGAATTGGGCAGAATTCTTGGATTACAAAGAGTTGGCTGGATTTTTACAGATTTAATTGCAGATGACGTAAAAAAGGGCACCGTACGTATAACCTTAATTATTTGTTTCCTCAGACATCCATGTACGTCGTCAATTGATTATGAAAAACTATATTTTCACAGGTGAAACACGTTAGAAACGTAGAGAGTCATTTTTTATCAGCACAAGAGTGCATCATGGCAGGCTATTTGCAAAATCGGCATCCTAATCCTTGCCGTTTCTCGCCAAGCGGATATTTTGGTTCAAAATTTGTGACAGTATGCGTCACAGGTACGTATTTTATATTGAATTCACCCCGAATATTTCTAAAACCAACGAATGAGCAATGCTGTCCATCATATACGTTTCATTACTTTTTAAATACTGTCATTGACCTGATCAATATGTAATATTTAACTGGTTTATTTGTCTACTCACTTTATCATCGAAATATCTGAAAAAAGATCAAGCACGTTGATTTGCTAATTTATTCGCATTGGTGTCAGGTGACGATAAAAATCAAGTACACATGGAAGGATATGAGGTTTCTAATCAATGTATGGCATTGGTACGTGACGGTTGTCTGGTACCAACGAAGGATGCACCGGAACTTGGTTACGTGATCGAATCTACAGACAAGCAGTATGTTCCGGATGTCTACTATAAAGTGAGTATTGGTCACGATTTTCTTATCACCAGATCTAAGATTGTACGTATAAATCTTCTATAGTTGACAGTTCATTGATTAGAAAAAATAATACTCCTTTTAAGGATATGTCCCTAAATTTTGGTGTTCTAAAATCATTGCAAAATCATCTCAACCATTCAGAGTAAACATGTCCCACTGTCATACTATGATTGAACAGCTCATTTGACCTAACGCTGCGCAGTAAATTTGGTAAAAATGACCAAATAGAGCCTTGAGACGTTTGGCAATTGAGAATTCTTAGCTATCAAAAATACTTATTCCAATTTATCAAAAGTGACATTAGCTCAACCAAACACACCCACTCTGAACTGGCCAATTAATCGTTTTCACGATTTCAGTACGCCGAATTCCTGGGTTGTGTTTGTCATGATCCGAATGTGATTCATCATGATTTGTCCTTTTTAGATAAAACGGGTTTCAAAAATTCGGATAATAATCAAAGCAATCATCATTTTCACCAGTTCATATATTTAACCATATTTTTGCTGTCGTTCACATTTGCTGTAGCAGATTTGAATCATTGTCAATGATTTGAACTATGCAATGGTATATTTCTCGATTATCAGGTTCTCGAATAAGATGTTTGACGTTTTACGCATTACCCAATGAAAATGTTGAGCCTAATACAAGAAGCTATTGGCCAATTGGCAAAGTACGTTTGATTTGTATTTTGTCTCTAGGTCCTATACACAGGGATAATGTTAACTTATGTTTTTTATTCTTCGATTAAATCAAAATCATTTCATGTTGAATAAATGAAACCAAGTTACTAGAGTTCGAAATCGTCAGTAATGCTAAACGAAAATCTAAAAAAAAACCATCGTAAAATTAATTCGTTGTTACTGAACTATGCTCGCTATCTGAGAACTATACGCAACAGATTTTCTCTAGCATTTAATGATTGATATACTAATTACGTATTTCATCGAGTCGTGTAGATTTTTTTTGCAAGTTGCAACATTTTTTTTCTCAATTAAATTTTGTTACACTATATAAGACTCCACTCGATGCACATTTTCGTTTCGAATTTTTTTGCCGCAATTTACAGTTTTCATAATTTCGTAGATTTTCTCTTAATTCGTTCGCTAAATTACACGCAGGCTATAAATACAGATTTAACTGAAATGCACAAATTTTTAAATAAAAGGTCAACTGTAGTGAACTAGATCATTTCGAGATCCGTTTTCCTTTTTATCACCTTATAAACTAGAATATACATTCGGTACCGTATGCATTGATAACTTGTATACGTACACGATTATGGAAATGGTTCTGATTCTTTTTACTACCAGTACCGCGATCAAACGTAGCTGTGAAGCCATAATTTTTTTCTTTGCTTTCTGATGGCTGTAATAAGACGCAGTTCTCTTTTTACATTTTAATTATGGAAACAGGGAGCGAAGGATTTGCAGCCAAGAAAGATGAAAACAATCAACCAAATTATAATTTTTTAGAAATCATAATTGGCCTTCGACTGAAAAATGCAATGATGAATCGTGAATTTGGTGTTGGACAGCACAAACTATGTGCAACACTGTTCTCTCGTCGTATTCGTAAAAATATACATAGGTGGGCTACTTATTTATCCGAGCTCAGTAATGTTCGTTACACATCGAGCCTAGAAAAAAAATTCAACTAATATATTCTGATTTCTCTTGCGTTCTTGCTATTTTATTCGTAAAAGTTATCGAGATAAAGGTATTCCAACGTGGCCAAATTTCTAAACGTTTATTCGTAACGATGCGCACTAATTTATCTTGATACGATACACGTGTTATATTTTCGTTATTAGCTACTTAACAAGAGTTAAAACTTTCAAGTTCAACATCGAATGGGGGTCTCGTTTTTTTTTCCTTCGAAAAAGGCAATTGCGACGATAATGAAGACGAGCAGATTTATAATTTCTATAATATAATATAATACATAACGATGGGATTTACGAGGATTTACACGAGTAGAATAACATTAGATATTCGCAGTTTCGATATACAGCACGAAGGAATGATTTGATAAATATATATTCGCTCTATCTTCGTTTTCGATTTCGACGAGAAATTAAGAGACGTTTTCATATTTATATGTGTATCAATATACACATGTAAATACATTATATATATATATATATATATATATATATATATATATATATATATATATATATATATCGACATATATATTATATCTATATCGTTAGGCCTTCTTGTGTATTGTAAATTGAGATACAACTTAAATACAATCTCATGACGACGGCTTTACTATTTCGAGATACGGAATGAAAACGGACTATCGCTTCTAAGTTACGATAAAATAATATAACGATGAAACCAACTACCTATGCACACATATACATACGTACAGTCATTGCGCGAGTGTAATATATTCTTTTTTAGTGTTTTTTTATACTTTTTTTTTATATCGTGTACGGAGAATATTTTTGCTTCAACTTCGAGATAAGTCCCTCTTTCTATGGTTTGGAATAGTTTCGTACTAACTGCAATGCTTCCCCATTCTAAAAATGGAGTGACGTTTCTTTGCCAAAAACTAGTCCTGGTCTAAAAATATATCATCGCCTTGCTCCTGCTTACGTATGCCCCCTTGCCCCGCTTACATTTTCACGCCACTATCTAACGCGTATAACTTCTGTCATTTTATGTCGTATTTCTTATCGCGCCGAACGACAGTTTAAAACCTAATCAGATGTTTCGCTAGCCAAAAATAAATGACGAAACTCTTTTTTTTTCCTAAAAGAAATACCACCTTTTTACAGCTAAGTTGTATTGATATTACGATCAATCTTGAGGTACGTACGTATCGATTTGTCACAGAGACATAGAAGCTTGTTTAAATCCCAGTCAATAGCAAAATATGGATTTATTTTTCTGCGTTCAAGTTTAAAAATAGATTCAACATTTTTAGATACTATTGTTAATAGTAATTAAGTTGTGACTTAACGTACAGAGCACCGATGTGCAACGTTAAAACGACGTTTATTCGCGACAATACGTTGATCGCGTATCTACTCGATTTTCGGATTCTTTTCGTTTATTTTTTTGCGGTTTCAATTTTTTAATGTAAAAAAAAAAAATTCCGTTTACCATCTAATATCGTTGCATTTTTCTAATTTTCTACTAGGAAAATATAGACGACGATATTAAACGCATCCAATCTGTTATTACAATTTGCCAGATTTAGTGATCAGAATAGTTTTCGTCGGTTTTCCAGTCTGATCGCCATAAGTGGAGATTTTTTCAATTAAATCCAACCCTTCAATAACGTGACCGAATATGCCAGTAAAGCCCCGCATTTCCTGTAATATTATTCTGAACTGCGAGCCAACCATACCCAAATTGTCATGACGCTTTTGTGTCCGTCGCATACCCACGGCACCTCTCACTGCTGGAAACTTTGTATCATCGGGCATAAAAAAGCCATCCTCGAATATACTTCTGCCACCACGTCCGTTGTTCAATTCAAAGTCTCCCGTGATTACTGACTCGCCTTCCCAGCATTGAAATATCGTACAACCCTTGTAACCCACCCCAATTTCTCCAGTTGCCAAGACGCTGAAGTTTTTTGCCATTTTCGGGGCTGCATCTGGCCTCACTTCGATAACTATTCGTCCTTGCGGAGTTCCATTTACATCTATGTTGAAATAATACATGGGATAAGGGTTTGAAGGTCCTCGCAACGTAGCTCCTAATCCGCCCTGTGAAACTTGTGGTGGCGAATGTACTGCCACTAACGTACCGCTTCCAGTACCAGGTTCCGAAATGAATGACTGCTGTTGTTGTTGCGGGTGAAGCATGGCGTTCGAGGGCGTGGGTGGTAATTGTTTAACGGACGGTGAACCTGGCTGTATTAATAATTGTGAAGGTGGCGGCGGGCCTTGATGAACATGTAATGAAAGCGGTGGTGGTGGCATCATGTTAGGGTGATATTCGATGGATCCGTTCTGCATATGTTGCTTGCTCATGACGTGTCTCGAATATAGTTGAGACATGCAATAATTTGCGAGGAAAAGTATTGGGTTTTGAGACGCTGCGATGTGACCGTGTGTCTTATTTCCCCCGCTGGCCGTTGGTAGTACGACTGGTTCACCAGTGTGGATACTGGCCAAGGCTTGTTTTAATAGCCCAAAATCGAACACTACACCAGAATTACTAATCAAATCGTCCAACTGACATTGTAGTGTCATTTCTTGATATTTAGCTTGCAACCTCTGTTTCTCCAATATTAACTGCGCATGTAAATGATAAATTTCACCAGGGTTTTCGATCATCTGTAAACTCGCTTTAGCTTTTCCCAGGGTTTCTCGAGCTCCTGTGATTTCCGGAAAGTGGCTCCAACCATTTTGCAAGTCAGTCTCTACGTGAGTTTTCAAGGTGACGCAAGTTTCCAATACTTTAATCAAAAATTCTCGCTGTTGCATAGCCAGTCTCTGTATCTCTGTCGATAATTTCCCCATTGCTACCAATTCGTGTTGAACCTGTTCATGTAATTTCCATTTATTCCATATATTCGGCCTATCATTTCTCTATATTAACATATTCACAAATCATACTTTATAAGCAACCTCGGCACTTCGAAATCTTACCAGGCTAGAAACAGCTGGGCAACTGACTATAAATGCACGCATCTGTGATACACTTCGGACAATACAAACATTGCGATGTGCTTGGACCCGACCGTAGCACAAGAGTTCGAAGTGAGAGTCTGTTTATAAGTAGGGAAAAAATTTGCTTATAACGTACAAGACCGCATTAAACTGATAGTCGTTAAACTGTACCATAGCAGGAGTATAGAGATGCACAAAACTTACGTCAGATATGAGTTGTTCTTTGGCATCTGTCTGTGACTTAATCTGGTGGCCAGGATGCTCTTGTGGAGACGCACATGCTCGACAAAGTGCTGAACAACACGTCGCGCACCATAACGCCAATGGCATTCCGTGCGTATGGCAGTTCTCGCTCTGAAAAATATTTGCCCCAAAATATATTGTAGAACATTCTACGACCGCTGTTCCAATTCAAGCGAAAAAGTGATATGAATTAATTCATCGAAGGATCGAATTACATAAATTCATTATATTATACAAGACATCGATATAAGTTCTTTTTAATGCTATTGTTTTGCAAATTTCGAAAAAACATTAGTGACCTTATGAAACGATCCGATTAATAAAACGTCCTTCTGCAATAGGGCTTCACGTTTAATATCATTTACTTGGCTGCATAATTCTAAAATTGCCATTTTTTGGTAAATGTAAACAGTGATTTAGAATCTAAACGCATTCCAATTACAATGTTTACGTTGCATAAATCATATGAAAATCAAAGATGAATTCTAGCCGTTTAACCTTTCTTCGCGTTATATTTTATTCAAGACTGAATAGTTATCACGGTAACTTTGTACATGACATTTCAAATTTATTTACATTTTTGGCTCGGTCTAGTTAATCTATTTTTTATCATTCTACATGGAACAACTAGTCTATATTACATATAAATGGAATACATATGGTACAGTTACGCGTCACTATTCCTACACGTTAACTGAAAAAAGATGTGCTAATCTCACCTTTCTGTCTCTATCAGTAGGTTTGTTAGCCGTGTTATTCGAGTTGATTTTAAGATTGGAGAAATTATTGGCAAGCGCAAGAAGCGAGGAATGCGTTGGTAACGCATCAGGTCCTTGATCCCCAAGTTCGGTGCGTTTCCAACAGTGCGCGCAAAACAAATCTCGCCCCTTCAAAAGATTGTTTTCTATGCACCGCAGACAGAAATGATGTTTGCAGCTCAGGTACTTGGGACATTGTTCGGCGTCGTTGAATTTTTGCTTGCAGTAGCTACACAGTGTCAGCTCCTCTAAGTCTGTTAGCACGCTTGGATCCAGCATCTACACATTAATCAATAATGGTATACCGCTCCTTCACCATTTCAAAAATTACGTTCAACAAATAACAATTATTATCGTATCATGTAAAGAGTCAATGACAATCGCATCAAGCAAATATTTCAACCTATTTCAAAACTTATTCTGTCTCTCAACATCAGTTTAATCCGATAATCAGATCATGAACAGTAACATTGTATTCGAACTCAATGCTTTTCAATCAACAACTTATCACTGTCTCCTCAGGCTATGAACTAGCGTCACTAATCGACGTTGCAATGTAATTATGCAACAAAATGACATATCCTAATAGAACGCGCATGCGCACGAAATCCCGCCAAAATGACGATCGAGGAGTGGGGAGTAGGAGAGATAGAGCAGGGACACGTATTGAGTATACTCCGACTCCATACTCCGTATTCGACGCAACTGACGACGACAGCGAGATTGTACCCGGGGAAGCACAAATTCGCTTCGGATCATTATTTAGCCGATTGTTTACAACGAAAGTAAAAAGAAATGGCACCGTTCATAATTGCTCGAGTAATATTGACCGATTGATTCGTAGGTTACGTGCCACTGCACAATGAGGACTGAACGAGGAACATCACAATCCCCCCGGTTCGATAATAAGAACATCGGATCACATCCCGAAATAATGATAATAAAAATAGCATATCAATCGTACCGTATGTGTGTGTGTCTGTGTGTGTGTATTTACGAAGAGGAGCTGCGTTTCGTTCACTTATAATATAATAAAAAAAATATACGTAACGTTTCGGACGCTTTATAATTTACATCGAGATTAAATGTCGCGGGTAATCGTTGCGTTTGTACTATACACGGGTATATTTACGTTTATCGAACGTGATTATAAGTAACATAACGATGGGTCGCCGGTACGCGGCGTTATTTTAATCTTAAGTTGTGCAAACGTTTTGCCACATCATGATGTTTGATTCACTAAACTAACCACTAGCATGGCGGCGAGGAACCCGACCGACACACACCACAGCGCGCGCTACGATCTGTTGCTCTTCGTCCCTCGTCTTTCCCCTCGTTTCTCCCGCCGTCGCCCTCTCCTTGCCTCGCTGTGTCCCGCGATTACCCCCACTCCGCGGCACAGCACTGCTGCGCACTGACCACGGAACTCTGGCACTGATCGTTTGCAACGCCTTCTAGATTTTTGCAAACCTGTCGTCGACGGAAATTCCTCGTGAAAAAAAATCAATCGCAGCGTTCTCCGGTTCCTGTAGAAAAACCACGCGATCATTTGCGACGTTAGCGGCTTACGCCGGAATCGCGACACCGCGAGTCGAGCGAAATATATGCAAATTTTCGAATTATCCACAAACGAAGCTAGATATTCTTCAGTTACGTATTAGATAAATCAAATTTGTGATCCTATATTTTAATTCGAACTTTCGATTTTTACCAGAATTTGTTTGCAATGCCTCGTATGCGGATCAGATCTCAGGCTACTACTCCGATCGGCTGTAGGAAAATGCGATTTTACCAATCCGCATCACCGAATTCCTAGTCAGGTTTACGGCGATTTACGTAATATTGGTAGAGAAAAGCTGTGGCTGATCAGCGTTCTAGTTTCATCGAGCATGAAACTCACCGCCGCGTATCGCCGATGATACTGGAAAACCAATTGCTGATCTGTACTACGTACGACAGCCAATTACGAACAATTTCCTGTTTTGAAGTATGAATTTGAATACGAATTCATTCATCGCGATGAAATTACTTCGATAAACATTTGAAATATCTTCGGATTATTGAATCAGCCTGCTTTCCCCAGATAACCATGGTCGCGTTACGCTGCTAATGCGCGTAGCGTCGCTGTAGCGCATGTACTGCAACAACCCGAAGAGCGATAAGCAACCGGGCATCTTGTTCCAGACAGAATAACGATATGATAAATACTGTCCACGTGCCGAAAATTCAGTACGAATATGAAACAAAACTAGATGCCTCAAAATATATTCCTATTTCTCATATCGACGACCTTCAACGTGTTGTGTAATTTAATCGTTTACAATTCTATCATAAGTCTAGAATGATTGGATTAGCTGGAATAAACATACTCACCGAAAATATAAACATAAGATTATATCAATCATTCGCATAAAAAATATATGGACCACGGCTGTGGAGTATATGCTGCTGCGCTCGATATAAATGGATTTAACGTATACGACGTTAACAATGGGAAATATCTGATACCAGCTTTGTTGTTCCCACAGATTACTAATTAAATCCCAAATGTTACGTTGATTTTGCTCGATCTGAATATATTTTGTTGTACAAAGTGAACACGTATTACATTTTTGGAATCTCTTCAAAATCGTCATTGTAAAGAAATACTGGGCAAGAAAATCATTATCAATTTTTACATCCGTGTATTATATAATAAATAGTACGAAATATTACGTGAAAATAATATACTTGAGTTTTAATACCACGTTGCAAATATAGTCGAAATAATATTTGCAAAATATGGTTTTCAATTTTATTATTATTGTATCATTACTCATATACCATTGTACAACTTGTTCATTATATTTCCTTGATTCAATGTTTTTTAGGAAAAGGATACCTATGGCAATGAAGTGTCAAGATTAGCAAGACCTTTGCCTGTGGAATATCTACTTGTCGATGTTCCAGCTTCCACTCCTCTTACACCACTGTTCACCTTTTACGTGTCTTCAGATATTACTCCGTTCCCTGTTGAAAACAGGTATGTGTCTGGACAGCTATCGTCTTCGCGTTGATTTTGATGAACTGCCTATCTCCACGTTTCCAAATGCGACATTGAATCATCACCCTTGATTCCATATTTATAGCTTGTTTGACACGGAGATTCATTGTTTTTAGAATGGTCGATGGACAGGTTCAAGAATTTAGTTCTCTTTGTACGTATATGCAACAGTTTACCTCTGACCAATTCCTGGAAGCGATATCCGACTTTCATTTACTTCTCTTTATCGCGACGATGGATATGCTCCCTATGAAGGTACTGTAACACCACCATATTTTGTTGTTGTTAAGTAGAATACGATTCCCTTAAAAGTAACTCTCATTCTGTTCTTGTTTTCAACAGGATCATATGGCACCATTATTGTCAGCGATTAGTTCTAATGATCGAGAAAAAGCGTTGGAATGGGCACGCTCCGAGCATTGGGCAACTGTGGAACAATTGATATCGGCTACCGCGGCGACTTCGTCGCATAATGTTCAAGGAGCGAATTTCAGCAACAATCCTGGCAGATCCGCATCAATACCTGGAGTGGGAATTGGAGTTGGTTCTAGTGCAGCTATCAATACGAGTCCAGATCAACCGCTGTGGACATGTCCCCATTGCACTTTTCTTAATCCTGCTGAACTTGCGACGTGTGAAATGTGTAGTTTACCCAGGTATCTCGAGCGTTTATAGTTTGAATGAAAATTATCCTGTTCAAGTATCAGAAAAATTTCATCGTTCAATGGTAGACATCGAGACAACTTTTGGCATGATTTTAATTATCGACGATTGCGATAAGCAATGTTTCTTGTTCTTATTTCGACAGGTTTTGATGCACGCTGACCCTTTGAATAACATTACTTTTTCATATAATCTTATTTATGAATAAAGAAACATGCTTGAATATTAACATTATTTTTCTATAATTTTTTTCAACTTAATTTTTATCCAAACACCTACCGCCTTGATATAATATCTTTGTAGCTACTAATTGTATAGATGAGCAAGAATACTTTACAATATTTCATGTCTTTTTACATAATTAGTAACGTGTAATGTTTCTCAATTTTTATCGATTGAAAAAGATGGATAATGTTTATTCTAGAATGCTGATGTAACAGACAACGAAGAGAACCTGCCCTCGAAATATATTTAGGAGATTCGGTATGTCCAGTGATGTCTACATACAACTACGACTAACATTACGTTCAATAATTTTGAAATAAAAATTTTTTTAACAATAAAAATGGTAACTGTGATAAAAAAAAGGAAACAAAACAATAGCTCAACTTATAACAAGATAGCAATGTGTTTAATAAATTGGCTGCCTAATCAGTTTTGATTATTTGATCCACCAAATCAAAATATTATTTCACTGCTGCAGATAGTACTGCCATAGCTCGTACTACGACAAGTTGATATTGATTTTTTTATTTATGACCAATTACATTTGAAGAAAAAAATCGAAGCAAATAAATTGAATGGTTTCTGACAAAAGTGTGTTTTTATTTAAAAAGGAAGAGCTCATGTAAAATAATCAATTAGACTTAGTTTTCGTATATTCTGAACAAGTGAGTAATATACCGAGCGTAATTTTGAATCAATATCAATGCGTAAAAGCAGATTTTGAATTTTTGCATTCATATAAAATCACTGCCTAACTTCCATTTTCAAGATTAATTTTATTGGCAGAATTGGAGCATATCTATTTCGAAATCTCATTTCCTAGTATAGAAAGATACGAAACGCTTAAGGGCATTCAGCTCAGAAACTATGCAATATCCATTAAACGTGATACTCAAAGCTTCTGCAAAGTCTAGTACCATGTTGCAAACTTGATAGTTATTTAGATCGAATCAAAACGTAGAAATATGTATAACATGCCAATTGCGAATAAGTCTACGTCAATTCTTGAAATGTTTAATCAGAAAAAATAAGTTTGCGGAAATAATTTTATAGTCCTAGAAGAATATAATCAGGATATTTTTTGTAGGTAACTCGTATATATTTCAACAGTTTTTCACCCACAGCTGCATTATTAAAAATTACAGAATTACCATTAGGTTGTGTACTCCGTGAAATCATCCATGTGAACCCTTTTGTTTGATCTTGGTGACAAATCATCCGAAGGTCCATCGGAATTATTCACAGCTGATTCTTGCTGAACTCTATTTCTGAGCCGTTTTATGTGTCTTAATCGCTCCAGCCAGTTCGATGCATATGGATTGTGGCCTTTGGTCTTTAAAGATGACGATACCATCGAGGCAAGCTGCAAGTTACATTTGGAATGATTCAGATATTTGGTTGAGATTTTTTTTCAGTAATAATTTTCTAATTCTAATAATGAAACGACGAATCAGAAAAGTTGTGGGGTAAACTCGAGCATTTCGAATTAATTCGGAAAACCTGAAGCAATCAGGTATGTAAACATTTATTCACAATTTGTTGATTCAATCGTTGAAAATGACACTTACATTAGCGTGAAGCGCAAGTTGTCGAGCAAGAATAGCGAGATTTTGGTCAGAAATAATTTTAGGCTCGCTATGACCAATATGTTCAGCCAATTCCTCTCGAGCTTGAACTGTAACTCTATTCGTTCCATGTCCCAAAGGTTGAATAACGACGCAGGCGTAATTGAATTGACCCTGACAAATACAAACGAGAATAAGTCAAATCACAAGGGTCTTTAGAGTTTGCTCTTTAGAACAAATCGAACCCAAGTGTGAGCAAAATTACCTTAACAGTTTGTATATTATAAGTTTCTCCACTTTCGTTATATACAATGTTTACATAGTTATTTCCTATGTGTTGCTTTTTTCCAGTGCATTGTGGATCACTTTCTTTAGTTGGCATAAGAGTAGCGACGTGAAATATCACCTATCCATTTATAACAAATAAACCACAGGTAATTAACTGGTATCAAGACTGCACGAATATCCAAACGATATTTGTTACCATAAATAATGTACGATTGTACCGTCTTCACAAACCTGCATAACATCATCCTGCCAAATATATGCAAAATTTCCATTTTCACCATTCCGATCTAGGCCTCCCAAAAATATACTTTGAGAATCGACATCCTTCAATTTAATCAGGGTTCCTAAACGTTGGAGAAACTCGGCGTATCTCAGAGAGCCGTGTTGATTCGCAAGAATTTCGGATTCGTTAGACACTTGCCCCATTCCAATATATATAACACCAATTTTATGAGTTTCGTACGGTGGAATACTGTCTAAAATCTTAACGGCTCGCTGAACGGCAGCTGTCTGAGAAACCAGCAATGGTTTTTCTGTTGTTGTGCCAAAATGTGCCGTATGATAAAGTTGCAAGAAAACAGAACTGAAATATTTTTTTTGTTAGAACGATGCAGAAACACAGAGTTGAAATAGTTTTTGTAGACGATTGATTAAGCATTTTCACTGAGAATGAATTTTATCCGCACGCTTGTTTACCTCGGATTGATTCCAGTTTTCGGTGGATCCTTACTACGCGGTGAATTTCTACGACGTAATCCCACGTCCCATTCACCGCGACATTTTTTCACAGGACTCATATCAGAAATTGTATGAGCTCTGTCGCGGAAAGTTAATGGTGGTAATGTTGAAGGATCGGGCCTATCGTCCTTCTATGTGGACACAAAAATTGAAACAAATGAGTGTGAGCTCTTATTGTTACAAAGTAACAATGGGAATTTGAAATATTCATTAAACTGACTTTGTCTAAAAGATGATTTCTACCGATTGGAGGTTTAGTTTCAACAGCCAGTACTGATTGCTTCATTGCCGCATCGTGAATACTGGATAAACGTGAATAAAGCTGTGTTGGTGATTGTGGCGGCTTTCCAACAGATGTTTGCATCTGTGATGGAACACCAGATAACATAACAGCACCCCTATTTTGAACGGATAAGAAGTTGGTTGGTGCCTGTAATGAGAATAATCAATGACAACATATTTGAGTTTTCTATTGATTGAATACTAAATACTACGGTATAGCCAAATAGCAGGAGCGATCATATGTTGCAAATAAAATAGAGATATGTCGTACTTGAATCGCGGTAGGTGACGGTGGTACGGTGTTACTTGTAGTTGTATTTAAAGTTTGGGTCGCTTGTGTTGCACCAGGATATGAAAGTTGAGAACGTAGACCTGTTGGATGATCACTGGTGCCTTCTGTTGATGGTGGTGTCGTTCCTGATCCAGATATCTCCTCTGGTATTGCTTCGCAACTTACTCTATCCAAAAAAATCATTCATCAGTTTTCACGCGAATTACACCAAGTTCCAATATCGTAAACGGATTATCATATGAAATGTTAAATAAGAATTTCAGATCGAAAATTCACCTCATATCTTTAGCATACGTAGTCTTAGCATGTTTCTTCACTTCAGGATCAAGTTTCCCATCGGAATCCATTATAGCCAGGTCGCGATCGTTGGGTATATTGAGTTTATCTTTATTGAGGAAGGGATTTTTCCAATTTGCACTCATTTCGGGACTAGAATTGGATCTTCGCACGGGGTTTCGTGAACGTCTCACATCTATAATTACAAATTACAGTTACTCTGAGGAATAGAATTCAGCAATTTCGTTCATCTTCGAAACTACGGGACTTAAAATATTGATCGGATGTTCCATACCATCGTCTCCTTCATCTAGACCTTTCAAGCTGTCGCGTGAACTCTGATGTGATGGACTATGGCGGACTGGAGATTCTGGAATAGCGATCGGCCCAGATGATAATGATAATGATGTTACCGACTTCAGTAGACCACTTTCCGGTTCAATTTGCAGATCTACCAAATTTTTCTCAAGCATATCCTACAAGTGTACATGAATTTTTGCAATACACAATAGATAATTAAAAGATCAGTTATGATTCCAAGTATCAGTATATCAACTAACACGAATGTCATCAGCTTGCATGTCTTGATGGGACCGAATCAAGTTCGATTCTTGATTCGAAATTTTATTGGTCGTTGATTGCGGTGTTGGCATATACAATGTTGTTATATCATTAACTGGGAAATCCAGCGGAGAAGTTTCAAACTGCATAGAGTTTTGTATTCTCATAACCCAAGACATATCTCCTGTTGGTCGTCTAACATATATTTCAGCCCAGCCCTGACACCAGCAAGCGCAAGGATTGTGCTCTTCGCGCTGTTCGACACACAGAATTTGCTCCAATTTGGATGGTTCTGATGTATCTTTTTCAGACTTATCAGTTGGAAATTCTAATTTAGGAGCATCCGAATCGTCAGGTAATTTTTTTGATTCTTCCACTGGAGAATTTGAGGTAGTATTGGCATTTGACCCAAGCCCAATGGTTGGCTGTTTCGTTAATTTGTCATCTTCCTTTGTAGCCTTTTTTTGTTTTTTAAATAAAATATCATGTAATAATTGTTTCAAGCAATTCGTTCTTGACCGTCAGAACTGAAATACGTTTTCTGCAATAATTTCATAACGAACCTCTGCACTCGATGCCCGCTGCAGGGACGATGGCATGTATCTTGAAGTATGTTCTGGAGACAGAGCTTCAGATTTACAAGCTGACCAGCAAGTGTCGCAAAGTCCGCCACGCGTTGCTTTACTGCTGCACCCACTTGTCGTTACTGTGATCAGCCTATTACCAAGTAACCACGTCATGGACTGACCTTCCTTCAATAAAAAATCTGCAACTGGAAGTCTGTAAACATATCAACAGTTACTATTTTCTCCAATTATCTGTATACCAAATTTTTGTGACATGCATAGGCAAATAAGTTATTTATTTGATGTGATACCTTTTAGGTAAAGCAGAACATGTTGAAAAGGTGTAACGTGCCATCAAATCAATGCATGTTTCCGTAAGCTCTACATGAAATGTCATCAATGCTTCGTCGATCGGTGGCTTAAGATCTAATGTTCTTCCTTCACCAATCATACGATTAGCTAACAATGGTCGTTCTCGACGACCTCTACTTCCCTAAAATTTCGTACCACGTAATAGTCAATTTATAATTCAACTGTGTCTATCGTCGTTTTCGCAACCATTATAGAGCGTTGCTCGCGCATCTATTTTCTATTTTATGGTGAACGTAATGAATACTCTTACCTGTTCCGTCAAACTGGAACTTCGTTTTCTGTTTGATGAATCTTCGTTTATCAAACTGAGATCCGGTTTCATTGCGTGTCTTTCTTCAAAAGGTACTAAAACATTGGCCTTCAGTCCCTGTAAAGATGATCAATTTCAGATGCCAGTAGACACTTTTTTATTGTACACAATTATTTAAGCTGGAGAAAGAAATAACACTAACGGTGGTTATGAATTTTACGAAATCTCGCCGAAAAGGGAGCCGACACTTCAAAAACCATACGGCTATCACGTGATGTGCCAGGGAAACTGTATAATGGTTATACTTGAAGGGATTAGTATAAGGCAACGATATAGCAAATATAGACATATACTGGTCACCAATAAAGCTGGCATAGACTTTCGGGAGTCTGGTCAGAGCTGTAACATGATTTAACATATATTAATTAGCATTGATTGAATCATGGTCCAAGAGAAAATCATTGATAACAATACTTACTCGATAAGAATTCGAGTATGGGAATGGCAATATAAACCGTTGCTGATATCTTTGAAAGATTTAGTAACACTTCGGATAGAAGTTTGTTCATTGCATCTCGCATTTCTAATGTGCAAGTTGTGAGGCTTGTTACACATTGACTAGCACATCTCGTCGTGAGGCCAAGCTACAATACATTTAAAAAAAATTAAATTCACAGATTTACGAATTCAGTCGACTTCATAATAGGACAATGTTTCAATTACCTGTAAGCACTTTATAAGGCATTGCTGCAAGTTAGGTTCGAGGTGTGCATGATACGAAGCTAAAGATGCCAGTACCGGAAACACAAATCCACGAAAATCTGATAACGTAAATTTGGGCGGTGTGTTGTCAAGAGTTTCTGTCAAACGTACTTTATCATTTCCCTGTAAGTAAGAATAGTATTTAACATTTGGAACTATTATGTAGATTCAGAAATAGTTCCAAGGACCTTACCATCAACATTGAACATAAAGCAGCAGCAAGACGATCGATATCATTGCTATGCCGTGAAAGAATAAGTGCTTTATTCTGCATCACTTGGGGCATCTCTTTTAATACTAAATGGAGCACTTTCCAGTCTGTTGAACGGATAATCATATACGTGTATACTTATATGTATATTATGATTTATGCAAACAGTTTTTCAAAGCTCTTGCAAAGGGATACATAAATACATGTGCATCGTTTTGAATATGTTTTTCATAATGAGTAATTGTTTAATTGTTAATTTGCAATTCGTAAACGATTAATAGTTCAGAAAAACGTTGAATTCTTAAAGTATTATTCTACTTTTTTTAAATTGCAAAGTGACATTTAACTATTGGTATTACCTCCTTCTTGTTTCAGGCACGTAACCACGGCTTTGCACGCGTGACCAAGTGACATATGCGTAATATGACAGGAGATATTTTGTAAAGGTGCTGGACTCGCTGGTGGTGGACTGTTACCACCACCACCACCAGCACCGCTGGTATTGCTACCTGCAAGCCGATCTGCAGGCGCATGTTCGAGTACCAGATATGGACTGAACCTCGTTACAATTCCAGTCGTTGTATCGGGAAATCCAAGATGGTAAAGAGTATTTGCACGGATCTTCAAGAAGCACTCAAAAATCTGAAACGTACAAGTAGGAAAATTATCACAAAGTTACTAATGGAATTAATATGGACGTCGAAACAATACTAATTCCCTTACCAAATACCTGATCGTTGATATATTATGAAATATAGATGGATCCTTATAATGCTGTTCAAGATGATTTACTAACAATTTATAAGCACGTATGGCGTGACTTGATGGTAAATGATACATTTTTGTTGTTAGAATATTTATTACTCCAACGACTGCAGTCTTTACATCTTTCAACTCCGTATCGATCGCTATGGGAATATCCGATGTGAATGGTTTGTTAACGATCTATACGCCAGGAAAATAACGCTTTAAATTTAAGAATGCGATTTTCATTAAATAAATTATCAATCGGGCAGTATACCTTTTCCAAAATATCTAAAAGTTCTATACATCGTTTTGTTTCACAATCGATACACAAATCTACGAGCAATCGAGCAGCAACGTTGCGTATCATAACATCAGGATCAGCATCTATATGTTGCAAGTAGGGCACAACAATTCGTTCTAGTAATTCGTCTTCGTGTTTGAATCTAAAATAACACAATGCCCCAAACAAAAGTAATTTTTACTTATAATTCCTAATCTTTTACACAATATACTATTCTCAACACGAAAATCAATGAACTTATACATTATTTGTGATAAGACTATACCTGTTAATTTTTATAACCTTTGTTAATGTGTCGAGTACTTTTATCCGAATGTTTGTTCGGGTTTCGGCTTTGAAATAACGATCCATCAACGTACACAGCTTAGATAACCATAGATGTTGAGTTGGATCTATGTACGACGAACGATAGTTGATCAATCTCAAAACAGACATTTCCTGGACAAAAAACCTTTCAATAGAGGTTGAAAAACTTTTCAAATTCATATTTCAAAACGAGATTATTGATTGGTAAAGTTTGACTTTTTAATTTGTTGAAAAGTATAGTACCGAACGTGAGTTGGAACAACGTTCAATCAAATCGTAGAATCGTTGCACGCAACCGTTGTAATGTTGATTATCCAAGAGGTTTTCAATACTATTGATAGTTTCGTGTAAACTAACAGAGACTTGGTTTGTTGCAGGTTGACTACTAGACTCTGAAATTGCAAAAATGTAGTAAAGTCGTTACTTCTTACTCATTGACCTTACGCCTATTTTTTAGTAGTGTCATTTTTTTTTTACCAATGTGAGCGATGACTTTCTCTATTATATCTAATATAATACTCCAAGTGGGATCCTGCAGTTCTTCTCCATATTTGTTTACCAATCCTCGAATGCTAAGTGTCACTTCATACATAACAATCGGATGATTGCATTGCAAAGCCTTAAACATTTTTATATTATAAACTGATCGTATATGCATAGGTAGATGCTGCTATGCATGTTTCGTCAATTTTACAAATATATACCTGAAGAAACGAAGGTAAAACCGATGTGGGGGTACATTTGAGCTTTGGAACTCTGTGAGTACCCCAGAGAGCCATGTTAATATAAAAAACTGCGCCCCGTAATATGGCAATCTCACGCGGATCAGTAGGATCTTGTAATAAACGGCACATTGTATATAGTGTCGCATGACCCTTATGCGTACCCAATAGATTTCGCATTATCTGTAAATTAAACCGTAATAATTGTTATGTTTATTAAACAATACTCTATCCTTGGCATGGAATAATCCGAAGAAATATTTTAAAGTTAATTACCTTCCAGCTAATTTGGCAATATGTTTCAACATTGACACGGAGACACAGGGCAGTTATAAACGTTGGCAAAGCATCAGGTTGCAAATTACCGTAACAGACAACTGCATCAAGAGCTTCGAGACATCCAGACACTACTTCTGCGCTATTGCTATAATAGCAAAGATGACAGATGTATCTGGAAGACACAAGCAAAATGGGTTTTGTCAAAACTTTGATCCGTTGATATAACATTGATATTGGGCAATTAGAACTCCAACAATGTATACATACTTTACCAAATTTGATATAATATCCACGTCAATGAGTGCAAAATTGAATTTGATAACATTAACGAGCAGAGAAAGAAATTCTGCCCCTCTTTTACCATCAAGTCCTGTAATTGTTGGCATCCAATCTATTAACAAAGGGCCTATTCTATCTTCTAAATACACAATATTCTTTCCATTTTCAGTTAACGTTTGAAGTAGTTCCAACCTAAACCCAAAGAAATTATTATTACGACGTTTACTGATGTGTCACGTACTTATTCGTTTGATTAATGATTAGATATACCTGGGCCCGATGTCTTCGGGTATTTCATGATTTTTCGCTATAAGAAAGAATTTTACACGCATTATTGCTGATAATTTGGTATGTTGACCCTGAACCAAACAGCGAAGAAAGTTCAATGCCAGATGTCTACATTCGCGAGGCACGTCTTTATTTGGCGAGAGTAAATCTTCGATTAAAGGCCATAATCGCTCGGCTGCAATCTACAGTAACAAGATATAAGATCATACCATTGAGAAATTGTATAAAAACAAGAAATTCATTGATATCAGTACCTCTTCCAATTGATGATTTAAAACCGTGTCACAAAGTTCCTTGAGTGCTTTGACGCGGTGTTGTAATGGACTATCGGGTCCAATCTCTCGTTCAATTTCTGGTGTTAATATGAAATCTTCCCGTCCCCGGAAATTTTCTGTAACAAATTCCACAAATATGGAAAATCTTATAGCGTAAATCAAATTATACAAAAAGTTTCGTTGAGTCGTGTGGATCGTAAAGTAAAATAATGATCACTATCGCCGACTACTTTAATTCGATGCAATACACACGAGTTTCAAGCTCCGTTATAGACAATTGACAACAAAATATCATGCAAATAATGCAATAACATTTCGAGTTTTCATCCAACAACAAATGCGAGATACATTTCAAGAATCATAATTCATAAACTAAATGGCAATAAACTTATTAATCACCCTTACTGATTCGGAAGAATTGTTTCCATTTCTCGAAGGAATTTTTGTTATCTTTGTCTTTGGCACTCATTTTCTCTGCCAGGAATTCTATACTTGTTTATGATATTTTAATCACAAGAATAGAATGAAGAGGACCAACTTCACATCGATGATCATTGAGCCAAAAGTCAAACTGTAGCCTTGACACTGTATGGGTCTCGGATATGTAGTCGGAGAAAAGGGAAGGAAAGTTATGAAAAATTATCGCAGTTTGTTGGAATAATAGATGGAATTGTCAGAGGTCATAGTTCGTGAAAACCGGTCGGAACAACATCCGTGATGAATACTCTGGTTGGTTGAAAAGCATACAAAGGTTCTGAAAATTAATCGGTTAATCGGTGAGATTTGCGCTAATCGCGGCACCGGGTTTGCTCGCCACTCGTTAATAAGCGGACTTATTAGTAAATCTCTTCCTTCTCAGCTCGCTACGTCGATAATGTAGTGGCAGCCATGCAAAATGTAGCGTGTCATCAATTGTCATCGTGCTGATGATTAGTGACACTGTACATTAGACGAACTGCGCGCGAACAACAGACTACGGTTATACATGTTTCACCGATCAGTAATTCATATCAATGATCTGGGAACATAGATCAGCACTCGGCATCGTTGATACACAGAGGTTTAAAGTAATTGTAGCATGTACATTGTAGTCTGTACGGTAATGACATCGCGGCGGATGCTAATAAATGATGTTCACGTTTCTAAGACCCGGTATGTATTACAATTGCGATTGACTCTGTACCGTTAATGAAGTGCATTTCAAACGATAATTAAACGATATGATGAGAAACACATTTGTAATAGGTGTTTACAATGAATAAGATTTTTCGCATACATGAGACGGGGAAAACTGCCGAATATCATTTTCCCACTTTCATCGGCCATGTATACACCGAGTCGATTGGATGCGAATCAAATACCGAAGCAACCAATCACGTGCAAGGCTCTGAGGGAAATTTACTAGATTATCCCTGTTGATTAGTTCTTCCGGTACTTGGGTCACATTAATTCGGCTCGGTGTAAATATGACCACTAATAGTCACTAGAGTTCTGTCAGACATGAGATTTTATCCTTCACGGAGCTTTTCGTAATAAATTCAGCTTAACTATTGGCGTTTCCTCAGAGTTATCCAAACGTCTTTGGTTTCAAAAGAATGTAATCTGTTTGATTGGATGATTCCGCGCATTTAGCCGTCGATGCTAATCTATACTGTCGTAGCGTAGTCGTATCTACGTTACTCATCTATATACTCTATGACAACTGTAAACAGAAATATTTGAAATCAAACGTACAAACATGAAAATTCGTTGGGCTTCGGGATACGCTTGCTGCCTGATGATTCTGTGATATGTAACTCGTATGTTTTATGTGAACGATATATTTATTTGTGATCATGGATTCTTGGTCTTCCTCAATTCTAGAGTGGGTATGTATATAATATAATGTATTCATCTGAGAAAAACTACCTGTTAGAATCACATTAATCTAACACAGAATTATCATGTCAAATATATCCGCTGGTGTATTATTGTTTACCTCAAGTTTTAATTATCTATTTCTAATGATTCTATGGAAATTTAACTACGAAGTATTTTCAGCGAAAGAATGTTCGAATGGAATCAGACTACTGCGAGATTATTGTAAATGATTAGAAAAATGTTTTGTCATTTTTCAATTCTCATGCTTTTCTAAAATCACTTACGTATATTTTTTTCGTTTCCTCAGGTTAATTGCTTAGGTTTAGTTGACACAACCGTGAACAATTTATTAGAGCTTCGGGATGGCATATTTTTTTCCAAATTCATCAATGTCATGTGAGTATGCTACTCAGAATGTCGGCTTGAATTGATCAGTCGTACATGTAAACAAAATGTGCTTATTGCATATTCATATTCATATATGTCGTCCTTATTAAAATGGTTATTATAAACGTGCATTTATTCATTTAGATCGAAGCAGACGAAATATGATGGCGACAACTCTCAAGACATGGTGCTACGGTTTATTCGAGGTCAGTTGAAAGTGAATTGCGTTATTGAACAATCTAAAGTTTGTCTTAATTTTATAACATATTATTTTACATTTGGCAGAGAATTATCCAGACTTTGTTATGGAAAATGAAGATAATACCTCGCAAGAACTATACCTGGCTTCATTGCTCTTGCTACATGCTACTGAAGAACCAACATTGCATCAGCCTATGTGCAATAAGTTGAAAGTTGAGACACAAGTCAAGATCAAAACATTTCTGGAGAAAGTATTGTGCTATGGCCGCAGTATCACGAGGCAAAATATACACACTGCGATATTTGATATAACCGAAAGTATTATCAGAACACCACCAATGACTCCAAAAAGACGACCCTTGAGAGATTTTCTGAATTCCCCTGCAACCAACACGGCGAAAAATTTAAATAGAATCATGAATGAGCGTAACCGAGAATTGCAACGAATAAAATGGGAATTAGAAATAGAGAGATTTGAAAAGGCAGATTTACAAGACGATTTGAAGGTACAGCAGGGGAAAATTGAAATGTTAGAATTGAAATTGCAGGAAAAGACAGCTGATCTTAAAAAAATGCGAGACGAGTCGTCGAGGGTGGACATGCCATGTCCGTGTAAAAAAAATAACGATGTAACGCCACAAAAGATTCGCTACAGAGCAGAAATAAACGCTCTTGAAGATCGAGTGGTGCAGCTGCAACTCGATGTTGATAATTTAGAGGAGGAAAAAAGATTGTTAAATCGTAAATTAAATTACAGCGAAAAACAGTGTACGATGCTCAAAGAAACCAACGAGCTCAGTACTAGAAATTGGGAAACGGCAGTTATCCAATCACATTTGAAAGACCAAAAATTAGAAGAACTCCAATTACAATACAACGAATTGCGAGAGCATCTTCGAGAACTACAAAAAACTTCTACCGTAGAACAAAGCTTTGAAATGGAGACAAATGAAGAAACTTCGGTTTTATCAAGTTTATTAAATACTAGCGAACCACTTAGCTCAGTTATTGAAATCCAGCTGCAGGAGGAAAAGAAACATTCAAAACTTTTAAATTGTCAGTTGGAAGAGCAAAATCGTAAACTAGATTCTATCAAGCAAGAATATGAGATCCTATCAAGAAAAAATGAAGCTCTGAATATCGATAAACTACGATTATTGGAAGAATCTAAAGAATTTGAAAAGTTGATTTTATTGAAAGATAAATTATTCGAAGAATCTCAACAAAAGAACAATGAAATTCTATCCGATCTACATGATACGCGCCTCGAAATGAAAAGATTGCAAGAATCATTAGATCTAGAAAGTAATAGAGCAGCAGATTTAGAAACCAAGATATCACAACTGGAATTAGAGAAACAGGAATTGCTTCGGAATACATCTTTGATCGAACTATCTGTGCAAAATTTGAATCAAACCTTGTTGGAAAAAACGAGCTTACTAGACTCTACGAAAGAACTACTGCATGATGCCGGAGAACAATTGGCAAGAAATATTGAGTCTATTAAAAGTTTAGAATATGAGAAGATGGATTTGCATGAAAGAACTCAAGACTTGGAACGTAGCGTCTCATCGGCACAAAAATCGTTGATACAGTCTCAGCAAACGATAGAAAACCTCACGTCCAACTTGAATGATGTAAGTAGTAAGTTGGCTGATACAAAACTATCCTTGGAAATGGAATCAACTAAAGTCAAGGAATTGGAGTGTACATTAGCTGAAACCCATTTGCAAAACAAACAAGCCCTCGACTTAGAACTGTTGAAATACGAGTCACTGCGTTGTGAGAACTTGGAAATTGAAGAGGCGAAGATGAAGTTGATAGAAGAAACAGTAAATTTGAAGAATATGCTCGCAGAAACGACAGATTTATTGGAACAGTCTAGGCAGACGAATCTACACTTTGAAGCAGACGCGATAGTTTTGAACAATGAAATAACAGGCCTGAAAATAGCTGTGGACGACGAACGATCGAATTTGAAAAACTTTGAGTTGGTAATGAGTGAAATACGTACTCAGAATCAACAGGCTCTTGAAGTTGAATCGCTGAAGTACCACGCACTTAATGACAAGTATACGACTTTGGAAAAAGACAAGTCGAATTTGTTGGATGAAATAAAAATGCTGAAAGATTTGACTGCGAAGATTGAAGAATCATTGCAGCAAGCTCACAGTCAAAATAGCAATTTAACATCTGAGTGTTTCAGCTTAGAGAATAAACTCGCAGCTGCAGAAACCACAATAAGTGAAAAGCACAGTAGAATCGAAATTTTGGAATCTACAATCGCTCAGGCACAATTACAACACGAACAAGCTCTTGGGAATGAAGTGTTGAAATTCCAAACTCTTCAACAAGAAAAAATCGAGCTGGACGAAGTTCGATCCAGACTCCTAAGCAAAATTCAGGACATGGAAGATTTATTAAAGTCGAAAGAAGAGTTGATAAAAGAGTCGGAGCACAAAAATAATATTTTACGATCTGACATTGCGGATACCAATAAGAAACTTGAAACGCTGCACACTTTGTTGAGCGAAGAAACGGCTAGCGTAGAGAGTCTTGAGATAAGAGTGATCGATATGAAAAAAAATCACGAAGATTCGGAGAAAAGTCACGACCTAAAATACCAGGCTCTCGAACAACAGCATTTCACTGTAGAAAAAGAAAAAGCAAATTTGCTCGATCAGATGAAAAAACTGCAAGATTCCCTTCGTTGCAAAGATGATTTATTAGAAAGATCTCAACAGCAGATTGCACAACTTGAATCCGATATGACTGTCGTTAATGATAAATTAATAACTGCAGAAACGTCGTTGGGTGAACAATTGACTACAGTTGAAAATTTGGAAGCTCTTCTAAATCAAATGCTATTGGAAAAAGAAGAATTGGTTAAATCTCAATTGAAAGCATATCAAGCACTCGAAGAAAAGCATTTAAATTTACAAGAAGAACAGGCGACTCTGATTGAAAAAAATAAGGATTTCCAGGATTTGATTTCATTAAAAGAAGAATCATTGAAGCAGTCCACAGAAAAGATTTTGCACTTGGAATCAAATTTTGCTGCTCTGACAAATGAGATGATAGCAGTAGAGGATCTGCTGGGTCAGGAAAGAAGCCATGTAAAGGATCTTGAAGCTACGGTAGCCGAAAGCAAGCTGGAGAAAGAACAAACTCATGCAGCTCAACTGTTAACGTATCAGACTCTTTCCGATAAGTATTCAGACTTGCAACAGACACAGTTGACTTTGCTTACGAAAAATAAAACCTTGGAAGAGTTTCTATCGTCGAAAGAAGAGTTATTGAATGAAGTTCGGCAAAAGAGGGAAGAATTGGAGTCAGAATTACTTGATTTCAGAGCTGAGTTCGATGCGACAAAAGATTCATTGACAGAAAGTAGGACGAGGATCACTGATTTGGAATCGAAGATCATTCAGATACAATTGGAGAATGAGAAGATTCGCGAAACCGAGTTGTTAAATTATGAGGCTCTTCAGAAAACTAACGAAAATCTGAATGCTGAAATAACTGTCCTCAAAGTCGCCGAAGAAGATTTGTTCAAGGCTCAACAGCAGTTGAGTAAACAGTCGGAAGATATTGCAAAATTGGGTGAAGAGAAATTGCATTTGTTGGAAGAAATAAAAGAATTGAAAACAGTCGTATCGTCGCAGGATAATTTACTCGCAGAGTCTGAAACCACAAGCAAACAATTACAATTAACTTTAAACGAATTGACGAATGAATTGAAATTGATACAGAATTCATTGAATACGAAAATCGTCGAAGTAAATGATATAAATGTGGATCTGACCGAAACAGGGTCACAAAAGGTCAACGTGGTTAAAGCTATCGAGGAGCTACATTTAAAAAATGCCAACTATGAACTGTTGATAGATAGTTTGACATCGATCTTGAAAGATGTGGCAAAGCAATCCGCTGTTTTAAGTGGGGAGAAGCTTGAAAAAATTGAAGACCTATCAGCGTTGGATCTATGCAAGCAGCTAAAAACATCAATGAATATGTTGGAACGAATTCGTTGTGCAACAGAGTTTGATGCGAAAAAGTTTGAAGCAATCTCCGTGGAACTGAACTCGACCATATCGAAACTGAAAACAGATCTTTCACACCTCGAGGATATGAAGACAAAAGATGATCGACAGATCTCAAAATGCTACGAAGAGATTAAAAGTTTAAAAGTGATAGCAGAAGAGAAGCAAATATTACTGCAAGATATCGCCAAACTGCAAAAACAAATTTGTGACAAAGATCTCGCAATGAGTATGCTGGAGGGAAGGAATCGAGCGCTCATAGCTAATTTACAACATGTACAATCTATGATAGGCTTGTGCAAACATGATAAGCAACATCTAAGAGAATCCGTAGAATTTGAAAATCAGAGTATAATGGATTGTTTACAAGATGTATCGGCACTAATGATGCAATTACAAGATCAGATTCGTGTCGGCGCTATACAGTTGCAACAACTCAGCGATGACAAAAAAACACTTAGTGAACAGTATGATGAACAAACGAAAACGTTGGTGGATATGCAAGCTAGATACGACCGATTGGAGAGTGAACACACCAGCGAATTAAAGTTGACGCAAGAATTGCGAAATACTCTCGAATCGGAAATAAAATCTGTATCATCCGAATTGAATGCATCGAAGGAACATTGCATGATGCTTGAAAATGAAAAACATAAATTAGGTCAACTTATCAACAATCTCGCCTCATCTATGAATAATTTGATTTCTCTAACTACAAACTATCAGCCGAATTTGGAATGTACATATGAGGATTCGTTATCTGGTGGTCATGAAGTAGAAACAAAGATTGAACCTACCGAGATTTCCGACATGAGCTTATTCAATTTACTTGGGTCGATAAATGCTCAAATCAATTTGAGCTGCACAAAAACTGCACACTTATTAAAAACAGTAAGGGGACTAGAAGAGATGATTGAGAAGGAACGTGAGACATCAAATAAAAATTCGGAACTCGAACGAAGAAACACCGAACTAGAAGTGCAGATTAAAGATTTACAGAATTGGCATACCAAATTTGAAAATGATCTGGGTAATATTGTAGAAGCAAAAAAAGTTCTGTACGAGCTTGTCATGAAAATTATGTCTTCGCGCAGTCACTTGAACACCGAATTAGCTGAATTGAAAAGAAAACTGGAAGAAATCCGGACTACAAATGAGGATATTTTCACTAAAAAAAAATCTGTATGTGATGAATTGAAACATCTAAAGTCTAGGAATGAGTCGATTGAAAAAACCATATCAGACTTGCGATATAATTACTTGGATAGTCTAAAACCAATCAACGATGTTCTGTTCAACATGTTTTTATGGACGGAGAAGAAACTGGAACAAAACTGTATAGGTAATACGGAGCAAAAGATACTGCCGAGTCTAGAATTTTTGGCAGAAGATGAATTTTCCAATGGCAGATCCATCATGAATGAAGAACTGGAGAAGCATCATAAAATGGAATCGCAAATCACGGTTACGCTAAGAGATATAGATGATTTTATGAATTCTGTAGATTCGTATAAGACCAGTTTTAGTTTGGGACAAATCAAATTTGAGCCAAGCGCGGAGGAGAATTTAAAAAAGCAATTGGACATCGTTACGAAAGAGCGGAAGGAAATGAAAGATAAACTCGACATGATTCGAGTTCGAAATGCTAAGCTTGAGAAGAATTTAGATGATTTGCGCAAAGAACTAAAGAAATCGGAGGGTGGTAAGCCATCCACTGCGGATAAATCACAGCTAGAAGAATTGAAAACTTGCGTTGCACAGTTAGAAGTTGAAAAGCAAGAACTTGAAAGAGAAAAGATACAATTAACTAAACGACCCACGGAAGAGGACTTTGAAAAACGATTGAAGGAAGTTCACGAGGAGTATGATCAGAAACTGGAGAAAATAAAGCAAAAAATGGTAAGTGAATATTACTCTTCGATTTGTGATTTCATCTTCGTTTATTTGAATCATATTTCATTTATTTACAAATGTTGAAAGTTGGTAAATTAAAGGCAGCCCGGTGAACATGTTTTATTGCGACAATATAATGTTATATATATAACTATACATTAAATTAAATAATTTTATTTTTGTGATACGTAGCTGGTATATAACGTAATAGGAACATGTCAGGTACCATTTGTTATATACTGGTTACATAACTGGTATATAACGTATTACCTGGAAATGTAACTGTTACATACCGGGTACATAACATGTTATATGGCTGAGTAGGAAATTTTAACTTGCATGTAATGTCGAGGTAATATTACCAGTTACAACCGGTAACGTTGCCGTTACATTGCTGCTACATTACCGCGTTCACTGGGAGGATTATAATTTTCCTGTAATTAAACAATATCATATCATTTTGTAGAGACGACTGTACGACCTTGAAAGGAACAAAGTCAAAAGGATAATTCTAATATTGCAAGAAAAGCGTATTTATGTTGGAAAAAATTTGATGATTTGATAGTTGATTGTTAAACAATTGAATTAAATAAATCATTATGCAATTGTTATCATTCAAGTCATTATGCAATTATTTCATTCCAATCAGTTCGATTGGTTGATCATCTTGCTCCAACTCCGTTTTACTACTCGTTCGTTGCTATCTAAGCAGGCAGAACTATTAAACGAATAAACAGGAGGAGCATCGTAAGATGCAAACAGTAATTGTTCTTCCAGCTAATGAAATCTGATCACTTTAGAAAACCGCATACAACGACCAGGTTGCAAAAGCCAATTTGGAACAGGACAGAGTTCTGCAAGAAAAATTGAGTATACAGAAGCGCCAGATGGAGGAATTGTGTCGTAAACATGCCGAGGATATTACTAAATATAAACAGCATGTCGAGAAATTGACTGCAGATTACTGGAACGTAGGTGAAAACCTTTTATTGCAAGAGCAGGAAAAGGAACGTTTGACTTATCAGTTGCAAGAACTTCGAAAACGACTGCAAAGTGAAAAAGCAATTACCGATAATTGTAGCATGTTGCAGCCACCAGTTCCAAAAAGCAAGACAACAAGGTAGCGTCAATTGTTGGAGGTTTACAAAACCATTGAAACGTAGATATTTATGTGATTAACTTGATTTTTTTATCATGTTGATAGCCTAGACCGACGGGACTTTTCCATGAATGGTCGTGAGAAAAGTGTTAGCCGATCGACCGATGTGATACAAGAGGGACTTACAATGAATTATGGAAAACGTGAAAGCGTGAAAAATGTACGAGCTATGCAAGCTATGGGCAGCGTTTTTAAAGCTGAGGACGAAGAGGGCGAAGTATTTAATATCAATTACTTAGGTAAGCTTTATAAAATATTTCCTAACAAAAAACTTGCATGAAACCTTGGTAATAAATAAAATAGCTATTCATTTTGTTTTGCAGCTGATATGAAAGCAGGTCGCTGTGTACCTGCTCCAGATGTGGATAGATTGTCGGTATTGCAAATGAGAAACTCTCTTTGCAGACCACACTTGAAATCCTCGTACCCAGCCGAAACTCAATTCCAGCCCCTGACTTTCACAGAAGAAGATATCAAAGTGAGTTCGACTACCTAATCGTTAATTTCCCAAAGCAGAGTGTTCGCTGTCTAACTTTGTGCCGTTGTATGTATATGGAAGTATCTAGGATTGCTATACGACCTAAACGCTGAAGAGATTTCGGAACAGCATAAAATTCCAGTTGAAAATTACTCGATATTTGAATCGACGAATCCGATAAAATGAATAGAGTCTAAATTATTTTCACGTTTGTACCTTTCGCAGTGACTAGAAGTGTTACCTGAAAATTAGCATTTCCTCACATTTCCTAATGTTTATATGAATAAAATGGGCATTGGAAAAATTGTTAATATGTACTTAGAAATTTGGAAAAGCCATGAACTACCAAAATCCATAAATAATTTTAACTCAAGTATTATGTGTTCTTGACGCGAAGTCATTTGAATCGTTATTAGAGTATTCATTTGCATGTATACCCATATTCCTTACGTGGTGTCGTTTAAATGTGTTTTAGACTGGTACAGCGGAAGATATATTTAATGACAGTCTTAGTCAGAGTCTACTTCCTGGTGAGAAAACGAAGAAGCGTGATAGGACCCAAGTAAGTCTTAGGGACTCGATGAGAGATACTCGATCCGGTCCATTATTCTATCATTGTATCATTTCGGTGCATGTTCCGAATACTCTATAGATGTGTATTTGTCTGTATGTTGAATGTGGTATTTATCGTTTCGTCACAGACTATGTACAAACGCCCAGGCCCTCCAACGCCAAGTAAAAATGGGGGTAGATTATCGTTGCAGGTAAGGTTTTCATTTACGCATTTTGCTCCGTCATGATCAACCGTAATCATACAGTCAATTTATTGAATTATCGATTCGTGCAATTCCATTCTTATATATCGTTTATTTCAAAATATAGGGAAACGAATTGAAGAGCCCGAACTCCAGAATCTTGAAAGAGAAAAATGTGGACAGGAGGTCTACGGCTACACCGAGACGATTGATGGAATTATTTGGCGGTTCAAAACGACCTGATGAGGTGAGAATAATGCTGTTTTCTTTGGATGCCAATATTACCTGAATTTGTATGACGAACCATTATTCTCTTGTTCAAGTATGTAACAAACAAAACTGCAATGGGATGGTTCAAACAGAATGTTACAGGTACACCGAAGGGTCGTCGATTGAGTAGCATCTTCCGGAAACAAAGATAGTTTGGATTTCTTAATTGCTTAACGAGTCTGCCGAACGCGATGAAATAACAGTAAGAAGTTAGATGTAGAGATTTTTTTTATTTTTATATGAGAACTGTACATGAGCGAATTAATGCAATGTAAATATACTAATTTCAATACTTATCACTGATGACGTGCCTACTGCTTCCTGGAATCGGTACTAATGATTCGCAAGTCGCAACGGACTTAAGTTATTGCGATATTCTATTATTAGTTTTAATTATTTATATATATATCGAAAATCAAATTCTGTATTCGTTTTTTTTTAAACGAATCGATCGGTGTGATTATGCAGTGCTAGTAATCCGGTTCGGCACGGGCGTTGCAGCCTTATGGCGTTTGACATAACTGTCAGTTGTTCAACAGTCAGCTCGATGAAAAAAAAATACTAAATCGATTTATTTATATAGATAGATATATAGATATAAACAGATATCTGGATAGAAAGAGATATGTATGTATAGATAGATAGACAGATAGATCAATAGAAAACAGTAATTATATAAAATTTATATATTTGTATATAATTATATAGAATTGTACATAGTTCTATACAATTATATATTTTTTTACATTTTTTCAATACATTCAAAACATTTTTCTGAGAAACGTTTCGTTTTCGAGATATTAGACCGTTTCCTGACTTTTCTAACACTTTGGTAACTAAGTAACATTGTTCCTTACTCCGTACTCGGTACAAAAGGGGATACAACCAAAAAGGAAAAGTAGAAGAATCGGTGACAATTCCGTTTCGTGTCCGACTAGAAAGGCAGTTGAGAATGACAAAGAGCTGGTAGTTAGTATTCTTCTCGTCACGAAGATCATTTCTGTTGTATACAATTGCGTAAACGTTGATAAAATATATCGGTAATGTGCATAACGCAGCCTTCTAATAGAGATATACATGTATGTTTGCACTCATTTTGCAACGGATTACGGATAGCGAATTGCGGATGCCGCCCCGCGCATGCGGTAGAAAATGAGAACTTGGAATGTTATCTGTATCGGTGAAAAAACATTGCAATGAGACCAGATATAAAAGAATTCTTTTACGAAGAATAGATGAATCTATTGTTCGTAACGTGAAATGTGTACGATCATTCCATCAGTCAACGCCACAGACGTGCCATCTCTAATGGACCTGAGTACTGATATTTTACAACCGATACCTACGGAGAAATGGCCCATCTTACTCGAGGCGACGAAAATTAATTGGCCCACTTATGCTTGCGTGAGTATTGCTTTACGCGTAGCTATCAATGCATTTGTTGCGATATGATAACATTGAATCGAACCATCGTCCTCGATCCGGACGCATCAGTGCATCATCGATGCCCTCATACGTGTTTCTAGTCGTAATTTCTTCGATGCTCTGATGCAGCACTTGTGCTTTCTAATTAAAATTGACAAGATTATCAACTAGTTGTGCGTACAATTATCTTTTCAGTATTATTATTGGATAAAAAATAGTATAAAGTGGAAGACTTCAGAGCCTGACATATCGATAGAAATATATTCTATAAATGGCGATTACGATGATGGCACTTTTATTGGTATAACATCTGTGAGTTTTGTCCATTGACATAAAACATTACGGCACGCCCGTACTAACATTACATTACGGCATAATTCAACGATCATTTATTTTTTTGTTCAGTACTCGCTGTACAGGATTGTTGTATTTGCCAAGGATTCGTCTCGAAGTAGACTACAAGAAGGGATATTAAAAACTAATCGGATCGATTGGAGTAGAATGCTCGACTTCGCGGCGGTTCACGAACACTTATGGCCAATCATGTACTCCACTTTAGAAACACTGCGAGACAGCAAAGGCATTACAATTCGCGAAGACATTCCCGGAGGCTATTATTTCAAATCTGCCGAAGATTGTGTAAAGGCTGCAGTGAAGTATGTGTACTACAAGTACTGCAATGATACTTCTCGATTTTCGTCAGGAAGTTAGTTTTATGTCGTCCATATGTTCCGTGTAATGCATTCACGTTTAATCCCATGTGTGTTCCAATTAACAGAATACCAGAGGAATGTTATTTAGCAGACTTGAACGCGTCTCACGTGCCTTTCATAATTTCGGTCTGGCCTCATACTAACAAAATTCATCCCGAGCAGTCAATGCAATTTATCAGCACGATAATCAGACTCAACAAAGGTATCGGATTGTTCTTGAAAGAAAATGATGTCCTGGTGTCTTGGATTCTGCACTTTGATTTTCATGGTTTGGGAATGGTGCAGACTTTGGACGGCTACAAACGAAAGGGTTATGGTAAAGTTGTATGTAATGCGTTGGCCAAAGAACTTGGGAAACAAGGTATATCACCGATCTTGTTCGTTGTCAAAGGTAATGTTCCTTCGGAAACGATGTTCCAATCTCTTTCTTGGAAACGCATTAACGAAATAATATTCATAAATCTGAAATTAAATGTTGCAACGTAGAATCAAGCAGTATGTTTTATCGCGTATAAAATTCTGCTCCCAGAATCTGTATGAAAGTAGCATAATCATCGGGGAATTCCCACGTCGTTGCTACCGTACTTATATTTCTACTATGTAACTCTAAAACGACTGTTATATCAATAAAAAAGTGAGAAAACTCTTGTGCCTCGTAAGTCAAATCTACGATGTACATAAACGTTGGAATAAAATTTCTCAAATGCTTCATTGCTTCATTGATAGCCCTCGATATCTCGTAAGGAATACTCCAATTAATCCATCTCCTATTGCAGGGAAACAAAAAGTTCTACTCGAAAATTGTAAAATATTCGAATTCATAATTTCAAAAGCTTGTAGTCGCGTACCACTATCTGTTATGTAATTGGAATTGTAAATTGCTTTGTATTAAGAAAGAATATTCGCATCCTTACAATTGTTACGAGCCAGAAGGAACGTTTTTCGACGGCTGTAACGAATAATAGCACCGATTTGAATCATTCTTTTAATTGATAAACAAGTCTTGTGTTCATATTTCAATAAGAAGTAATAAAAAAAATTAACGTGCCGAATACTCATTAATATACATTATTAATAAAATCAAGGCATATGCGATTGAAATAAATTGTTTGTTTGTTATATTTGCATTGAAATATCTTTGCAGTATTTTTACCCCTTGCTCATGCGTTGAATAATAATTAGCGCAAATATTTATTAGGTAAAACAAAGTACATCATTTTTTGGTGTTACTATGCTGAATGGAATCGGGTTCGACGCTTTGATTTGAGGGAAATTTTTGTTGTTTTTTTTTTTATTCGAAGGTAAAATTGCTCGTTATAATTGTCATGGCACATTATTTTGGTGCTATTATTCTTTTTTCTCAATTAGTTTTCCCACTAAATTCATTTAAAAGTACGTTCTCATAGTTCACGTCTGTTATGATTCACGTTAACTATGCATGCATGTTCCCACTAATTCTAGTGCTTGATCATAACAATTCCATCAGATCTTAGTTGTCTACTCGCCCAAATTGTGTATTCAGCATCGAAAATACGAAGAAAATAATGATAAGAAGATAGTGAGAAGCTTGCGATCACATGGAATACCGTGAAAGACTTGATAAAAATAAACCCCGCCGTTGGGTTTAACTGTTACTTTGAAAATGTTGCGCGCGCAATTGCATTTGTTTCGACTTCGTTTGTCATTTACGTAACGTCGTCTGCTTTGCAGTGGATGGATGACGGCACTAGGCGAAATCCATCATGGGGCTTAACGATATATTTCCCAAGGTGAAATCTTTGTTTTTCACGATTAGTTGTGTAGTTTCGCTGGGAAAACTTTCAAATATCGATGAAAGTTCGATTGTTTTTCTATGAAATCCGCGTACTGGGTACCTCACGCCGATTCGTCGGATAATTCCAACAGAAATACGACCTAACCCCAAAACTTATATTTCACCGAGAAACGACTTTTGCGCTCTTACAACCCTTTTCGTCACAACAGTCACATTTTATTGCTCGCGCGTTACTTTAACTTGATGCCAATTGTCAGTTGGATTCATCCTGTTTCGTATAATTATCGTGGTTCTGTGTTACGACAGATAATCTTGCAATTTCAAATGTATTTTTCTCCGCTTTCTATGTAGACATATCAGTACTATGACACTCCAGACGGTCAAGATATCGACAAAAAGTTGCGCGTCACAGCTAAATATGGCCTTGTTACCGGGCTAGCGATATCCGGAGTGGACATTCTATTGTATTCTCATCCTAATGGTCTTGTCCAATCGTTGAATCGCTGCGCTTATTTTGTCTTTCCTATCACCGGTATGTGGGTAACGTACACGGCAATTACATATACCGCCACAAATTTGAGAGGAAAGGATGATCTGATCAACAGTGTTCTCGGAGGTATGTACCGTGAAATAGTAGCGAAAGTACCCAGATGCGTATGAAATTCTATTATTTATCGTCGTTGGTATTTCACAGGTGTGGCAGCGGGATGTATTTATGGTGCGTGGCAAAAGAGTGGGCCATCCACTGTACTCGCCTGTCTGTTCCTTGGGCTGGCAGGAGCAGTAAAGAAACATGCCATACAAAACAACATCGAGTTAATTCCCGAAAAAAGCCCAATGTATGGGACTCATCGGACGTCGTGGAATGATTGGTCGAGGTATCCAGAAGGAAAAAAAGGCTGGACGACCGGACACGATTGATTCCGACAGAGATTTCTTTGAATACACGAATACAGTCGTTTGTCGATATTTGATTGCTAATTGCCGCGTGTAGTGTAAAGTTGGTTTGTACAATACGTGCAATAAAATGATAAATCGAGTATATTACAAGTAAATTTATTGATTCGCTTCGGTGTCAGCTTTCATACATATATTATTCGTCGTATCTGTTATTTTTTCATCTGGTAATGGAATGAGTTGTCATGTCAGGGTTTCTCCTTTAGTTACCTGCAAGTAAAATTGACACAAATTATCCATCGCGGTTATAGGAAGGCACACATTTTGCGAATATCACATCTCGTGCTGCTCACACAGGCTTCGAGGTATTCAATTCTGCGTTCCAAGGTTGTGAGTTTTTCGTTCAATACAGCAAGCCGCGATCGACACGACATGTCTGCAACAAAAACGATACCTGAGTAAATTATCTGATAGTCGTAGTTGGTACAAAGTATGTAGACGAGTTAGATATAAAGGTATTATTGCGCATAGTCGATTATCTCGTATCAAAAATGTAACTATAAAAGAGTAGCAAGAGCATGAATTTCAGTGCGTGGACCTCGTATCAACTCGTGTAATAATTGGGTGTGACTAACCATTCGTGTACATATTTATAGGGCGGCGATCATTGATAAAGCGTAGAATTGAAATACATAACATAACCTAAAACTTCCGTGGACACGGGATTCTCACCGAATGAGTTGAGGAAATCTGTGATTTTTTTAATACTGCCTGTAATCACTTCGATGTATTCGCGATTTGCCCAGTCTTGTTGAATTTGTTTTTGTATCGCTTCTCTGTGAAGCGCAGCCATTATTTACGTTCTAAACAATCTGACAGTAGTACAGAGCTGGTCATAACAGGTCAGAGCCAGCGTTGCCAGAAGAAAATTTGGTTACTCATCAGACAGTAGCGCCAAAAAGTATTGAACTTGGGATTCACGTACTAAATTCAGCGGGAAGTTCAAATTGTAGCGAACGCATTCGAGTTCACATTCCATTTATTCTTAATCTTTTAGATTATAAATATCGCAGATATTTTCATTGGGGTCTTATATACGAGAATGAACCCGCTTCGTTGTTTCAACTTCAACTGTATCCACCGAGAAATCGTACCAGATTTTTTACGAAAGGCTACTGATGTTACGAATGAAATGGAAAAGTAATTGATTCAGTACAACTGTACTGAACTGGCAACACTGGTCAGAGCCAGCCCCATCTCGTGTGGACGGGCGGAGGCTCGATGTACTTTCGCGAGTGACCGTAGCGTTACCTCGCGAGTCACGCAACAGATGGCGCTCGGTGTCCGCTGCAATGGGTTTGCGATCCCTGCTATTTCCGCCGAGGAATTTCCGGCGGGATGCCAACACCATGTTAACAACAGACCTTGCTAGGTAAGGCACGGTCTGGTAAGATACGTGGAGGTAAGGTCAGGGGCGAATTTACCGCTAGGCTAACTAGGGTGGCAGATTTTTGAGGGCGGGAACATTCAAATAGTGCAGAGATTCGCACAGAGTATCTTCAAGCCCTAGGAGTCCCTTACAATCTTAAACAGCCGTTGCTGGATTTGATTTACAATTTACTTACTGGATAGCATACAGATTTGCTCCATTTTACCTCAATATTCAATTCAGTTCTACCTAATCGAATAATTATTTGATGTACTCTGTAAAACTATATTTTTAATTTCACGACATGTAACAGTGAAAATAATAAAGTATGTATCTTAGGTGACGTCTTTCCCTGCGACCATCATATCTACATCGTACCTCACCTGACCATACCTTAGCTTGGAGGACTCCGATGATGATCGTTGAAACGAGAGGCAGTGTACGAACGAAAACGACCATAGATCCAATGTCGAGAACGATTCAACTGTTCGAAAACTTCTCGGTCGAAGTTTCCATTTCTGCAGAGTAGAAACCTCGAGTTTGGAAACTTTGTTTCTTGTAAGATTCGTTGTTCGATTATGCAGTTTGGAACAACAAATCGGACATAGTCCTGTTTGGATATTCCTGCGTATTATAATGGCCGTTAAAATACGCAGGATAGGTAAATTACCCTATGCAAAAATGTAAAAATAACACAATAACAATTTATTGTTCAAATGCATAGGATTACAGGAGCATTTATGGAATAATCTATATAAAATACGTTACGTCGTAGACGAATTACCTAATTATCACTGATCAATATTTACAATTATATTTCGCTCGGCAGACTCGTTTGAAAATATTGTTTAAATAATATTGCAGCTGTCGACATCCGTGCCAAATTTCACGGGACAGCGTTATTTTTTCCGATGCTTCATTAGGACTCATAAGTTCTGACAAGTGACAAAACGGTGATAGAACGTTGCGTTCCAAAGGATAGATTCGATCAAGAGATAAAGAGAGAAAGAGAGCGAAGAGAAAATGTATTCGGGAGAAGAAATGGCGTTTAGTGATTATTGTTCTTATTATTCGTAATCTTCCTCTTCGGGTCTAACTTGAGGGAACCTTCTTATCGGTTGTGGTTGTGGCGCCGGGCGTCGCTGCTGCAGAGGAATGTTCACTTCTTCGGGGCTGCGGAAGACTTGATTCACGGGTACGCGAAATTGAGCAGGAATTTGTTGCTGAGGTCTAGCCTGACTCAAAGCACTCAACGCAGACGGTTGTTGAGACAAAAATACCTGAGAACCAGGGAATACGTTATTTTTCACGCTCGTACGCGAGAAAAAGAATATATATAATCATATATGATAGTGTTTAAAAAAAAAAAAATCAATATATTTTTTTTCTCGAAGAACAGTAAAACATCGTCAGAGTATCCCCAGACAAAGACACTATTCAAATATCAGCCCTTAATATTAATATTTAGAAGTGGTGATTTGCAAATTTCTGTTTCCCATCTAAGTAACATGAGAAAATTTGTCTTTAAATTTCTGAATTTTGTAACTCGACAACAAGTTGCTCTACAAGGCTAATCAAATCACGCTTCGGTAGGGAATTGAACGTTCTACCAAAAAGGTCTGAATAAAGTTTTTCGTAAGTCAGGTCGTTTCAGCGATATCGAGCCTTAAAAATGGAGTTACTCGAAGGTATATCTCAGAAACGGCTTGACTTACGGAAAACTTCGTTCAGATCTTTTTTGTAGAACGTTCGATTCTCTACAAAACTTTGCCTTGATCATCCTCGTACAGCGACTCGTTGTCGAGTTACGAAATTCCAAAGTTTAAAGACCAAATTTTCCCATGTTATTTAAATGTAAGATAGAAATTTGCAAATCGCCACCTCTAAATATTATTGTTAAGGACTCACATTTTGACAGTGTCTTTGTCTACCGATTCTCTGGCGATTTTTCACTATTTTTCGGGAAAAAAATAATCGATTTTTTAATAAAAATATATTAATAATGTATACATTTTATATAATCATCTCTAATCTTGTTTTTCGGCTAATCAACGTCTCATCTTCGTGAGACACGAACGAACATTTCGCGGAACGGATTTGTTACCTGTTGTTGGGGTGCAGGACGTCTTTGAGCTGTTTGAGTGGGCGGTGAGATTTGGTATTCGGCAGTTTCACGCTCGTCGGCGTAAATGTCAGCGGGGTAATATCTTTCGCTGTACCGTAACGTGACGTTTGGTTTCTTCTCAGCTTCCGCCAAATTCAAAGGCTTGTAGAGGTATTCGTTGACGAAGTGGTATTGGGAAGACTTTTTGCAGGTGATATCACCATTGGGTGGCATGCAGATGAGATGGACCTGGTGGGAGTACAGATTACATCGGGTTACACGTCGACCGATACGTCGCCTTTCCGATGCTTGACGATCTCTAGTGTACGAACATACCTGATGGAAGGTGAATCCTTGGGGACAAATCCATGAATGTTTCGCGTTATCTTGACAGTAGTGGAAGACCTCGCAGTTCAATTCTTCGTCAGCGTAGTAACCGGTCTGTTTGTTGACGCAGTCGAATTTGCTCTGTTCCAAGAGAAGACTCAGACGATCAGGCTCTTCCTTCTCGTCTTCCAACTCCTCCGCGTCAGCCTAAAATATGAGAAACAAAAAAAAAACCTCAATGATCGAGCTGCCCTGTAAATTTATTACAAATCACAACACAAATTTCCTCGCCCATCATCTGGATCTCGAGTTATCGTTGTGCTACGTAAAACCGTGAGCGATCACTTTCCGATGAAAGTATACAATAGGCGTCGATGAAAGTAAACAATAATTCTCCAACGAAAGTAAACAATTGCTTTCCGATGAAAGTAAACAATAACTTTCAACGGCATTCCAACACAGCCGGAGACTCGTATTCCTTGAATTTTTCTCCCACAAAGCTCGCGAAGCGTAACACCGTGGTTGGAACCGTTACGCGTTAACCATCCTACGTAGCTACTTGAACTTTCCGTCACACCGGGACACGAGTGTCCCAACAAGAAAATAATAACTAGTATTATCTGAAAAATTGTACACGGAGGTGATTACGCATCCGCTGTCAAATTTTTCAAACTCAAAATGACCGGTCAAAATGTTGGTACACGGTAAGTGTGTCTGAAATTTGGGGTTTCGAGGTCGCGATTTCGACTGCGGATTCGTAATCAGCAATCTCAAAAATCGTTATCCAGCAAGTAAAAAAAAAATGATGATTGGAAAAATTCGTGACTGAAAGAGTTAAAGTTGTGAAATCACAGTGCTCGTCGAACTTTCAAAGAATCAATTTCATTCAAATGCTGTGCAGTCAATTTTCCCCACTTCCAATTTATCTTCCTACCAATTAAATAAAGGAATCTCGTAAAAATGAACGCGATATCGCCTGTGGCGAACGTTAAGACGACAGAAATTTCTGTAGGAAGTGAATTTCCGTTGGAAAAATTCTGATTTCGGATCGACGATTCAACACGAACCTGAGGATTCGGTGATCCGAATTGTGCCGGGGCTCGTTGACGTTGGGCTTGACTGGGGGGTTGGGGTGGAACGCGGACTGGTATTTGATGCTGGTACTCGCGCACGGGGTCGCTGGGTGCGGGAGTTGGTTTGCGGTAGATCTGCAAAATCGTAGAACGAACAATGAGATCGACGGGTAAAAATCGTAACGAATGTCGAATTAGTAGAGTCGAGTACGTTGATTTACCTGTTGAGGTGGCGAGCTGCGGTACAGGGTAGGCGTCGGTGACGGTGTGGGAGTAACGACGTTATCTTCGTAGCTGTGATCGCGATAATTGTGAGCAGCGCTGAGACCAGGTGTGTAAAGCGGTCCGATGCTGGATTGCTTGGCGATGAATTGAGCGTTCCTCGCCTCCAAGTCGAAGGGATTTTGCGCAGCGACAACGCTCGCGCAGAGCAGCAAAGACTGCCAAATCATGGTCCTGTAATAAGGAGCAACAGCGTTGTCGTGACAAATTTTACGACTCGTAATCCATTTCGTATCCAATCGTACAACACGATTGATCTCTGCCGCGACCTACAAGCGGATAGAAATTCAGATCGGCTCTGAACAGGTGGCTGGATGCGCGATCTCGATGCTGTTTCCGGAAACTGTTCGTAAGATTTCACGAGTTTCTAGAGAACTCGCCGATGATTTATTGTTTTCTAGCAATGTTCCGTCACCAAATTTCTTTTTTATATTCGCGATGACATCGATCCGTGATCGCGCGTCGCGGGACATTCGAGAGCGGCCGAGCAGCGCTGCAATCAGCTTATTTGTGGAAAGTGTGTTACTTTCTATGCTATTGAAAGCATATTCCTTCTTTTCTCGGTACATACGTGTCGTAAAACCTTTTATTTCTCCGCGAGGAAAGTTGTCCGATATTTTTTTCCCCTCCCCCGAGTGTTTGTCGCTCGTTCTTTCTCGTTTTGCGGGCGGAAAACCGACCGGAAAATTTGGCACGACGCGATTATGCACAGAACCGTGTTCGTTCCAGAACGTTGTGAAAAATGGGATAAAATTATAAAACGTGTACCGCGATCTGCGCGACGTGATACGTGGCACGACGAGAATTATATTCGTTGCTGAAATATATTCGTTGAATCGTGTCCACGATCAACGCGTTTGGTTATTCCGTCCGCGGTTCGCTGCAAGGTGAAAGTGAAATGGGCGTGTGTGGAAAAACTCTACTGTATCGGTCTAAGACTCGCCCGACCACGTCAGTGGACCACGAATCAAACGAATGTTACGCTTCGCGTTTTATACCTTCGAATCGAATTCTTGCGCTATGAAACGAATTATGTATACTGATTAGAGCAAACCGGTGTTGGAGATACTCGTACTCGCTGCCGCTCTAACAACCGGTACGACTCTCGACACTTCCAAACACGAGAGCAGCAGGTCATTTCGCGATTTATCGCGACGAATCGATAGAACTGCTCGGATGCAGGTATTTCACATCGTCGACAGCGTTGCACCACCAAACTAACATGAGACAGCGACTCGGACATGAAATTATCATCGTGATGGGAACATTTTTAAAACCAGCACCGTATTTCCGACTTTTCGTGCCGAATCATGATCGATGATTCGCTACGTATGCTAAGACACGTCCTCGTATCAGATTCTCTCCCATAAATTAAATTTTGGGAGAAATGAAATTTTCAAGAAATTTTGAAAATCTGATCAATGGACTAGTGATGGTAAAATTTAGGGTGAAAATTGAGACCTTTTTTTCTGAACTATTAATAATATTTCCCAAGGTCGACGTTACACTTGCCTACGAATTAGAAAAATTCAGGGCCACGAATTCAGTGTTGGAATTGCAATTTACTATTTTTTCGAAGGTATTAATAGAGAGGAAAGTAACAACGATGCTGTTGGAGTTCGTCGAAAAAAATATCAGCAAAAGAGTTGTATTTTTAGAATTTGGAAAATGAGGAAAAAAAAGATTGGGAGAAAACGTTCGTGTAGGATATAAATCCGGTCGACGGTTGTGAGCAGGAATAAAAAATGCTACAGGTCCTTGAAAAGGATAATAACTCGAGGGAAAAGCTTTGCGAAACGAGAACTGAAAATGAAGATGATGATGACTCTTACTGGCAGAATTGCGTAAACGTAAAAATAAAACATAAGGTTGTTATGCTGTTTGAAAGAGGTCGATCGAGATTCGAGCTTGATTTTCGAGTGGATTGCGAAAGCGCGCGTGTTAGTGGTACGTAATCGTAACCGGATGTAGTTTCTCTAATAAATCTCGATTGTGTGTTAAAAATGAACCGCTGAATTTTCAGTTACCCCAACGAGTCGAGCAACCTTGCACAGGTTTAATTCTTCAATTTCTCTCCAACGTTTGAACTACTTACATAGACTTTCTCGTACGTTCGCAAACTTGACAAACTGCTTTATCCCCATTTCCTACTTAATACCATCGCGCCGAGCTTATCGACGACCGCCGAGCTTGAGACGAAAAACGAAGAGAAAACGAACTAATCTAACAATAAGTACCACTAATTTTTTGCTCCACTGCCTTCTGTTCGTTAAAAATAACAACTTATTGTCTCCTATCGATAAATAATGACTGGTCAATCGGGCTCGTTTGAGGCTTTGATTGTTCAACTTCGTAAACCGGGAAGTAATCAATCGAAGTTGCGTAAGAATCAATGTTACCCAACGTCGGTTGTGGAGCGAGGACGAAGCGATCGTAACATATTCGATCCTCGTTATAATTCCGACCAAAAACTGGACAATTTTCATAGAATGAGCCAAAAGAAAAAATGCTAGTCAGATTCGAATTTTTATTCCGACATGAAAATTTTAGTGCGTACGAAAAAAAAGCTGAGATTTAATCGTATGTTGTGTAAAATCGGAGGAATGATTTGTGGAAAATTATTTGGAGAGAGAGAGAAAAAAGTGGAAAATTTTCCGCTCAAGGTCGTTACTTTCATTGGCGAGATTCGCGGTCGACGATCGATGCTTTCGAAGGATTCACCTACCTGTCAATTTCTGCACGTTGCGAACGGAGAATCGACCGAGTTTTTGGTATTTGGGACGTCACACCACGCGAGAACGACGAACGGTCATACAGACGGATCACACGCACGAGATTTATCGAGCGGCGAGTGTCTCGATCCTTTATATAGTAAAGAACAGCTGAAAGTTACCTCCACCGCGAGAAAATACGACGGCTCTCTTGTCTCCGATATCCTTTTGGGTGGGAGAAATATTATCTCGAGGGAGAGGGAAGTTGCTCGATGCACGCCGCGGATATAAATGATTGATCTGGTTGAGTAAATTCTTGAGGTACAAAAAAATGCATCATTCGGGTAAACTGCTCCGCTGCATCGAAACGATTAGCGATAAAAACGTTGGCGAGCGTTATTTCTGAAATTTCCAGTCGATTTTCTCATCATCCACCGTATCCGTTGCCTCGAGGTCGCTGCGGTCGATTTTTCCTTGGTGGAAAAAAGAGTAAAACCGAGAAAGATCCTGTCGGAGGTCTGACTTTGGAAAGGATTGTGATAACATTACGCTCTGTTTAGTACGCGCGGTCTGCTACGTGGCAACGTACAAGGCGTCATTTGCCTCGGGGAAATCTGATCGGGAATTCTTTCGACGGGCTGCGAGGTTCGATCCGTCTTGGCTTTCGAGACGATACATTGTTCTGTTCGTCGAGTTTCTATGTTTGCGATAGATCGAGTGATTTGCATTGTTCGCAGGCTTGGGATGATTCGACACTGTTTCGCGTTAATTAATTTTTCGTCCGGCGACGCCGACCGGCTAGTTCGTTGACCAATCGTTTATTATCAGGAATTCCCCTAACGATTCCTTTTCTCACTCGGTCCGTACAATTATTCGGACACGCGTGTTAGTCGGGCATAGCTTCGCATTTCTGGTCGTCAGGGATCACGGTGTGCCGCAAGAGCATTCGTTGGAGGCTGAATAATTGAACTAATGTTTCAGTCGCGCCGAACCAGTTCCCCCGACCAACCGAACGAGTTGTTCGCGACTGTACGGAGTTTTTCCAGTTACGTAAGGAACGGGTGTCGTTGGCGAAATAAAAGTTGAGCATGCCGAGCGGATTCGTAGGAGAAAGAATCGTAAATTCATGGATATCTCGCAAGAGGTAGGCGTTAACGAGAGGTAATTAAATAATTACGAAACTATTTGCGAGTATCGTCTGGCGGATCTCGCCGCATCTGATCGCTGATGAAAAAAGGAGTCGAAAGTGTGAAAGAATTTTTTTTCTACGACGCTTAGTTGCCGAGATACGCGAAGAGCCAACCGGGACGCGCGACAGGTGGACGGAGGGCGGAGCTCGCGTCGATGTAACGCGCGCTCCGATTCGCTGGCGTTCAACGACGCGTATCTCCGCAACCAAGGGTCGTAGAAATGTCGCGTTCGGAGGGAATCGACTCGTTTTTTCGCGCCTCTTCGCAAGGACCAGCGCGCGCAACGCGACGGACGAGTTTTAATCGGGGCGAATTGACGATGGAGCGTGATTTTCACTCCAGTATTCTCGTTCGGCTCGAGATCGCGGGAGTAACGAGAGTTTAAGTCATGCCTGGGTGAAAAATTATATCACTCCGTTGCACCCGAACGCTCGATGAAAGCCTATCCGCGTTTTTGCATATTTTCTTCGAAGAAAATAATCTCTCTCGCCAAGGGGAGACGAATCTCCGAGTAACTTTCTTCCCCTCGGATCCATCAATGGATTTTTTTTTTGTATCGCTAACGCTCAAAAGTCACGGTGCACATCGATTCGTTCGAGCTGCTCGCTCATTATCAATAACCACGTGGGCGACGCGACGGGGAAATGGCTTTCTAACGTTATACACGCGTCTGAATGCCGAAGGCACCTCTAGCCTCCGGTTTTCGCGTCTGTAACAACGCTGTATCCTCGAGGCTGCGTTACGCAATATAACTGCTCGTGTCTGGACTAGGTGACCGACACTCTGCTCGTATGTTTGATTTGGACTCGCAACAGTTTCTACATTGAAAACCTTAACAGACACCAATTTCTCCTGATGTACAATTAAATCAGACCGCATCCGTTCTACTTATCGGAAAAATAACTCGCGCAGAACTCGTAGAACAGCATTCATCAAATACCGTAACTCATAATCCCATCAAAACGTACCCACGATCGCACAACAACAACAACAATAACAGCAACAACTCGTTCGACTACCTGCAAATGCGGATAATTAATTCCCGTTGAATCGGTCATCATCTGCTCGTATTAATTCAACAACGATTCGTCGCGATGCCTGCAGAATCGTGAGATTCATTTCTCGATTAGGAATGTAATTGCATTTACACGCGATGAAACTCCACGCGAAGAAAGTAAGCGTGTAAAAGTGGTGGATAGTTTATAAAACATCGCGAGGTATTTTCCATCGAGGAATTTCATTGATGGAATAAATATCCAGCCGAAAGCATTCTTTGTTCGTCGCATCGATATCATTCAACATTAAAATTGGTCCAAGCCTGGTTGCGAGCGCTCAGCTGGACCGGCCCACATAGTCCAGTCGAGAAAGACAGAAAAATAGCTCAACCTGGAAATAATTAGCTACAGCGATTTTTTTTTAACTCCTGCGGGATGGTTGCAAGCGGTTGCGTTCACCGCCATGTTGATTTGCAGTTGAATTTTTTTGTTTTTCCGAAATAACTCGCTAATTTACAACTTTAGAGCGAAAATGACGAAATTTAAAGTTGTAGATAATCTAATTTCTCATAAGTTCTGTAATTATAATTTTTACTGTAGGATCGATATTTGCAGAGTTATACCTACTATCATGTTTATCAAAAAATAGTAATATATATATATATATATATATATATATATATATATATATATATAAATGTATCACTGAATGAAAAAAAAGTGCACCCTTGATTTGAGTGTAGGTCCGAAGATGTTGATCGCAGGGTAAAAAAGTGCGATAGCCAAACTTGAAGGAAATAAAATTCCCTCCATGATTACCCATTACCATTTTTTCGATAAACTTTATAGTAGTATAACTCTGCAAATATCGATCCTAGAGTAAAAATTATGAATAATAAACTTGTAGAAAATTAAATTTCCAACAACTTTGCATTTCATCGTTTTTGCTCTAAAGTTGTAAATTAGCGAGTTATTTTGGAAAAACCAAAAATCTACCTGCAAATCAAGATGGCGGCGAACGAAACAGCGGAATTTCCCCGAAAATCGAGACTTACACTCGAAACCACCGACCCCATCCAGAGTAAAAAAAAATCGCTGCCCCAAGTTATTTCCCGGTGAATGTCTATCTCGACTGGACTAACAAAATCATCACGACAGATGATATGTAGCAGGTGGGTAGCCGCGAATTCGTTCGAGACGTTTGGCTCTCGTTTCACGCATGTGAAAACAATAACCTTTCTTCTCGAGGCCTGAAGAAACAGAAAGTACGATCTAGTTTCATACATTTCAATACATCAGCGTACACGTACACCTAGAGACGGTGATTACTCAGCTGGTTGATTTAATTTTGCGAAGTAACCAATTTTCCTGTCAGAAAAATTCCCGCGAAAGTTTCATTTACATAAGTAATCGACTGGTCAGAAATCAATTCCGATTGTAATCCATCGGCAAATTATTGTCGCGAGATTAATAACAGCGTAACAATGAAGCAACACCGTAATTTCCGATAATTGGCCACGAGGTTGGACAGATTTTAATCGAGCTCTAATCTGTTCAGACTTAAAAAACGTGCAACGCAAAATGGTGTAGCTTCTTAACCGCATCGATCACAATTTTTTCCAGCCATCGTGTTTTAATGAAATCTAGTGTACAAAGTTTTTTGAAATTGCTGATTACGAATCCGCTATCGAAATTTCACAATTAGCGACCTCAAATTTCGGAGAAACTCACCTCATTACTAAATCTTGATCGACCACATAGAACCCGCCATTTTGTAAATGATAATTTGACAGCGGATTCGAGATCAGTGACCTCAAAAAAGCGTGTATACCAAATTTAACGAAAAACTATCATATTTCAAAATTTGTGATCGGCCATATTGAATCCCCCATTTTGAATTCCAAAAATCCGACAGCAGATTCATAATGAGCGAGGTAATAACCTCCGTAAGAAATTTTCACGTAATACTAGCTATTATTTCGTCTTGGCACGAATCTATTCTGAAAACTGTTTTTTTAGTACTAATTTGTTATTGGCAATGATCATTTTACATAGTTATGCAAAAATATTATTTTTAATTTCTCGTTTTTCAGATTCCAGAGAAAATACGAAGCTATTGTAATCATCCCGGAAGTGAAAAGTTGAGTTGTCACTCGATCTCCCCTTTTCGGGGTCCAGAGAATCACTTCCAACTATTTTCAGTTGGACATCTGCATGTATGTGTGTACTTATATACGTATGTACGTGATGAAATTTTTGTCCCGACGATATCTCGAGAACGAGCGCGCGGATTTCGATCAAATTGAGCTCACTCGACACGGCTTTTCTTAACTCGGAACTGATTAGATTTTGGCGCTGATCGGAGCGGTAGTTTTCCCATAATTTAAATAACAAAATTCGCAAAAATAAAAGAAAATTGTTGATATCTTCGGAACGGACAAACGGATTGGCATCAAAATTTGTATCCGAGGGTTTTCGGGGTCGCTGATCCCGAATCTAAAGTCTGATTAGGAAAATTCAAAATGGCGAATCCTATAAGGTATTAAAAAATCTAAAAATGTTAAGAGTTTGAAGGAAATAGTACGCATAGGAATTTTGGGTAATTAATAAATTGTAATGATGAATAATATTGATTCGAGCACAAATAATCCTTTGACCCAGTGTCAGCCTAAGCCCGCTTGTTTTTTTTGGAACGTGTATTGGATTCTTGGGAAAGCAGGTATGAAAAAATCGCAACGAAATCTGTAACAAACTGCTCGTAAGCGTTGAAAAATCGACAGTGCCTAGGTGGGACACTTGTCTCTCGTTGTGACTGAAAGGGTTAAAGTTAGAGTGACTCGACACAATGATGTAACCCAGCGAACGAAGGCTGGACAGAACGTCTTATGCGAGTTGATTTTAATATGGAATGGGTAGGACATTAATGTATAGTATATGGAAAAGGCGAAGGCCACGTTACGCAATCATTATCGCACGTATTGTACGTAACACTCGGAGCCCAAGTTCCATGCTTTCGTATCGTATGTTTGAATGTACCGCCGAGTTGGAACCCCGACCCCGAAACAGCTACGCTCCGATACAAGTAAGTACAACCGAGCTTTGTGGCGGAGAAATTGCTCGTAGCTCGCTCGAATCGATCCCTTTTCACCGATCCACAGATGATCGCGAGTATTCGAGCGCCAAAAGCTGCGACTCGGTTCCTTTATTCGACGGCTGTAACTTTAGCAATGCGCGTGACAGCAAAGATTTCAAATTCGTACGTCGAGAGTTGCTGTGGAGAACCCACGGAGCAAAAAATTGAAAGGAGCCAACTAGGATGTAGACGTCTTTCTGCCAATTCCTGGAGTCCGACGCCCGTAAAAGTTGGCAGAACGTGACGCAAGCTGTCTTCTGTATTCGGTGTGATTTTATTCCGCGTGGAACGGGTCATTACCGGCTTGAGAATCTAGGTACGCGGCGGAGTAACGCTCAATGCTGCCTTTGGAAAATTATTTCGAACATACCGAATAATCATTAAGCATCAACCGGACGGTGATCGGTTGGCGATCATTAAACACAATTTATCGAACTTTCGAAAAGAGCAGAAAAAACACTTTTTTTACATTGTTGCGAGTCGTAGACGTAAACTGCATGATATCGACGCATAGTTTCAGCGATGTCGTAACACGAAAGTGACCAGCCGAAACAGAACCGCTTGATTTTGCGTGGAAATACATTCGAGAATGAAAATTGACGGCAAGTCGCCAAGATGAACGGTAAACCGTGGTACGAGCGTGTTACTCAACGTTATACTGATGTGAGCGTGCTGGATGGAATTCTGGCTGAGTCCCGGTGACCTGGTCGTGAGTTAAATGCAGCGGAACAGCAGGAAAGCCAAGATTGTGTACCAAGGGTAAATTACGAACCATTCCCTCCGGCTTGAATTCGCGAAACTGTATCTGCATGGAGCCGTGGCGAGTCATTGTTCCAGTTAAGGTATACACACACGCGCATATATATACATGTGTGTGTGTGTGCTGGGATTAATACTCCCGTAGTCTACGGTATCCGCTGTAAATTCTAGACACCTCGATGACGTGAACAATCATATAGGTATTTAGGACTGTAATCCGGATCGAGTTATCCGCGTGTAATATTAGTTTCCAGCTTAATTCAGCGTAGTTACGTTGAATGCGTCGCGGTAAAATATTCGTTAATTAAGAGGCGTTACGAAATTTGGAGAAATTATAAAATATCCATTCGAATCCAATTTATTAACGAAATTGTAAAGGCGAGAATATCCGCTCGTTCGCCTGGCTCGTAGTTAAACTCTCGATTTCAATGACGCAACCGCGTCTGGATTTCGACGTTAAAATTTCGAAAAATAATCCGATGGTAGCAGAGGAAATCGACAATTTAAATTCCGTTCCCAAAACTTCCCGCATTTCAGGAGCACCGGGAATCGCGGGATAGGAACGTTAAATCGATTTTCAACGCTGGCGAAGATAATTGGTAATAATCGCATAACACATTACCGCCGCGTACGAGATTATCATCACGTTGAACTATAACGAATTATCTAGCGTTCACTTTGCTCGTTAAATGCTATTTTATTGCCGAAAATCCACGACCAACGAGAAGCGACTGAAGATCAACAAAAAAAATGTGTAACGTTATTATATTTATTATTATATTTTGATAACATTTTTGTAACGTTGTAATATTTCTAATTATATATTTGTAGCATTTTTTAACGTTATTGTATTTTTGTAACATTTTTGTAACGTTGTTATATTTCTTATTATATATTTGTAGCATTTTTTAACGTTATTATATTTTGGTGACATTTTTGTATCGTCGTTATATTTCTTATTATATATTTGTAGCATTTTTTTAACGTTATTATATTCTTGTAACATTTTTGTAACGTCATTATATTTGGCAGTAAAATAGCGAAGGAAATCGGACTTGAGAAAACAATGTGCGCCACGCTAAAACCTTCGTGTGAAATCTCAACGTCGCGTTGCATTGTTTACAATTTCATTTATTATAAAAAGTCAGTGTTGTGTACATTCCAAGGACGAACACGTTGCCGTATAGTAAATGCGCAAAATATTTCACCAGTTACACCGCGTACTAGATCGTGGTAAAAACAACCTTTACAGGCGAGGAATGACATTTTCTCACAAACAGTGAAAAACAATTATTAGAAGAGACAAAAAAATGGTGGGCGGTCCAATATTTTTGGGAGCGCGAGGAACAGATTTTCCAATGTACAAGACCGAGAGAACACCGACCAACGACCAATTAATCAAGGCAACATCCATTGACTCGAATTTGTCGCGTTTCACTGGAAAAGCTGGCGTCTCGGGTCAGTTTTCAGAAAAGAATGTACCTACTGTCTTTGTTTCGATATACGAGGCGTGTCTAGAAAATAGTGGGACTTGTTTTGTAGGATTTTTATTCATAGTCGAACTACGAATCAATATTATTTCAATCACAGAGCAGTTCCCTTGAGAAATCAGAGACTGCCGAGGTTGCGTCGTGCCCACTCCTCGCGTACAGCGATGCTGGAATTCTTTAATCGTGAGTGGAAGTTCCTTTAACTGGTCCGCCGCGAACTTTTCAATGTTATACGTACACACTTCCAAAATACCGACCTTGAAGGCGAATTTCAAAACCTGTACGGTCCCAGTCTCGTTGTTCGTGTGACTAGGTATACTTTCGTGGGTTCTCGTAACATTTTATTTTTTCGTTACGTATCTCTGCGATTCAACCGCGATTCCTCGTGGCAAAAAGGCTACAGCAACTGTATACACAGGATTGGCACGATCGAAAACGTGATTGAATCGCTCGGTCATCGTTGAAAAATTGATCCGCTCAAGCGACGACTACGAGCATAGGAATAACGCCGCGTAAGACTTGAGCACATCACGTTATGCAACCGGATAACTTCTCGCGGGATGCTCACTACCCCGAAGAGGTTGCGTCAGGTGCAGCGTTAAATTCGTGATCGAGCGTAATCCTCGTCGTACGCAAATGCATTTTCAACGGCTGGCGCGTAGATATGTACATAACATCGTAACCCGTAACCTCCGATGAAAGTACCTTGCGCAATTTCATTGACGAACATCTTCGTGCGTGTAAAGAAGTGAAATTCACGCAACAATTTCGCACACACGACCAGCTAGTGTCTTTGACCTTCGCAATATCCGGTCGAATCCTTGAACTGCAGGACACATCGTTTAGCTTCCATCTAGATACGCGAAGAGAGCCTTATTCGAACCGATCGCTCGAGCGTTCGACGTTGTACAAGGCGCGACACCGTGTTTTTCAACGACTCGACCGATGAATTCGATAAGCAGATCACTTTCCCTGTTACTTTAATTTAAAACTCGGTGAAAGCCAAATCCTTTGTCGAGTTCGATCGCGTCCAATACGAGAACGCGAGGTGAAAAAAAAAACTCATCCGATTATCCGCGATCAACCGATTTTGGTGGTCGATCAATTCTGTCTGTTCTTCTTATTTTTTTTTCAAAGCTATTCGTTCATTTACTTGTTTACTCGTTTACGCATTTACTCGTTTACTCATTTACTCATTTACTCGTTTACTCATTTATTCATTCGTTGGTTCATTTATTTTCTTATTGATTTGTTCATCGGTTTATTTACTAGTTTATATATTGTTATTTTTTGCCATAAACATTGCTCATTTCTAGCCGGATGAAACGTGACGGGGGAAATTCGATTGTTTCACGATGTTCAACGATTCCGGAAGCGCGAGCCGCGCAAACCATGGGCGCGGTCGCGTGTCTCGAGACTTTCGCTGTCGACGCGAGGTCGTCGGCGTATGACGAAAAAACTGGGCGAAAACCAGCAGAACGAAACGTGACAAAAACTTTGGCCATCTATTTCGTTCAGATGCTGCCGAAGTCGTTGTGCCAAAGAAGGATTTACGCCGAATGGATCATTTGAGCGGAACGAGGAGAAAAATTTCTGGGCATTCGGTCGTACCGTTTTTTCCCCAATCTTTTTGCACAGAGAGAAAGAGAGAGGAGAGAGAGAAAGAAAACTCCCCGTTCTTGCATGGCATAACGGAGAGTCGCTTTCGGAATCGGGCAATAATTTTCACCGTTCTTCTCATTCGACAGGCGTTTGATAAAAGCTTATCGATGTGTCGATCCGCGATTTCCGGGACGCGTGTTCTGTACGTATGACTCATTCGGTCAATTGTCTCGGCGTGGTCGCCTTCGCGTTGTGCTGTCTCCATGGGAGCGGCGTCTCGCCCTCGAAACGCGTATCGAATCCGAATGACGCAAAATCTATTGGAAATTGGAGAAAGGATGACGTTCGCATTTCCATTTCTATTCCCTTCGCGCGAGCGCAATACACTTTTCCCGTACTTCTTACGTCACTGCGTCGGAGAAAAAGCGGGACAAAAACCTCCGGACTTATCAGATGCCTTGCGAATTATTTTCATCGACTCGCCTAAAGTTTTCGTCACTGAAATACAAATTAGTCCGGTGTAATTATTTGTCAAATGTCTTCGCCGCGAAACGATGGGGCAAAAGTCAGCGGAAATTGGGAAAGAAATCACGGCGCGGAATCGCCGCGAATTATCCAACATCTTTCATCGACTCTACTGGAGATAAAAATCATTGGTGGCGGTAGAAAAAAATGCTCTTTTCCACTAGCACTAGAAAATTTGACCGCGCAGTGCGCGAACGAGATTTAGATGCTGAATATGATACGACGAGAATGCGGCGTCAGCCATGCGAATAAACAAAAATGGCGGCTTATCGACGGACGAGAAATTGTTGCGCGGAACGGTAAACAATTTCACATTTATTCGACAGCTGGTAACAGTCGAGAAAGTCTTGCTGACGAGTGGCGCTCCCAACGTTGCAAAATTCAACCGCGTTCGAATGCGATCGGCGAATGCTATTGTTACAATGATCACCGTTTTTGGGACTAACGAATGATAGCACCATGAAACTCGGCATGAAAAGTAGAACCGAAAAGCACCAAATTCAATTCTGTTTGTATTCTGTTTTACCTAACATATATTCGCGCTAATTATTAATAAATGCATAATCGACGGGTAAAATTATGGGAGTGTTATTTCGGTAGCAAATATTATAAGCAAATAGTTTATTCTAACGTTTAATTAAATTTTTTTCTATTGCAAAGTAAATGGAATATAATCCTATAAATAATCGATTATTATCACGATTTTTTTAAACATAACACAAATTGCATGTGCCTGGAATTTTTAAATATATTAATTAGTGTTCGGTACGATAATTTTTTCTCGCAATAATTTAATATCGACACAAAATTTGTTTACCAATAAAAAATGTGTACAGCGGTGCTTTTATTCGTGGCAGTTTTTGGTTTACTTAGAGCTTTTTGTCGTGGCAATTTTAGTCCATGCTCTCTCTCATAGAGATCCTAGGGAAAAAATAATAATAAAAGTAATTTGTAGTATCTGTCGGGCTGTTATTCGTATATAGTCAAAAATCAGTGTTATCCCGGTGATGTAGCAGCAATGTAACCGATTGTAACCGGTAATATTACCTCGACGTTACTTGTAAATTGAATTTTCCTACTCAGCAATATAACGTGTTATATAACATGCTTTATAACGTATTATGTAGCTGGTATGTAACAGATATATTGCAAGGTAATACGTTACATGCTAGTTATGTAACCAGCATATAACAAATGGTACATACCACGTTGCTTCCACGTTATATACCAGCTACGTATCACAAAAATAACATTGCGAGGTTAACTGTAACTTTCATGTTATGTTGCCGCAATAAAACGTCGCAACAAGCCGTCGACGTGTTCTTCGTGGCTGACAAATTCGTTTATTCTTGCGCGTGTGGAAATCGGCCTCGTTACGAATTCTTTTCAGAGAAAAAAGCCGGACAGTGACAATTTTTTTGGAGAATTTTCGAAAGCTCTAGGGATAGTTTGCGATACATTGGTTTCAGGAGTAATTCGATTGAAACGGGATGAGCGATTTTTCCGATAGAACTATGTATCGCATAAATGTTCACCGAATACACCTGAATTTATGCCGAACGAGATACTCAGCTGTACGCCGAATTGTGGCGATTGGGGCGTTCGTAGCTGCGTTTTCGGACCTTTGTTTAATGGCAGACACGTGTAAACCGAGTGAAATGTAAAAACACCGCGATATCTGTACACCGATCTGATTTTTCTCATTTTTCCATGGAGTCGATATATTTTTTGGTATTTATTCTCCGCATAAAATTATTATTTCAAACCACAACCCACCATAAGGAAATAACGATCACGTGGTTTCAGTCTAATTGTAATTTGCATCATTTAGGCTTCCAGGTAAATTTAATAATTCGAATGGTTTTGTCGAGAACTTTTTTGTCGAACTACCAAACTGTGGCAAAAATGGTTTAGAAACTTTTGCTGGCCTCTTGCCTAGGTACATATTTTTGAAATTTTTCGAACGAGTTATTTTTTCAAATTTTATTATAATTTTATTATTGTTTTACACTAACAAATTGAGCGTGGACAAAAAAGTGTTAAACGGGTTTCCGTCATAATTGTTCCCGAAGAATCGATTGGTGCAATCAGTTTTTCAAAATGACAACATTTATCATAATTTGTTTAAACAATTTTTCTTATAAACAATGGCTAATTACGAAAGAATAAGCATGGCTATTTTGTTTTATTTTCCTATGAATGGTACAGCTGGCTTGATATTATCTAGTCCAGTTTTAACCCGGGCCTTCATGGGTTAATTTTATCTCTTTCTGTCTGCGAATGCAGACATCGGTTTGACACGGTGAACCCGGTTAACGAAGCGACGCGTAACCGTACCTCTTCGTACAAGTGTCTTGCATACAATGCTCAAAGGAGACCGAGACTCATGTGACTCTCGTTATCCGATATTTCCAATCCGGCAAACATAACATTCGATGTCAGATATTCAACTCTTTTCGATGATCTCATTGAAAATGTGAGATCTGTTCTGAGAAGAGACGACGATGGAAGTTGAATACATGCAGAGAAACGGAAAAGCGGTTGGTGACCAAAGTTTGTTGCGAATGGTACTCGCAATTGGTTTCGTTTCGAAATTAGTCGAAAATTTTGGAAAGTTTTGTTTTTCAGAAATTTGCATCATCAGTGCAATGGTAACGTCGGAGTGCCACGTGCGAGGAGCGAGGAAGAACGTTTGACGGAATTTCGTATTTTGTCGGTAGACTAATCGTTCGGTGTTTGTTATTCCGCCGATACGCGCAGGTCAACGAGGCTCCGCTACAGATCGAACGATTATTTTTATCCGAACGAAGTAGCCGAATTAATTTTTGGAGCTTGCGACCTACGTGACACGTTTAACTCAGGCTTCTTCGCCTCGCCCAAAGTACTTTCACTGAAATTGCTCGTGTAAATATAAACTGGGCCACAATGGCGTAACATATCGCCATTCGACCCATTCGGCGTGTTTTTTACCGCATCGTCTAATTTCCAACGATTCGTTTTCAGAAGGTTCGCATACCGCGATACCAATGTCAATTGTCAATTTTCAATCGGATTAATAATCCCGATCGTCTTCGTCCGATTCATTAGATTTTTTCGATAAGACATATTCGATTATTTATGAGATTTGTATCGCCAACGAGTTACATCGTTAGCTGACTGTAATTAGAAAATTGCTGGGGGCTGCGGCGACGTAATAAATTTGATGACGCTGTCCGATAAATCGGCGCATTGTCGAGGAACGAGCATCGAGAGAAAGCAAAATAATTCCACCTCGAAGAATTGAATGCAAAAAATGTAATTTCATGATTTTGAAGAAATTTTTTTCTAGTTCTATTCAGAGCTCAATAGCAACAAAAGATTCCACATCGCCTTGCATTTTGCTATCCCGCGGTGTAAGCTTGCAATTACTGCCAACAAATAGCGAAGTGGTAGAAACTTTCAAAATTTTATTCGAGCAACGTCAACGTGAAATTTTTGGTTCGGCTATTTTTTGTGGTCCTTAAAAATCAACGTTATAAATAGCTTTCGAGTAACAGTTATAACTCAAGATTGTTGTCGAGGACAGCCGGTTTATATTCGCGCCGATTTAACGTCCTCGGAGTCGCAAATTGTTGGGTAATTACACGCCGTCGACGAGAATGTTAAATCGCTATTTTTAAAACCATCCGAAATGTGAGCTCGTTTCAAATTAGTTCAAATTTTATAATAATTAACGCATCATTAGGCAGAACCAATTTCGCTGTCATATTTTTTCCTCCCAATTGCCCACAGAAACTGCAGTACCGAGCGCAAACGTAACTTGATCATTGATGCTCCTGCGCAATCAGACTGATGCAATTAGTTACGATGACAACAGACATAATCAGTGGAGTTATTGCAGCATCCAAAGCCATTCGGGCATACAAGGATGTTTCAGGCCCGTCTTTCCCCAGAATTCTGTATCTAACCAGAGAATCTGAACATACCTCAGAAGATTAAGGGGTAAAGCGTCCTAAAGGCCTAAAACTTAGTCCAAGTTTGACAACATTTTGTTTCTCAGAAACCAATAAACATAATGAAATGCGGTGAAAAACTCTCTATCAATTAAGTATTACACAGTGTCTCTACATCATGTAGTAGGTGTACAGAAGAAAATGGCGGCATGAGAGCCTTTTTCCTAAGATGTCTTTTTTTACGCCTCCACGACTGCACGCTTTTCTCCTGTTATTTTAAACATGGAATAACGAACCCAAAAAATTTCGATTAAGTATGCCAAGAGCTACAACAGTAGGTAGGATTTTTTTAAAATTGATTTTCGGCTGCATGTCGCCATTTTCGACAAAAAAAAATGGAAAAACCGCAAAAAAAATCAGTCGAAAGTTGTTAATAATGATTAAAGTTTCCCAGATAAAAAATGTCGTAGATACCCTTGTAGAAAAAGTACTTGTGAATATACAGTCCAAATTTCATGCCGATCGAGCACAAACTTTTCGAGATACACGTAAAACTGTGCCACGTCTGTTTTTAAAGCATCACGTTAGACTTTAAGTCAATTTTTTTTATTTTTTATTTCTTGAAAATTCTAGGTTGGTTGTATAAGTTCTCCAATACTCGTAGTACCACGAGGACACTATTATCTGTACTCGCTAATCAACATGTTTCGAACTTGACGAATTCAGCTCATCAGAAATTTTTCACGATATTCTCAGATTTCGTGAGAAAAATTTGTTAATTCTCTGCAATCCCTTCTATAATATTCGAATGTAATTTCCATTCCTGGTTAATTATTGGCTATGCTGAAAAATGGCGACAAAATGACGCTACAAAACGAGCCACGTTCTTCCACGAATCTCAACATCACTTTTTTATACTTGCTTCATATTTATATGTTTGTCTACGCGCATTGCTATAAAAGTACATACACTCCGTTCCGTGGGAAAAAAGTTTTTTTTACTCGAGGCTTTTTTATTTTTCGTTCTCCAAATATCACTCTCGCCGAACGCGAGTGTAGACTCGTCTAGTCTAGTCAGGAGTGACTAATGCGCGTCATTGTCGGTTAGTGTCTGAATTCGGTCGAGTGAATAAGTTATGAGGTGGCGGATAGAAAGTATTCCATTCGAGTGGAAGGATTTATTCATTCGTCTGCGATTCTATGTTAATTTCTATGTGATTTATAATACGTTGAAAATATTTTTCAGCTACATCGTCGAACAACGGTTGGTTGCTGCAATAAATTGCGCAACGACGCTCGAGGAATCCGTCTCCGGACGAGGAATTAGTATTGTCGTAAGAAGCGGGAGAGCGAGTTATTAATCGTTGTTATTAATCGACGGAAGAGATTGAGATGTTAGCCGTGATAATATGAGTTTGGACTTCCAACAACGTCATCGAGAATAGAAAGGGAAGGCGATAAGCTACGAACTGCGCGCGGCAGATCCGGAGCCACGTTTCAAAATGAGATCTGGCTCACCCAAGAGATTTATCGCCCACGGTGTGCGACGTAGGGGACACGCGTGAAATTCATTATCTAAGGAACACGCGCGAGCTGTTTGCGAGGCTGGGCGACGAGTCGCGCGGATTTCTTTCAAATTATTCACGTATCCTTGGCGACTCGAAATTCGGCAGAGTTCGACGCCGATTTTCACTCCCTAAAATGGTCATAACTTTCGGGCGAGCAGTCGAGTCGATCCCATTAAACTTGCTTCGACAGCAAAATTCTGCAACAAAATCACATCAAATCTCGTTTTTAAAAATTCAAAGAGCCAAAAATTTCCCTTTTTTCTGCAGTATTTTTTCCCTACAATTCGATCATGCGAAATATTTGTTTGCAAAGTCCAGTCGATATGTCCAAATATTTGCTCCGAAATAACAAAAATTCCGGTCAGCTTTCTTTTTTATATTCGCTGTAGTGTAGATTCAAAATGGCGACCAAATCGTGCCGTTGCGTATATTCGCTATTTTGAATTTTATGACAAAAATTGGTTTTTCTTTAGAATACCTGGACCATGTCGGAGTTTATCGAAAAGTTGTAAGGTAACCCAGAACAATACAGTATACAGTAACAATCAAGTATTACGTAAACGAAAGTTATTGGACGTACAGAATTGTAAATTTGATGTGATTGTGCGCATATTAATACGTGGACATTAGGGTGTATCATTTTTGGGCAATCTCGTTGTTGTTCGAACTAGGTGAAAATTCATCGTGTAATTACAGGGAAATTAATGTCTCTATGAAAAACCATCGAGTGACTTTTTCGTCGACCGGTAAAGTTACTGTATAAACTTTGCATTTATAACTGATAAATATTAATACATACGTAAGCTTATCAGAAAACTGTATCGTTTTTTAATCCTGATAAAAATATGTTTTCCCAAATTTTTGTATGTAAGTTTTTTGAATTACAAATATCGAATGATTTATTGTAGTGTGAACTTTGCACTCTTATATCGATAGAATGGCTATACTGGTCAAAAAAATGCAAGAGACCTTTTTTGTAGAGCGTTCAATTTTCTATAAAAACATGCCTCGAACTAATCTGTACAATGTGCCATTGGCGAACTATAAAATCCCAAATATAAAAACTTTTTTTTTGCCACGTTAGTTAAATGGGAAATAGAAATATGTAACGCGGCACCTCTCAATATTATTGTTGAGAGCTGAAATTGCAACAGAATTCTTTCTTCACCCTCCTGAAAGTATACAAACTGTTTGCGATGAAAAAACAAGTTGCCCAAAAATGACACACTTGGAAGAGCGAAAACGGAAGAAAAAATAATTCGACTCGAAAATGAAGAGTTTTCGCATGGAGTCAACGGGAAACGAGGAATTTATTGGATACGTCTCGTCTGTTCGGAAATAATGGTGTGATTAGTCGGGAAAAAATCGGTTTCTTTTATAAGGTTCTCCGGGGCAACGCAGAACCCCTTCCGCCGTTGGTAGCATATGGGTTCTTGGTCTATGATGCAATTGCGTCGGTGCTCCAGGCTGGGACCACGCCTCAGATTTTGGCGGGTTCCTCGTCTTACAAAGGGTCACGTGGCCTCTGATCCACTTTTCAGCTCATGTAACACAGAAACTCGACTCCATTAAGTTACGCCATACGCGCAACGACTCGCATGTCCACCGTTCTCGTCTCGGTTGTTATTACGAGACACCGCGAGTACTTCGTTCCTCTTTGCCTCAGCATTTCTTTCTCGCCGATCAACGGTTTTTTCATCGCTCGTTACCCGGAGAATTGTCTCGTGCCAATTTTAATTCGGATACCACTTCGGCGTAATTCCCGTGCCACTTCATCCTTGTCTGGCGATAAAAATGTACACCTCGCCGAAACGACGTGACGAAACCGCGACCCGGGTCTCCGGTACGATTAAACCACTCGCAAAATTCCATTGGTCCTTCGCCGAAACGCTCCGAACAACTTTTCGCATCCTGCTTCTTCGTTGCCAGATTTTCAAGGTCACCCCAAAAACCATATTTTCGTGGACTCGCCTGTAGTCCGATAATGGTACCGGTACATACCACGTATGCGCCTTTGTTTCCGCATAGTTTCGTTCCCTTGTCGCGGTTTTAGTAAACGACGGTTGCGGTTTTAGTAAACGATATGCGTGCCACCCGCCTGGATACTCCTAGCGAGGTCGGGCGGTTGTAAACGTTGCACGACGCCCCGATGCAACCGATTGCCAGGATTACAAACGCGATATGCATTATTCACGAGGACTCTCCGCGACAGGACTGAATTCTAACGGAGTTCGTAAGACGTTTCACAATCGACCAGTTGCCAACACAAAACTAAGACTAAATCACCAAATTCGTTGCGATCCACGCGCCAAGGCTATTCTTTGTTCTTGGATTTACAATTCTCGCGATTTACGTGTAAACTTAAAGATGGAAATGCAACCACTTCTATTTTCGTCTAACGAACGAAGGGAGTCACGGGCACGCGATTATTCATCACGAGACAAGTTGAGTTCCTCGTCTCTTTCCATTTATCAAACTCGAAGATCACTCTGTGGTTCGATGACAATAATAATTATTGGTATTCGGAGTAGATATGATTTTTAACAAAAAATTAAATATCGCACCGTTGAGCGGTTTGCCAACATCCTACACACATAGTTGTACGCACAGGCGAAATTTCACGAGCATGATCTGGAAGAGTATTTTTTTGTTGGAAAAAATGGAAAAAGTCAATACAATTGCAAGCGCAGTTCGGGGATAGATATCAGGATGCTTGGATGCTCTATTATTTTCCAGCTTCACGAGTCTCAGTGCTGTTTCAGAAAAGCAAATGGCGATCGACTGATAAGCGCTGATTTGCTTGTGTTTATTGGCATCGGCTTGGGCGTAGCTTTCTATCGGTGGGTAATCGTTTGAATCGAATTTCGGCCATATCTGGGGCCTCGGGCAACGAAGCTACGAATTGCAAGTGAGAGGACCAGAATCCACCGAATGCTGCATAGATATATAAGCCAGTGAAACCTGACACACAGCATCAGTTTGCTAAAACAGTTGATCTGAGTAACAACAGCAGCAATGGCCTTCAAGGTGAGAGTCACCGCTTTTTACCCACTATCGTTTACCTAACAATCCCTATCTGTCAGCTTTACGAATTTGCTCGAATCCATCCAACTCCAACTGTTTTGATTCCAGCTCGTCGCTCTCGCTGCCCTCGTGGCTGTCGCTAACGCCGGAGTTATCGCTCCAGCACCCTTGGCCTACCACGCTGCGCCAGCCTACCACGCCGCTCCGGCCTACCACGCAGCCCCGGCATACCACGCCGCTCCGGCATACCACGCCGCCCCAGCGTACGCTCACGCTCCCCTTGCCTACGCCGCCCCCATTGCCAAGGCTGTCGTCAAGACCATCGACGCTGACTACGACCCCAACCCCCAGTACAGCTACTCCTACGACGTCCACGATACTCTGACCGGTGACGCCAAGAGCCAGCAAGAAACCCGCAACGGTGACGTCGTCGAAGGAAGCTACTCCCTCATCGAAGCCGACGGAACCCGCCGTATCGTCGAATACAAAGCTGATCCCCACAACGGATTCAACGCCGTCGTCCACAAGGAACCAGCAGGTCACGCTCCAGTCGTTGCCAAATACGCCGCTGCCCCCGTCGTAGCCAAATACGCTGCTGCCCCCGTCGTAGCCAAATACGCCGCTCCCGCTCCCTTGGCTTACGCCGCCCCCGCCCACGGTTACTACCACTGAAATGTTGCACATAGTCTAAAATCGCTCTTATTTATATATTGTAAATAAATATTATTTCTCTCCATTACATATTTCGATTTTATACTCGAACCTCTCACATAAATGACCGCCAGATTTGGGGTAACCGATTCTTCTATGGATGTTGGGACGCACACTGGTCGATTTTCATTCCAGGCTGTATTAACCTCGCCGACAATGCAATTCTCAACCGAATAAGACCATTCTGGTTTCAAAATACCAGTAAGCAATTGTACTCATCGAGAGTCGTGCTCCTTTCTGGTTTTGCTTCGTCGAATCCTCGTGAAACGTCAGGGAACGTCAGCAATTATTTAAATAATTAGGTTTGAATAACTGATAATTATACTTCGAAAACTGGAAGTATTTAATGTTTTTTGAATTCCCTGTGAATTTGATAAGTCATTTGAAATTGAATAGCCTAAACTCGTATCTATTTCACTTCCTATCGCGCTATTGTTCATGTTCATTTTACACTGGCAAAATAACCTCTGACAAAAAAAATCTCAGTGAGGTTTTTGTCGCGAATTTTTTCCTATAATCGATTGCTGTGTGCTTTTTTCCAATTTCAATTTTTCAATTTTTTTATACTTTGAGAAAATTTGAGCTCTTAATATTAACATTAGGCATTTTCGTAAAGCGTGGGAAGATTTCCTATTTAAGATACACGTAAACTGATTTTTTCTTCAAATGACTTTAACTCAGCGGTATTTTATGCTATCACATGATACCGAAGCGCGATTTACGCAAGATTGAATGCTCTATAAAAATCCCTATGGCGGCGTAGCTGTATTATACACTTGTAAGATTGTAAGGGTCACTAAATATGATTTCTGTACAAAATTTTTGTTTTTTGACGTTATTTCATAAATGAGCGAATTGACATAAAAAATGTAAATGACTAACTTGTGAAAAATTCAATTTACTACAAAAAAGATTCCGTAAACTGTATCGCCAAGATTGATATTTCTTGAGTTATAGAGCATATAGTCATTTGAAGACAAAGATCAAAGCTTACGTGTATTTTAAATGGGAAATCCGTCCACGCTCCGGGAAAGTGCATAATGCTAATAAATTAAGAGCTCGAATCTTCATGGAGCTTCTCCTCGGACATTTCCAACAAAATTTTCAGTTGGGATGGAAAATAAAAAAAAAGTTGTGAAAATAAAAGCACCTTATCATACATATAATCAGATGTCGCATTTAATCAGTAATACTGTAACGAATACGTTGAATTTCGTACAAGTTTACGATGTATAAAAGTCTGTAATGAAATGATACTACTGGAACGACTATTCTGAGATTTTCGTGCTGCAAATACTGCTAATGATACTGCATAGATTTCCTCAAAATCTAATTCGCGCAATATTTTTTTTGTTCTTTCGTTATCTTGTGGGGTCCCCAAAAATGCGGGGGCCCCGTGCCGCGGCCCCGTCGGCTCTGCCCTTAATTCGTAGTAGAACCCACATTTTTTGGAAGCCGGAAGAATTGGCGTCCCGAATTTCAATAGAATTGTGTGGATCGAAGGAATTGACGACGACCTCTGTGACAACTCTTCGGTCCCAGATTAAACGCATCGTCACTTCATGTAAAATTCTCCACTAGGCACCAACATATAGGTATAGATTCGATATTTGCGTTCCTAATAATGATCAGTAAGGAATTTTTCATGATAAGAATAAATAGCTAACATTCATTCTTTTCGGACTTGCGTTTTAAAATGACCTTAAAAAACGAAATTAATATGCGTACGAATTCCACATTCACTTAAACGTATTGTCAGAGAGTTTTGCGGGAGACAATAATGTTAAACCGAGACGGTATCTACCTTAAAATGCAAGAGATTTGATTTCCTCAATGTGTTGCCAGGATGCTTAATGTGCATCTATGTAAGTAAAAATTCGCCAGGCGAGAATATCATCTTGTCCCACGATATTCTCCGCACAACGTGTGATCCCAGATTCGTGTGAAAATATATATTTGAAACTTGGTACATATCACATAATGGATAATAAATTCTTATTTTCGCGAAAGAATTTCATAACGACTGAGTAAGGAAGCATTACGGAATGAGATAGGAATAGGAGAGAAATAAATTTTGCTCGATCATATTTATTTCTAACGATGTTATTTGCACGTTTATCATTCCAGCGATTACATAATCGTAGACGAAGGCGAAAGTCCACCGTCTATGGGAGATAACAGTGAATTTAGTCAGCCATTGTTGATACTAGAATTAGAGTCATATAGAAAAATTATGCAACGAATTTCTATCGGTAGGACACGGAAGTTTCTAGTTATGAAGTCCTCGACGATATTAATTGGGATTGCGAAAAAATGAGGTAATCAAACGAGCTAGTTTGTTGTAATATATGGGTCATTCCACGTCAATTCAACGACATTGCACGGTGACCCTTCGATTTTTTTGATTCTTTAACATGTTTTTATACATGGGAAAAGAAGTCTTCAGCTGAGGTTTTAGCTCTTCATCTCAACCCATTTCGGAGTTATCGATTTTTGCTTAAAAAATGTATTTCTGAAAAAAATTCAAGAGCTGAAAAAAATGTGTAATGCTTTTTCGGTCATTTTTAGTAAAAAAATTAGTTTTTCGTTCGCTGGGACACTTTTGATCTCTTTCAAAAAAAAATGCACACAGTTCTATGGCAAAAAACAGAATTTTTGAGCCACAGCCCCAAATAACAGCTAGTAAAAAAATTGAAGAGCAATTTTTTAGAAGGAAAATAAATCAAAATTAAAGCGAAATTGAATCGATAACTCCGACATGGGTAGAGGTGAGGAGCTCCACAAAATTTGCTGAAGATTTTACATGTATAAAAACATATTAAAGCATTAAAAAAATCGAACAGGGTGTGTAAAATATTATCATTCGAAATCTGATTAATTGGGTGAGTTGCACGTATCGACCAGCAAGCGAGCGATTAATGTGTTCTGCAACGAGTAGTCCATTATTGTAATAAGCATCAAGTTTTCGGGCAACATGATTGTTTTTTTTCAGGAATTTTCGGAAAATCTGCACTCGTATCAAGCACGAGAGAATTTCCAACTGCGCGAGAAATGAGACAAATTTTCGAGCAATTTCCGCTGACGCAATACTCGGCTACCCACGTCGAAGAGGACCAGCTTTCGTTGCCGCGGAATCTCATCGTCGAAATTACTCGCGCAGCAGCAGCAGCCAATTAAGATTGTTCAAGTGTACGAGGTACGTACGCTACCTTACGGCGATTTTTCGTTGCGTAAAATCAAGCTCACAATCGTCGGTTTTTTTGTTCCCGCTAAGCTAGTCGATACGGGTCACAAAACTCTGGGGCGTAAGTCGAGATTGGTCTGATGCAAGAGCACCAGTTTCTTGACCGTCGGTCGGATGTTACGTGAACGGTGCGTCCATGCCGACGTAATTATAATACGTACCCATATCGCATATATCTCGCTAGTTTGACGTTCAAAATATATCTGGGATGAAGCTGGGCCGTGGTCCACTGATATATCGTATATATACACGTGTTCTCGGCATTGACCAAAGTTGCGAGATCGTATTGGTATATATTTAAGCCCGGAGAGAGCTAGAATTCATTTTGATTTTCCTAGTGATAGAAGAGGCATGGCGTACGAGGTAAGAGATCGCGATAAAAATGTCTCGAGCTCGTTCAAAATGTCCGCCACTGCGAATACCGAGCAGCGTTAATCAAATATCGTTCGCATCGTACGTATGATAGTTTCGTAGCGAGTTGTCATTGATATTGTCGACAGGTAGGAAATATAAACCTGGGAATGCAGTTTGCAGCTGCAAGATTAGCAACGTGATAGTTCCCATTGCCTGAGAAAAAAGGATTATATGTACACATAATTGTACCTATAGAAAAATTGACTCGATATAATTATACATAATTTGTACATAATTTGTGTATAATTTGTGTATAATTTGTACAAATTAATTATATATAAATTGTACGTATATTACATATAATAGTATCGGGCTAATTTTTTCAGAAAGAAAGTAGAATATTTTGTAGAATAAACCTGTACCGTTCGACGTCCACGAGAATGATTCGTGAATATGCTGATGTGATTTTTTCAAATTATACTTCAGCGCCTACTGATTTTCATCTTGGCTCGTGCTGCTATACACATCGAGGCAGTCTCGTCGATTTTTGCCGAAGATCCCGCGGTCGATTATGCGAGATACGACGCCGTTCCCGCGTACAGCTACCATTACAACGTCCATGATCCAGTTACGGGCGATTTGAAGACCCAGGAGGAAACCCGTGACGGTGATGTAGTGAAGGGTAGTTATTCGTTCGTGGAAGCGGACGGAAGTCGTCGTCTGGTCACGTATACGTCAGATTCCGTTAATGGATTCAACGCTGTCGTCGAGAGACAAAAATCGACCGTCGAAGAGGTAGCTGCAGTCGGAGTAAACGCAGAAGGCGCTCCGTCCTATGACAATTTTGTGACGCGACATGGATTATTAACCGCATCCGAACCCGTTTACTACGGTGACTTCCCGAAGACGCGGAGTCCAACTTCGTCGTACGAAGCATCATCTCCGTCGACGTCCTTTGCGGCATACGATACGCGCGCGTCTTCCGCGTGGTCCAAACTCGACGCTGATCCCAGAAGTGACGCGAGTAGCAGAAGAATCAGCGCGTTCGCTCGCGCATCGCATTCGAGGGAACCGGATGACACACCCTTCGGCTACGTTCCTTCGGTAGCCAAAATCGAAGTGCCGAAAGGTTACAAGATCCAGTAAACCGAACGGAATGGAATTTGCGAAACGTGAAGCACCGAGATAATGTTTCTGCGATTCTGCGGACCCATTCGCTTACGAATACCCTAGTTTGAATAAACCTGCGATTTCAAGTGTCGCGCTCTCTGCTGCGTTTTGATTCCCTAAAACGAGACAAATTTCGGTCCAGTTTCACAAAATCTCTTGAGATGCTGGGGCGGATTTTGCGCCAGCTGGTGATACCTGCGAAGTCTTCCACAAACAATCACAAATCGTGCTACCTCACGATTGAGAAATTTTAAAATCGCTTTTTGAAGTCATTTGGTCCAAAGTAATCAACAAGTAAATTTCGCTTCTCAAGGATTAACGAAAGTATTACGTTACATTTTGCTTAAACGAATATCTCTCTAAATACGGCATATAAATAACCCAATTTATCATCACGAACTCTTTTCAAACGCAAACTACCCAAAATACGAGAAATTTCATTACCTTTGCTCACATTTTAAATGAAATTTCCAATTTTTGTAAGCGTTACTTTTGGAAACGAATGATGCCTTGAATTAAAGTTGAAAAAAAATATATCTCGTTCATTATATCTGAAATAAATAATACTAATTATCAGAAGTTACTTTTAAAAAATCGAAAAAACAAATGTATACTCGTCGAATGATAAATAATACACACTCGTATAATTTGTCGAGCAAAAACCAGGCTTTCGGTTCGTTTGTCATTTCTTCCTCCCAAACCGTTTAGTAAATTTACATAAAACTATGCAAAATTTGTTTTACAGAATACAAGTTACATGATATGAAAATTTGGGGTAATCGGTATCTTTTCGTTGCTAATGAAATTAAATTTAATCGGTCAACGAATCTCCACAAGATTAGACGTGAAATTATAGTCATTTTAAATTGCAATAATTTCTCAACGGCTCGGTGAATCGGTTTGAAATTTTCACCCTAGCTCAAGCGTTACCTGAACAACATTCTACTAAATTCTCGTTCGTCTCGTAACATTTTCTTAATAAATTAGTTTCGTGTTGTTTTTGGGGAAAAACATTTTTTTGTTCTTTTGTTAGAAGAAATTTACAGTTTAGCCCTGGTAAGTTATTGTTTTATCATGTAAATTCGATTTTCTTTTATATGAAAAAATAAATAAACAAAAACTTGTTGAGATGAAAAATCGTACTCAAATCTGTGTACTGTTCCTAATAGTTTGGCAACGTATTATACTTGAAAGCATCTAATATCGCTGAACGGAGATGTTTTATTACCGCGCCTCGAAGCATTCGCAACTTTTATTGATATTTCAATTCGCAATGCAATTGTGATAGATTGAAAACCGTCCAAATTTGTCGCTATGAGATGTAGAAAATTGACAACGAAACGCGAGGAAATATACAAATCTGGATGAACAGAATCGAACGTCTGACATGTTGGTCAGCGTTGCGAACTATGAGCTTCGAGAACGAGAGTCCGTCGGATATATAAGCATGCAACCCACTCTCTCACATCCAGGGTACCCGATTCATATTAGATATATCTATTTGACGCGTGATGGTTCGAATTGATTGTTTGAAATGACACGCGTCGGTTCCAATGATCCCTAACGCCTCGAGCTGTATCGCGAAGCGCCGGGGACGCAGAGATAAGAAAGTGATAATTCTCCGAGCGAATTTTACAAACCTGTCCTACCCGAGGCGTGTCACGCGACCCAGAATACTCGATGTAACTTTGCCCCGCGTAGCCGGTGCTTATGTACATTTGAAAATGCAACAAAAAAACGAGAAAGCTGATTTTTAGATATTGCGTAGAGAGAGCTTAGGAAAGCTCGACTTGCAATTGTCGACCAAGATTTCCGACGAGCTTTCTCCGCCATCTTGAAACAAGCGGAAAATGTTTCTGCTACATTGCGAAAATCGGGATTCCATATTTTTTTACGCTCTACAATCAAGGTCATATACAATTTTCACCCACCATCGAACAAGAAATTGAAAAAGTACGAGATCGAAACTTGTTTTGTACTGTTTTGTTCTTTCTCGTGGTACATATCGAAAGATTGACTTTTCCCATCGAACTTGTAGAGCATGCTGATATCAGTAATGTAAGTGTTTATTTCTTCGTCCGATTCGGTATCACTTACTGAGTATAAAATCACAAAATGCGATCAAATTCGGATTTAGCGTTAGGCGCTATCTTGAAAAAAGTTTTTGGGCGATATCTCTGTAACTCGGTACCTTAGACTAAAACTCATAATAACTATTGTTGTAGAAAATAAAATTTCCTATCTCTTATTTCTTAAAATGTTTTTCATGAAACCCACCGTTTACCATCTATGAACAGGTTTAATGAACAGGTTTGCCTATTTCGAACGATAAGTCTTCTAATAATTCAACGAATAATCAAATGCCTGTCACAAATTTGAAGGTCAATCAATTTACTACAACTTTTACTCGAAACTTTTTTCTCTAGCATCCATACTCTTAGAGCTATAACGTCTTTAATGTTGCAGTACCGGCTGCGAGGCCAGCACAGTGTAATGGTGCAAATTCAATGACCAAATTAACAAAAATATATCAATAATATTCATATATTTGAGAATAAAAAATGTATCAAGATGGCGGAGGAAGCTCATAGGAAGACATGATCGATAATTTCAAGTTGAGCTTTTCTAAGCCCTCTCTACACTATAGAAAAAAAAATAGCTTGCATATAGGATTTTTCGCATTTATATTACCTGTTTTTCGCATTTATATTACCTGTTTTTGGGCGTAATGCTTCCATTCGTATCAGAAGTGCAATTTCTGATCCAGGTATTATGTAAGTGCGGTCGTTACTCACGTTGATTATCAGTGGTAAATTGCGAGGTATTATTTCGGGACAGGTAACGGTTTTACGTTGGACGGGGATCTGGCCTTGGTTGCCGTATTACGGTCGGCACTTCATCACTGAAAATAGGTCAAGGGATGGGTATACGGGATGCGAGTCAATTTCTCCAGAGGCATTGCCGCGAGATTGTCATCACTTGCGAAGAAATAATTCACTCGGTAACGAGACACTGGTCTTCACTGACAAAACGCTGTGGCAGCTGCTGAAAACTCGACGATCTTCGTATTTTATTCTTGACTATCGTTCGATTCTTACGACTGGTCCAGTTTGCAGTAGTTTTCATCGTCGTTTACTCTCGTGCTATTTTAAAAAAATATTTTTTTACCCTTATTTATAATTTAACGCTCTTGCGATTTTGAAGAGAGTTCATCGAAGCCTAGGTCTTTGAGAAACGGGGATATCGAAGACGAAGGAAGGCAATTGGTGACTTTTTTAATTTCGCGGTTTGGATTGAGGAGTGGGAATGCAATTTCGGCCACATAACATTTGTATAATCGAGTCCGCCCCTGTTGATTTCGCGTTGCTCAACTGCCGATGCGAAATATATGGCGGAGGTCTTTGACATTTCGAAGTCGCGAAACGGTCAAAAGTAGAACACCTCGGCTTGACAACTGCACGATGATACAGCAGACCAGCACCGGTCGTATTTATCCCTCCAGAAAAGTGTTTCGTGTACCAAACCCCATGCGGGGCGTGGCCATCTCTCCTCTGGTATCTGAACGTCCTCATTTTGGTATATAAGAAGCGAGAGACGATGGTCACAGCACCATTCGATCAACGCTGATCACACTAATCAATCGAGATGGCTTTCAAGGTTTGTGCCTTTTTGTTCTCTTGCCAAACGACGCCAATTTGTCTCCTATTACACAGGCCTGAGATGAACAACTTTTTCGAATACTCTCGCATGGAATATACAGATTTTGGCCTGCTCATTCCAACTATAAACTTTACTTTAACAAATCACGTCACAATTCTTTTTTTTTCTAAAATATTTGATTTGAAAATGATACTAAAACGATCCTATTATATTTTTATATCTTACAAACTTGAGCATTAATTTCATGTCAATTGTGCAAGGGTTAATTTATTCAACTGCCTTTGATTTGCTCACAACAAGTAGAATATTCCCATCTTTCCCTGAGCTATGTCAAAAAAGAATGCGCGTATTTTTTGATCGCAGACATTTCTCTTGTCAAAGATGCGTTGTATCTATTAATATTGACACAGACGTGTTGATTTATTTTAATTTTGATAGAAAAATTAAAAAAAATCTCAATGTATGATTTCATTTCGTTAATCACAGAATTTTTATTCAGACGGACCTACGAAATGTGACGTAGTATATCACTTCCGCAAAAAATTATTACCCAGACCTGTGTGATCCATTGAGACAAGTCAATTTAGATTAGTAATTCTCACCATGATTTCAATTAGATGTCACGCTCAATTTTTCATGTTTCAATCTTACGGTTCTTATGGACCTATCATTGTCACCGTCGTTCACTAGGTTTTGGGTAAACTTACTAAAGAGAGTTGCAGTATTCGAGAAACATCGATCTTTCGTCGAAGTATAGAGTTCAATTTTGAAAATATTTTCTTACCCGTGGCAGAGAAATTATTCTCGTCGTGTGGGAAAATTCTGGTTGATCAAGATTGGTGTCGTATCGTTTCTTTTAATTTCTCTAATTATCGTTCATAGCTTCTTTCCTTCGCCGCTGTTTTGGCCACAGCCGCTGCTGGTTTGATCCAAACTCAACCCATCGCTTACCATGCCGCCCCGGCCCCAGTAGCCTACGCCGCACCGTTGCCTTACGCTGCTCCTATTGCTAAAGCCGTCGTAACCAAGGCTGTCGACGCTGACTTTGACCCGAACCCTCAGTACAGCTACTCCTACGACGTTCAGGACGCTCTGACCGGTGACAACAAGGAGCAACACGAGACTCGTAATGGCGATGCCGTTCAAGGAAGCTACTCCCTGATCGAAGCTGATGGAACCCGTCGTATCGTGGAGTACACCGCTGATCCCGTCAACGGATTCAACGCTGTCGTACACAAAGAACCAGCAGCCGTCGCCGTCAAGGCTGTCGCTGCCCCGGTTATAGCGAAATACGCCGCGCCCGTTGTCACTAAATACGCTAGCCCCATCGGTCACGCTACCTTGGTATAAGCCACTACTACTACTACTACTACTACGTATCGTCAAATAACCTAATATCGCATTTCAGTCATATTTTTATTTTTGAGTCACATCTACACACATGTAAATAAAAACATTTTGTGAATAATTTGCCCTTCCTATGTACCATTCTACCAATGATTTTCGGAATCTGCTTACTTTCATATATACGCGTTTTTTTCTGATTCTCATTATCAGGTCATTTGCACTGCAGCGTTTCACGTTGCCGCTACTCTCAACTAAACAGCGTAGCAATTAAGTCATTGCCAATAGTTTTTCTTGAACTTGGAACGGTTACCGTAGAGTACCTACGTCTAGACAATTTCTCGACCGTCATGGAAACTGCATTCTGCAGGTAGCCAAGCGGAACTGGTCGTCAACGAAGTTGAATACAATCTTAGAATAAACTAATGCTTCCAAGGTCTGGTAAGTGCAATTCGCCGAGTGCTTAGAGTTTACCCGTAGGTACGTTGATCTCGTCGAACCTGTCATTTTTGTTTAAAAATCAACAAAGCTGCGTTGTGCGACCATTGAGCATCAGGCATAGTGATTCACGTGCCTTGTGTTCCATTCGTTTGACCACGATTTTTCCCATTCACGCTGTCAAAGTTGACGAACAAGTTGATGACTTGATCAAGGTCATCGGTACCAATATTCGCGCCTCGATCATTCTGACCACTTTTGTCTAAACATTTTACTATTCGCAATCACTTTTTCGCGTCAACACCTGATATTCCAATGTTTGCGCGAATTTGACCTTTGAATGACCGTTCCATGACCTTGAAAAGAAAACATGTCAAACGTTAAATTCTGTAGGCTTTTCAATTCCGGAGTAAAAAATAGGGATCCCCATTAAAAAATTACTATGACCTTGGAATAACCTTAAAAATCATCGCCAAGGTCAAATTCAAGGTCAGCGTTATTTGTCTCCCTCTGCATCCTATAACCCCCGCAGATGACATCTTTCATATGATACGGTTTCACGGAGTTATTGCCGTGGATCAAGTACAATGGGACACCCTGTGTATTATATACATGTACGTTTATAAATAGATTTAAAGGTAAGAAAGTGATCCTCGATGATAATTCTTGCATCGAATTTTACAAACCTGTCCTACCCGAGGCGTGTCACGCGACCCAGAATACTTGATGTAACTTCGCTCCATGCTTCCATTCGTATCAGAAATGCAATTAATGATCCACGTATTATGTAAGTGTGGTCGTTGCTTACGTTAATCATCTGTGGTCAATTACGAGTTATTATTTCGGAACAGGTAACGGTTTCACGTTGGACGGGGATCTGGCCTTGATTGCAATATAATGGTCGGCACCTCAACACTGAAAATAGGTCAAGGGATGGGTACGGGATGCGAGTCAATTTCTCGAGAGACATTGCCGTGAGATTGCCATCACTTGCGAAGAAATAATTCACTCGGTAACCAGACTTTATCGGCAAAGAAAGTCGCAATACTCGAGAAACATCGACCTCTCGTCCAAGTATAGAGTTTAATTCTGAAAAAAATGTCTTACTCTTTGCAGAAAAACTATTCTCGTCGTGTGGGAAAATTCTGGTTGATCAATTTTTTTGTCGTATGGTTTCTTCCAATTCATCTCGTTAATGTTCGTGGCTTCTCTGCTTCGCGGCTGTCTTGGCCATACCTAGCCGCTGATGGTTTGAGCCCGGCTGCATCCGTGACCTACCATGCCGATCCAGTCCCAATACCCTTCGCTGCACTTTTGCCTTACGCTGCTCCCGTTGCTGAAGCTAACGTAGCCAAGGCTGTCCACGCTGACTTTACCCCAAACCTTCAGTACACCCGCTCCTCCGATGTTCAGGGCGCTTTCACCGGTCAAACAAGAAGCAACATAAGATTCGTAATGGTGATGCTGTCCAAGGCAGTTACTCTCGCGGTGAAGCTGACGGAACCCCTGGTCGTACTTTGGAGCCATACTGATTCCGTCAACGGATTCAACGCTTTCGTACACAAAGAACCACCAGTCGTCGCCGTCAAGGCTGTTGGTGCTTTGGTTGTCACAAAATTCCCTACATCCGTTGTCACTAAATACGCCGGCCCGCTCGCTCATGCGAATCTTGTCATAAGCTACTACTACGCCTACTATTACTACTACTACTACTATTACATCTCGCTAAATAACCCGATATCGCGTTTCAGTCATCTTCACATTTTGGAGTCACATGTATACACTTTTAAATAAATACACTGCGAATATTTTGCCCTTTCTATGTAACATTCTACCAATGATTTTCGGAATCTGCTTACTTTCATATATACGCGTCTTTTTCTGATTCTCATTATCAGGTTATTTGCACCGCAGCGTTTCATGTAGCCGCTACTCTCAACTTAACGGCGTAGCAATTAAGTCATTGCCAATAGTTTTTCTTGAACTTGGAACGGTTACCGTAGAGTACCTACGTCTAGACAATTTCTCGACCGTCATGGAAACTGCATTCTGCAGGTAGCCAAGCGGAACTGGTCGTCAACCAAGTTGAATACAATCTTAGAATAAACTAATGCTTCCAAGGTCTGGTAACTGCAATACGCACAGTGCTTAGAGTTTACCCGTAGGTACGTTGATCTCGTCGAACCTGTCATTTTTGTTTAAAAATCAACAAAGGTGCGTTGTGCGACCATTGAGCGTCAGGTATAGTGATTCACGTACCTTGTGCTTCATTCGTTTGACCAAAGTTTTTCCCATTCACGATGTCAAAGTTGACGGAATTTCATGATGGGGCGTACAAAATCATCGTACAATTCATGTTTCATCACGGTTTTCATATCACTGATCAAACATTCGACTTTGAATTACTTGAATTCAGTTTCCGTTATCAATTCTAAAGAAATTAAAAAATCAGCTTCTCTAAGTTTGTGTGAAATGGTCGAGATCGCAAATATTTTGATATCAATGATTTATTCATCAGGTGCTCACAGCAGTGAACTGTCTGCGTTCCCAGATCGTGGCGTCTATATTTATACCACATCGTCTACTTTCTGACAACAGAAACGCCTCTACACCTGCCTATTGTGGCTGTGGCTCAATGTTGCTGCATTTTTGTCACGGCACAACTGCCACCCAGTTCGTTTGCTGATTTGTGATCTTGCAACATCGTATCAATTCACCATGGCGCATAGTCACATCGCTAGAAGTCAGGATAGATCGTTTTTTCGCATTGTCCTGGAATTCCAATGACTTTGACGACAATCGTGATCCATCATTGTCGACAGCCAGTTACTTCGATGTGACAAAAAGCTGCTTTCCGACAAATGGAACGGTCTTATTGCAAACGGCTGAACATTTTTCCTGAAGTATATGCTAATTCCCGAACGAGATTGATCAATATCTACTATGATTGTTTGACATGAGTCGCGACTATTTATTAATCAGGTCAAATTGATAATACCAACAATAGAGATTATACTCTATTGCAACTTATCGCGTCATCGTCGTAGCTCCAAGCGATCTTTTCTTCCAGTTTCATCGATCCAGTTAAGTTTCGTCGAACAATCGATCAATGTTTCGCTGTAGATTCTATTTATTATTTGCTTTCGATTCAGAGCGACAAACCAGTACATTGAGATGCAGTATTCATAGTTAGTCGAACATCTGTGTTTTTTAGATACCGCTTATGTCAGTTTACCGTTCAGTGAAGATCAATGCAAATTTTCAACTATAATATAATTGTAAAGGATTTTTTTCGTCGATCAAACGACGCCGAACATTCTATCATCATACAAATGGAAAGGTATTCGATATCTTTGGAGGCATTATACGAACTGCTAATATTCCCAGTAGTGATTAAATCCAGTCCATTGGAATTGGTGCTGGGAATAAATTTATTGCCGAGACGGATGAGAATTTTTCGATCGCTTACTAAATGCTTGAGATATTTGAAATTGGGCAATAAATTCACGATGATTTTATTTAGGAAAAATATAGTTTATTGTTCATGTAATACGAATATTTTATACAATTGGTTGACCGTGATTAACTAAATTATCGAATACTTAGTGATGGTAGGCGTATGGGATGGGAGCAGCATGAGCGTAGTGAGCTGGGGCAGCGTACTTGGCTACGACTGGAGCGTGAGCGACGCCTTCCTTGTGGACAACGGCGTTGAAACCGCTGTGGGGATCAGCTGTGTATTCGACGATGCGGCGAGTTCCATCAGCCTCGATGAGCGAGTAGCTTCCATGAACGACATCGCCGTCACGGGATTCTTGTTGGTTCTTGACGTCGCCGGTGTGCTCATCATGGACATCGTAGGAGAAGCTGTACTGTGGGTGAGGGTCGTATTCTTCGACGGTCTTGACGACAGCCTTGGCAATTGGGGCGGCGTAGCCGTATGCCGGCGCAGCTGGGTATCCGTAATGACCCTGGGCGCTGACTCCAGCGCTAGCGGCAGCCACAAGGGCGACGAGAGTTACGAGCTGCGGCGAAGAATTAAAAAAGTGGTATTAGAGAAACATGTCGGCGTTGGGTATTCCGAAAGATGTCCTCGCTTTTCGTCTGCGTCGATCGTAAACTAATTATTCCTTTACGTTTTTCGATATTTCGCGGTAGGTACTTTGCACAATTTTCTCAACGCTGCTCTTTGGATTCCGTTCGTACGTATGTCACACAGGCACGATGGAAGAACTCACCTTGAAAGCCATGATCGTTTGATGCTCGGGAGTTGTGAGACTGATGTCGTTTGCCATCGATCATCGACTTTATATACTAAAACTACTCTCACTATTTCGGTAGGCCTCCGGGTTTATCCATTGTTCCCACCGCCGAAACTCCCCTGCTTCGCATATAATTTTTGGACCGTTACAATCTCTCGCATCAAACTGTCCCCTGCTGTCATATTTCGTTCGTAGCGATAGGTTGGAATATTATAACAGGTACCTTTCAATAATGTAGACCACTTACGTAACTCGGTGTGCTTAGCTACCTAATGCCCCCTTCGCAGACCCCTCGGACAAACTTCCTCAGCCTCCCAACCAATCCCTAACGTTCCCTATGCCATCAGGCAAGTATCTCCGTTAATACCTCATTTTCACGGCAAAAACTGTCGGGAAAACATAAATTGTACATATTTGTTTCACCTAATTATAATTCAGCTTCTAATTAGTTACGCATGTATAATCGCAACGACACGTAACACGACGTCGGACGGAAAGTGGCCTGGTCAAATACCGTTGCGTAATTCCGAACCACGCCTATAATACGGTTTCAAATATAATTCAACATCACTTCGTAAAAAATTCAAATCAATTAATTATATCTGAAAGTAGTCTTTAAATTACAAGTCATCATTCCTCCAGCTATCCACATACTTTGTTTCAAAGCGTAGCTCGATCCTCCGAATGTTTTCAGAACTCTACCTGTCTCGAGAGACAGTCTCAAAAAACAATGAAAAAACATCTCCAAAATGCGAGATCGACGATCAATTAAATTAGATCGTTCGCCGGTCAACAGATTCGGCGTGATGATCGTTGCGGGGTGGGTGCCATCCAACCTATCTATAAGATGAGAAAACTCTCGGTGATTTCTCAGCATTTATTGCAAATGGATGATATTCGTAAATCCGCGAGGGTCGTATTTTTCGACGGTCTTTGCGATAGCCTTGGCAATTGGGGCGGCGGAGTCGCATGCCGCTTAGCTGGGTAGCCGTAATGACCTTGAGCGCGACTCCAGCGCTGGCGGCGCTGACCAATGTTGCCCAAATAGACAGTCTATCCTGTAATCCGAAACGAGTATATTTGAAATACTTGGAGTAATAATGATTCGTTCGATCGTGAAACATCGACGATAGAAATAATATTCGCGAAAAGTGAAATTAAAAAAAAAAAGACCACGAATATTTAACGTTTCTAATTTGCATTATTCGGAATGGCACCCGACGCCCGTAACTGTGCGAATCACCTGTGGAAGAAAAAAGCGAAAGTTTGCTCGCGATATATCGAAGCTTCTTTGCGATTACGGAGAACCGAACCAAATCGCCGCCTGCTAAATGGTGGGCGTGACTCGAGAGAGTTCAAAACTGCGGAAAAGACACGTTTGGAATATAATTCGTTAACAGATGGCATTTAATTGCCATTCCTTTATCGCGAGTCGATCAGGTGATTCGACCGGGAGAAATTCGCGATAACGCGCCTGTATCTCGTCGAATGTCAAACCTGGTCCGAATTAAAACGAAACCGAAGATTCTTTCCCCATCAAAGTGGAACGAAATGGGTAACAGTTTTCGTGCCAAATACTCTCTGGTCCAAATACTCTTGTTTTTGCTTTAAATAACGGAGCTAAAATCACAGTTTAACGAACGCATCTTAATTGAATCGAAAAACAAAAAACATGGTTATACTACATTGTACGAACGCGCGTCACTCCAAGAGACGTAATAAATCAAAACGGAGCATTGCCTTGAGCATCGATACTATGAATCAATCGGATTGATTTATGATCAGCTGTCGATGAAAGTGTTTACACGGAGTGATCTAAAAACAATAAATCTGCGTCGCAGCAACGTATTTTTCTCGCATTTCAGGACAGAAAAGTGCAGAAGGAAAATAATTTTACGGATAAACTTGTTATTTTCGTATTTAGCGAAACTATCATTTTTACATATTGTTTCACCAGCAGTGAAATGACATGAAAATTTGCATAATTTTTGTAAGCTGGTAGAATTCGGATGGTAAGATCGTTCGGATTCACTTTAATATTATCAAGGCTCTGTATCGAAAATTTGACGCTAAAAAAATCGAATTAAAGGAAAAAAAATGAAAATCGAGGGAAAAAATTGACATTGTCCAACTTGCTGTCCAATTTCCTTTTTTTTAAATTTGAAATAAACATTTTTTCTCAGTGATACTGGTGTTACGAGTCGGCGGAGAGGTGCAAAAATAAATTTATTGTTTATCGATGATTAGAACGAATTAAACAGGTTTGTTAGTATAACAGAGCTATCAGGGGTCTTGCCAAAACAGCCTGTCGGTCGGCAACCCATCGCGCTTCGATGTAACTGGAAATTGGGTCCAGATCTGTTCGATAATTCTGCTGCGCGTCGAACCACGTTTCATATCTCGGGTTTTAGATTTACGAGTGACAATATCTGCGGGTCGGATCTAGCAAGAGATGCTTTCGTAAACTGGTATTTCGTATTCGTGAATGGCGCCGTAAAAATGTGCAGCCAAGAAACGGTCGTCGGAGATTTGACAATTTATTCACGAGTTTCACTTCCGTATTATCCACGTATCTACATATTGTCAAGGATGACTGGTAGCATCTTCGGCATGATCGTGCGATCCCGAGTCGTTTAAGTTTTACGTAACGGTACCAGCCTTTATTTCCAGAGAGTATGATGACACGGCGGTCACGGTCAAGGTAATTCTTCTGCCTTCGCATCAATGAAAGTCTTGATGAGTCACTCGCCAAGAGAGCCGAGAGCCCATCTTCGGCTCCGAGGCAACAAACTTGAAACCAGCGTTACGCGTTATTCGATATTCGAGACTATAAATTTGTGAGCGAAACAACATTTTTTTTTTATCACGAGCGATGCGTTTATGCACGATTCCGTAGTTATTTTTTCCACTCGTCATGACGTCTATGGACGAAGAATCGAGTCGCTTAACCTTCAGAGGGCGGGGATTTTTCAGCACATTTTGACCTCCGATTTTCACGAAAATTCGTGTCATACGCGACCTTATAGCGACATTTATAAACCCCAAAAGACAGGAACGGTACGGACAATGTACAACATTTTTTTTGCTCTTTCCCCCTTAAGTTTGGTATACGCAAGTTTTTTGGATGTTGAATACGAAGAAAGGAGTAAATTAGATCGTAATCCTGTCCTTGACCTTGGATATCAATATTTGAAGGTCAAACGACTCGGCACCGCTATTTCGAGGTCAATTGCGTTTTCCTTACTTTTTTATCTCTCCAGTGGGTATATTTTTATATGGATGTGGAAAAATTCGCTATTTCTAGGTAGAAATGAGAAAGTAAGAAAAACGCAATAGCGGTTTTGAGTCATTTTTCCCCGACAATGTTGATTCTCAAGGTCAAGGATAGGATTAGGGTCTAATTTACACCTTTTTTCGTATTCGGCAACCAAAAATACTCGGGTACACCAAATTTGAGGGTGAATTAGAAAAACAATTTTTTTACATTGTCTGTAACGTTCAAGGCGGGGGTCGATTTATCGACAAGAATTTTGGTGAAAATTAGGGGTCAAAATGTCCTGCCAAATTCCCGTCCTCTGAAGGTTAAAAAACACTGATGCTGACGGAGAACAATTATTCCTGATGATAATTATACTTGGTAACAAAGAAGTCGTTGTGGATTCTTGACGATTGATATCGGTGACGAATGCAAGAGGCGTAGGATTAATTAGATACGTATCGAAGGATCGACAGGAAGTGAAATTTACACGTATTATCTTGCATTTCAACGAGGAGTTTGGTGATAATTAGATCCCGTTGACTTCAACTCGATTCCATCGACGCGAACCAATTAATTTAGTTAGAAACTTATTCGGGACGTTGATTTTTTCGGTTTTATCGTACATTTTTTTCTACTTTTCAGAATATAAAATCGTTTTTCTATGAAATTGGGCGTATACGGTTTTTTGAGACTGCTGACTACGAATCCGGTGTGAAAATTGCAAAACCAGCGACCTCAAAAACGCTTATTTACCAAATTTGAGAATAACTTACCATATTGCAAAATTTTTACCGGCCATATTGAATCCACCATTTTGAATTTCAAAAATTTGACAATGAGTGACCTGAAAAACGCTCGGTGTACAAATTTTCAGATAAAACTGGCTATTATTTCGTCTTGTAATAATTGTTTTAAATAGCTATGCCATATGATGACTTTTTTTTAACTCTTATCGGGTTTTTGGGAAGGAGGGGTTCAACAAAGCGTAACGAAATAGATAATAAACTGCTCGTAAACGTTAGAAAATCGATAGTGTATAGGTGGGACACTCGTAAGCCGCTGTGACTGAAAGGGTTAAATATCACAGCACTCGAATTATCTCTGCTCGTAATCAGTTAATGGTTACAAAAATTATCCGCGGCCATGGTTTTCTTTTTATTTTCAATTTTGGAGAAGCGGGATTGTTTCTCATTTGCTCCGAGGAAAAAAACGATTGTCGATTGCAATTTACTCCCGATCGTGCGGTAGCAGTTGTAAAGCGGCGTAGGAGTCTTCTGGGACGGAAGTCTGATGATGAGACATTCCGTATTCAAGGGCTGTTCTGATCGTGACGGAAGTGTTACACTTCTACCAAAGTCGACGCGAAAACTTGCGCAACGCCGGTGAAAGCATATGCGGAGACGAAAAACTATTGACGCAAAAGTGCATAGGTTGTCTACGTCAGTAAAACAAGTCTGTCGCAATTCAACGCGACGTTGTCCTGTTTCGACGATATTTTTCCCATTGTATCGAAACTCGTATCGGCGCGTTACAATAATTTTTTTACCGATTTTCCATGCCACTTTCTAATTTTTCGCCTCCTCGTGTTTGCTCAATTCTTCTCGATTTTACCTTCGAATTGGAAAAGTATCTCGTCATTCGTCGAAATTGTGCTAATTTTGTGAAAAAAAAGGATAACGGGCTAAATAATCGGCAAACAACAATCGATATTCCCATCGATGTGCAGAGGAAAGTCGGAGGACATTATCGTAAATTCGGTGCTGATAACGAGCTGTCGGACAACACTTGAGCAGCGCTTTCATCGCTGGCTTGTATCAAGTTGAGCGGTGGGAGGGACGCATCAGGTAGCGATTCAATGCGCGGCGTCACGTGTGCGTTGCTCACGATAGTACGCAGCTAGTACGAGCCACGTATAAATACCTAAGCTGCGGCTCATCCGAACATCAGTATCATATTCAACGTCCTTCGCAAACTGCGCTAAAAAAAAATGTTCGCCAAGGTGAGAAACATTTTATAACTTTATCACGCGCAACATTGATCAAAAATGATCAATGCTCGGGTTTTGCTGTATCAATTCATATTCGTTACCGTCATTTTACACCTAAGTCAATATTCTCCGTATCGAGAGGATCATTTTGCATCGGCAACTCTAACGCCAGGTCGGCAACAAAAATGGTATTTCATTCAAACTGTTGAGTACTTCGCCATTATTTCCAAAAAAATTCATCCAAAATGTTGGAAAGTCAGCCTAAAAACAGTGTCCTCGTGGTAGACACGATAACTCGTGATAGCTTTATTTGAAATCAAAAAACCAAATATTTTCTGTTCGTAGCTGGTGATTGAACGAAGGATTTGGAAAAAAATTAAAATTTGAATTTTTGCCAGTGTTGTATGCGAGATTGTACATTTTTTCGTACAATATACACTACGTACAGTCTCGTAAAATGAGTTGCAATCGGAAGGAAAAAAATCCTTCGTTCAATCACTAGTCAATGCTAATTTGAAGAAGTGTGTAAAATTTGAATAAGATCGGTGCATTAGTTTCTGAGAGATCGTGTCCATCGTTTTCCATATTACCAGATAGTCCTTGGTGATTGGCAGTGCACTCGTTTCCCCCTCTCTAAATGTTCTCCTTACAGTTTTCCACGCCATATAACGTTTGAAAAAAGGGAGGAATTTTCAAAGGCTCTCTTTCTCTTCCACAATTTTAATCCGATTCACCCAAAAATTTGGGATGATCTTCTAGACGTATTGTACTATTACATAAAAAAAATAAAACAAAAAATGATTTTTTCAAGTTCCGAAACTCATGTAACTCCTTAAAACACCTGAAAGCGCTTTAATCGAGAGTAGAAAAATTGCCGTTGTTATCCTAAAAAAATATTGAGCCTGCACAAATCGATTCTCAAGTCACGTGTTTGATTTTCAACTGGTTTATTGGTTTTTTACATTTTTCCATGAAAATCAGTTGGTTATTGTCGCTACGACGCTGATGGTCGTGGCTAAGGCTGGGCTCATCCCTGCAGCTGCGCCACTCGCCTTCGCGCCAGCGCCAGCGCCGTTCCTAAAGGCAGAAGCGTACGATCCTCATCCGCAGTACACTTATGGATACGACGTGCAAGACACGCTGACGGGAGATTCGAAGAGTCAGTACGAGACTCGCGACGGTGACGTCGTCAGCGGAAGTTACAGTCTCATCGAACCAGACGGTACTCGAAGAGTCGTCGATTACACCGCTGACCCGATCAACGGTTTCAACGCTGTCGTTCATAGACAACCAGCGTTCGTCAAAGCCATCGTTCCAGTGCCAGCAAAAGTTGCTGCCCCAGTTTTAGCGCCACCTGCGTTCGCCTATCATCACTAACGTCCGTCGCGATCGACGTTTTTAATTGTACATATAGTTCTAGAAATTGCCAATGATTTTTCCCGTGTAAATAAATATTTTTCACAGTATTACCACTCACTTGGTCAAATTATCCTACGTTCTCCCATCTTTATAAAACGACTACAGGTCAAAAGTTTCGTCGGCCAAATACTATTGCGACCAAAATTCTGCAAATAGTATGCAAAACCGGAAATGACGATTTAGTTTGAATAAGCAATATCGAGCAGTTTGAAGTAATACGAATTCAAATTCAAACTTTCGAATAATCAATTGCTTTGTATTTCAAGCGAAAAATATGACCTGTTTCTGGTTTAGTTAAGTAATTTCAATTACGAATTGTTTATTCAGAGTCGATATTAGAGGTGAATCGTGCCAATTTTTCGACTACGTTTGGCTCGTCCACTTGACAGTCAACTAGCGTAAACGTCGACGCACTTGCTCAATGAAAGTTATCGGTGATTGGAAAGTCCACAACGATCGGAACGTGCACAGAGTTAGTTCTATTACAAAAAAGGAATCTACGACTAAAAACTCAGAGTTTCACAAAATCTGCGAAAAAAAATTATTCTTATTCTGTATCGAGGCAATTCGAAAGGCAGCTGCAAGCTGCATGAATAGGTTTCGGCGAGAACAGGGGCGAATGAATTTATCGCAATGAAATAAATTGACACGTGATCAATTTCGTCGGAAACTTAATACGATAGGAGTTTGTCATTCGATGGGTAATCTGGCCAGCCAATTTGTATTCGCCAAGGATTTCAGGCGTTGGTTCATCGTTGCCTAAGACACTGAAATACACATCGAATGCACAACTAACGCGAAATCTGTGGAGCAATCCTTGGCAAAATCGAACAGCCATTCGGGAATGCCAATGACACAGTCGTCTATAACCTTTCAAATGTTCGCACCAAATTTAAAGGTCATTATTTCATTGCCAAAATTCCAAGGACTGGGAACAAATTTCATGTCATTTAAAAACGCTCGTCGATCAAACCGCAGTGGAAAAATAAGATTCGCCACCGGGAAAAATATCTCGATGGAGTGCCGAAAACTCGCAATTTTTTTCCACAGAATAACCGATTTTTTACCGATCATTTCAGACAACTCGCATAATACTTACGTCCAGTTTCAACTCTCGATCTCGCAATAAATTTATCGCGCGCAAAGATCACGCTAGCTCACAAATTGCGCAATAGATATTTCAAACGCAGGACTAAGTCGTCGACGAAGTTTATTTTTAGCTACGTAAGAAGTATTTGACTCTCGAAATAGAAATTATTAGATCGGGTAGTTGAAATTAACGATGTAATTCCTAAATAAAAGACAGCAAAAAAAGTTCGGGAGCGAAATATGATTCGTTAAAGCGTAGCACCAGGCGCAACGAATTCAGCAGTGTGCTAATCTCTAGCGAATAATATAATAGCGCCGAAAAATTCGGCACGAATAATAGCACCGAAGACAAGCTATTCACGAATAATAGTACCAATACATTTTTCCCACGAATAGAGCACCATATTTTAAGTATGTGATGATAAAAAATAATTGTGCAGAGTACTAATTAATATATTAGCCAATTTAACCAATTTTTTGCTGCTTCTTTTCGGTGGATAAATGCTTTCTTGCTTTTGTTCGTGGAAAGCTCATTTTCGGTTATACTCTTCGTGCCGAATTCTTTGCTGCTATTATTCATGAGATCCCTCGACATGTAATACTCGTGAGAACAACTCGAAAACCATTTTCGATATTTGTGTATTGAAATATATCTTTAATAATACTATATATAAAACAGTCTAAGTTTTTTTCCGAACCATAACATAAATTGTATACGCCTTGAATCGACTAATATATTAATTAGTACTCAGCACAATAATTTCTTATCATCTTATATTTGAAATATGAACGCAAAAATTGTTCAATATTTTTGTATGGAAATTTATCTTTGCTATTACTTACAATACAATAATGTAAGTTTTTTTCTGTAACATAAGGTAGATTGCATATGCCTCGAATTATATTGAATTATATATTAATTGGTATTCAGCACTATATTTTTTTCCTACATACTAAAAATATGAGCATGGAGATTTTTCGTCAATAAAAAATTCGCGATGGTGTTTTTATTCGTCAATAGGTCGTTTTCGGTGTTATTATTCGTTAGAACCGTCCTAATGCAGTGAAGTAGCATGTCCACGCGCTTCTCGTTCGTTGTCAGTCACGCGCAATAAGGTTCGAGCCGCGACGCACGTGTGTCTCACTGTCGGCTACTTATCAGCCAAGCAATCATAACAATGATTACGCAACCGATTTATATGCAAACGTTGGCTCCGAAATGATGATTTATCTCGACACTTCGCAATGGTAGTCCGCCATAGTAGATTTTATTTGCGATCTTGATCCGAAATTTCGATGTTTTGTCACATTATCATTTCGGTAGAGTTCATCCCGATCAAAATAATTCTCCGCGAGTAAGCAGCGTTCAAATGCGTGAAATTGCAGAAATTCCGGCTACATAACAGCGCGTCTTCTCTGTCGCGGTGAAGTTTTGACGAGTAAATGAAATAACGAGTAAATAATTTTTGGCGACAGGATGGCAGAGTCGCGGTGTTTAGTATGTGCCGAAGCTACCGATGACTGGCTTCGGAATCGTATAAAGTTGACAAAAGTCTGAGTCGCTGGTCTAGTTCGTGCTCGGAATATCACTGTAGCGAACGAGCATGTCAATAGCGAAATGACGCCGGGAAAAGAAAAGGTCATCGTAGCATGACGCAAAACGTAGGTGAAGAATTGTGAGCCAAAAGAGTGAAAATAGAAGACGAGGGTGGTCGGATTTCGTGGTGAAAACGGAGTGTAAGACCGTTGAATACGCGAGGAGATTTGACTAGTCGGACGCGCTTGTCTTGATAAATGATCGCATGCTCACCGGAGGAAGCTTGGTTTTGGTGAGAAATCTCTCGACGGCGGAAGAAATCACGAGGCGCCCGATGCCACTTCTTCGATGATACTGACGGCTAGTCGCGTGGCGAATATTCAGAATTCTAACCAACGCTGGAATTCTGCCCTTCTTAATCTCGGCAATAATTTTTGTCGTCGCGTTGCATCAATTGATTTCCTAGTCGCGTGCCAACGCCGTCGATGTCCGTAAGACTGTGGACTCTTCGCGGTTAAGACATTGATATGAAGAAACATGAGACGCGATAGCGTCCTGAGGAGGTCACCGCCACGCAAAATGGTGGGGCGATTGATGCAGGCCTCGCAGCGCATCACAACTATATAAACCCGGCGAATCTCACCCCAAGGCATCAGTGCTTCTTCGCCGATCTTCTCACGAACAAACATGGCTTGCAAGGTGAGCTGAGTACAAATTTTCCCTTTCGCCGAAGTTTCGTTCACCGCTCGCTTCGAAAGCCTCCCCTAGAGCGCTTCGTTGTGCTTCTGAAGCCCTTCCGAAGAAACTTGATCTCAGAGTCTGACATCGCTTATCGGTTGATTCACATTTTCCCTTCGTTGGTCGAGAGAGGAATTACTAGACGTTCTTATCACTCGGAACGAAATTTTGCAATTATATAATTTATCGGTTCACCGATCAATAGCAGACCATCGTGCTCATCGTGGCGTAACAGACTCGAATCTAATTCCAGTGTGAAATCGTAACGAGTCGCACACTGGGGCATGAAGATTGCTATCATGCCCATTGATTGGCATCAAATAATTGCGGTGATATAATTTCATTGTAAAACTTCAAAACTTCATTGTAAAAATTTCATAGTTACAATTTCACTACACGAAGTGGTATCGAAATACTCAAAAGTTACTAGACGACGCATTTTTGAAGTACAGAATTGAAGCTCTTCACATATGCGAACAGATTGTGTGTGTAATTCGAAGGGTAGAGAGTCTAGCTGTACGAAATGTTGGTCGCGGCAGATATAGACTTTTCTAAGCTTGATTATCTACCTCGTTGGAAATGACATCTTTTTTCGCAGGAATTACGTGGACATATCTGATCAAGTTTCGGGGATAACTCGAGTTACGACTTCATTGTCGTGCAGTAATAGATGCGCCTACTTTTTACAGTTCATCATCCTTTCCGCTGCGCTGGCAGCCGTGGCTCGCGGAGGAGCCGTAGGTGTTGCGCCAGCTGTGACTCCCGTCCTCGCGAAACTGGAGGATTTCGACGCTGCTCCTCAGTACAGCTTTGCTTACGACGTTCAGGACGCATTAACTGGCGATTCCAAGGCTCAGTACGAGTCTCGTAACGGCGACATCGTCCAGGGTAGTTACTCCTTCATCGAGGCTGACGGTTCTCGTCGTATCGTCGATTATACCGCTGATCCCATCAACGGATTCAACGCTGTCGTCAGCCGAGAACCAGCGCTCGCTGCTGTAGCCGTAGCACCAGCCGCTGGCGTCGTTCCAGTTGCTCCAGCTGTCGGTGCTGCCCCTGTTGCTCCTGCTGTTCCCGCCACCGGACCAGACTCCGACGTCGAGGTTGTAGAGGCGAGATCTGGACCCCTGAAATCCGCTCCAGCACCAGCTGCCCGCGTAGCTAGCCGCCGTCCAGTTGCCGTGTCAGCCAAATTCGTAGCTCCAGCTGCTTCGGTCGCTGGCGTTGCTCCGGTTGCTGCTGTCGCTCCAGCTGCTCGTATCGCTGCCGTCGCCCCCGTCACTCCAGTCGTAGCCAGCTCTCCAGTTCGCGCGGTTGCGGCTCCATTGGCCTTCTCAGCGTACCCATCATCGGCATTCAGCTCAAATCTGTTCCAACGTTACGCGGTACCAGTAGCCGAAGCTGTCGCGGCTCCGTTGGTCACCGAAGCTGTCGCGGCTCCATTGGTTACCAAAGCTGCTGTGGCGTATCCGGCGTACTCGGCGTACTCGGCAGCTTACTCATCTCCATTCGCCTACAGCGTTCCGGCGGGTGGTCTCACTTACGCTCCTGCTCAACCATAGATCTTCCGAATAAAAGCCATTGTTATCCGGCATCATAGAAAATCTCACCTCCGAAGCCATCGTATTTTGTATTATATAAATAAAACCCTTTGTAAGCCAGTTTTAAATAATGAATCGATATGTTCGCAATCCACACAGAGATATTATTTCTACGATGAACCAAGTCGATGGGGGCAATCTTTCGATGTCAAACTACGAAATGTCGTCTCTTAATTGATGATCCCATCTAACGCTATGCGAACGATTGTTATTCGCAATTGTCGATGTGCTCAATAATGTCCTTCGATCGAACAGAGCCACACCCAGTGAAATTGTCCCGTAACTCAATTCGCCTACTGTCATACTTTTATTCGGTTAATCTAAAACGTTGCATAAGTTGCCGAAACAGAAACGAATAGACTCGCGTAGGCTTGCGTCGAACGAGCGCGAATTGAATTCAGATTAGGTTTGTTGCCGCTTGACGATACGGCTCGACGATCGCTTATGCCGATCGTAACTCTCGCCTATTACAAACTCGCATCATTTTCATACCGCTGTGCCATTCAAATTTTCCACAAAGGATAATATCATTTTTTCACTCCGCGTCGTTCTACCCATTACCAAATTCCACTCGGTCCATTATACTGCGTCAATTACGATCATAAAAACTCAGGAATAACTCGCGTTTCGTCGGGAAAAAAGTATTATAAAAAAGCATTTTATAGGCATAAACAATGAACAATATTCTGTAGTTTAAAAACGCTGCACCTATTCGATCGAAGCACAAATACTAAACGATATTACGTCCTCGAATTGTTTCCACGAATGTAAGATCGGTTGACCTATTTCACAAAAAAGATACGATTGTCGCTATTCAATTATTCGTTTTCATTTATCAGTAAGGCATTGACAATGAGAAGGCATTGACAAACCAGTGAGCCCAGTCTAATAGACTTAACCATCATGTCAAAAACACATGCTTGCTCTTAGTGCCAATGATAATAACATGTAAATAATAATAACAACAACAATATTCATATGGTTAACTGAACGATTACGATTTTAACAGCTAACCATTATTGCGCGTAAATAAATAATTGCACGGACAATTAATTGCAAAATGTCACAAACCTTCATCTGGCTAAATATTGCTCGTATGTAACTCACCTACTTTTAAGCTTCCTATAGAAATTACAAATTCTCGGTTAGGGGTAAGAGATCTTTGCTTAGTATTCGTGAAAAGGATACCAATGAAAAGTGGTTAAAACGTCAGGAATAAGAACTGGATGAATCGAATCGTCCGGTTGTCGAATTGATTGGAAGGATAGAATTATTAATTGACGTTGAAACTTTGATAGCTTAATCTATATAATTGATAGGATGATTGATTTATTTTCAATCAGATGATCCGTAAAGAGTTCCTAGTTAGAATCTTGAAACGATGTCCGACCCTGATTGTTTGCATTCGAATCGTTGACATAACGAAGCGAGAGTTTGGTAAGAAATACATGTACACGTTATGATTGATGTTCAATATTGATTTATTTAACAAAAAATATGACGATATCTGATAGTTTTGTTCATTATGTACATAAATGGGCAGGAATGTGGCGTGCACGATTTTATTTATAATGCAACGGTGAACGGTGCAGCCACAGGAACGTTTACGGGTGTTGCGACGGCTCTAGGAATGGTGTAAGCCAGCGGTGCGGCCACCGGCGCAGCTGCGACAACTGGAGCAGCCTTGGCAATTACTGGACCAGCTGCGGCAACTGCGACGACTGGTTCGCGGCTGACGACAGCGTTGAATCCGTTGATAGGATCAGCGGTGTAATCGACGATGCGACGCGAACCATCCGGTTCGATGAGGCTGTAGCTACCCTGCACGATGTCTCCGTTACGAGTTTCGTATTGGGCTTTGGAATCACCTGTTAGAGCATCCTGCACATCGTAGCCGAAAGTGTATTGAGGTACAGCATCGAAATCTGCGATTTTCGCGAGAACCGGACCCACTGGAGCTACAGGAACGACTGCAGCACGAGCAACGGCCGCGAGAGCGAGGAGAACAGCGATCTGCATATAAAGGGAAATTTTTACGAGTGAAAGAAATATAGAACGATAGGAAAACAATTATGATGTGAATATGTAACGGAAGTTATTCATCGTAAATTCAAATTTAAAATGGCGCACGGAAATCTTGAAAGGTGTAATCATGTACCTTGCAAGTCATGGCTGAGAAGTATCGCACGTTGGCCGAAACTCATACACAACTGATGATACCGAAGACGTCGGGCGGGCTTATATCGTTGAAGATGTCACAACGCTCGGTGCCACTCCCACTGCAATAAGTACTCGCATTGCGCAGTCATCGGTTTGCAGCAAGGGTAGTCGATATCATAGTCGGCTGATGCAATAGCTTAGAAGAAGTTACCCAAAAACTCAGCTCGCTGCAGCGAATCATCAGTTGGTCATCAAGATAATTAACTCGATCTACCAAAGTCACGATCACTTCCAATCGACTAATCAATGTCCCTCTGGAATAATAAGGGCAACGAGTCTGGTCCATTATTCATTGTATCCGAAGTTCATGCGCGAGCGAATTGGACGGATCCTGAGGAAAATGGACAGTCTTCGAGGTCGAGGAAGCGATCGAACCGGCTCTCGCTAAGGATCGACCAGAGATAGGAAGGGCGAGCCAACCGTCCCGAATCTTTGGGTTGATACGTTTTAGCGAGTCATTGGATCGAACGTAATCGAATTTTTGCCGCTCCGAATGACGCGAAACCCTAATCGACGATTCGTGTAAGTTGATCGAACCTCGTGGACCTATGTCACAATTTAACGCCGTCGATGTAACATACACGAGTGGATTCACGTGCAACGATTATTTTGAAAAGTGTTCGACCTTGCCTGAAATTGCCAAAGACTGCCTCGTCTGTATTCCATTCGATGCGTGGAAAAGCTCGTTGTATTTTTCTACTTTTTACGCATTGCGCAGGCTGGATATTGCGTGAAATAAATTTAGTAGCGGTACGTTTTGCTATGAGGTGTGGGACTGCGAGGCGATTTAATTAAAAGAAATCGCGCGGGTATTTCAATATGCATTTGGATCAAAATCTATCAAGTCGCGATCGCGCTGACTAATTTGAGAAAGCTTATCGTTATGGCGATATTATTCTAGTCAGCGAAGCTTGCGGGCCATACGACGTCTCTTATAATCGTAATTTCGAGCCATTGGTATTCGGCTGCTTCGCATGCTTGACTTGAAATACTAATCAAATTGCTCAACTGTTCCGATAGCCAGTGGCCAGAGGATGCGCGTAACACGTTTAATTCTTGGGGAAGGGGTTCGCGATGGAACCACGATATAAGCGGGTAACTAAACCCATCAAGACATCAGTTGACGACCCACAGTTGATCTGTACATCGTTACAATGGTTTCCAAGGTACGATATTCCCTGCGATTAACAAGTGCAGTGCCACACCTTATCAGAAACATATCTACCATGATTGCACATTTTTCATGAAAAGTAATCCGAGAAGAGTGTGATTTTGTGGTGTTACTGTGATTTTCCACCTTCACGAAACAAGTGTCAGATACGCGGAGTGGATTATAATTGTTTGCACAGATTTTTCCCTGGTATTTTATAATTTAAATGAAAACCGTAAACTTCGTGCTGATAATCGTGGATTATTCGTCATATTGACATTTGTTTTTTTCTCAATGTACCGTCACCTGGTAATAAACCATTTTCATATCAACAGGTTTGCGCTATCTTCGCTCTCGCCGTAGCCGTGGCTCAGGCCGGAGTCGTTTCAGTAGCTCCAGCGGCTCCAGTCCTCGCGAAAATCGAAGATTTCGATCCGGCACCTCAATACACCTATGCTTACGACGTCCAGGATGCGGTAACCGGCGATTCCAAGGCTCAGTATGAGACTCGCAACGGAGACATCGTTCAGGGTAGCTACAGCTTCATCGAAGCCGATGGAAGTCGCCGCATCGTCGATTACACCGCCGATCCCGTCAACGGATTCAACGCTGTCGTCAACCGCGAACCTGCATTCGCTGCCGTTGCTCCAGTCGTCGCCAAGGCCGCTCCCGTCGTTGCTCCAGCTCCAGTCATCGCTAAGGCGGCTCCGTTGTTTGCTCCGGCTCCAGTCACTGCCGCAGTTGCTCCCGTACCAGCTTTCGCCAAAGCAGCACCGGTAATAGCTGCTGCAGCTCCAGCGGCTGTCCCAGTAGGCGTGGCGCCCGCCGCACGCGCGCTGGCTGCTCCCTTGGCGTACAACGCTCCTCTGACCTACGCTGGCTTCGCATCTCCAGCTGGCGTACCAGTAGGTTTCGCGCCAGCTGCTCGCGCTGTCGCTAGTCCCCTGGCGTACAGCGCGCCGTTGACCTATCCTGGCATAGGAGCTCCAGTCGCGTACAGTCCTTACAGCGCTCCTCTTCCATTCCCACCAGTTGCCAAAGCCGGTAGCCCTGTAGGAAGTCTGGCTTACACGGCACCAACGGTCGCGAGATATGCCGCCCCATTGACCTATGCTGCTGCTGGATACGCCATCTAGATACATGTAACGAGCAACTGCTCGCTGTAATAAACTGTTAGTTAAAAACATATACGCCTCGCATTTGTACCTTTACCTTTACCCGGTTCTACAAATAACGGATAATATCTGCGCGGCTGTCTTTAAAACAGAAAAAAGGCTCTCACATCGAACGGAAACCTACAGAATACAGTGAACTCTGCTCGAGAATTATATTTTCCTCGAGTCGTGAGTTGATATACATTTTCAGAGTATTCAACTAGCGGTGTCTTCTTATTGTTAGCCAACCGCTTGGCCAGATATGTCACCGGAATACTAATAATACTTTCGTGATACGCATTCGATGCGAAAGTGATATAAGCAGAAGCGTCTATCAATGTCATGGAATCGGCTTACGGCATAAGATATCACTTTTTGCAATTCACCTCGTTTTATTGTTGCCCATTGCACAACGCACATCGTACATTTCCCTCTATTACCACAGAACTTAAATAAGGAATTTCTGTGTGTTCGCGTTTAGTTGAATGTTCAACAAACGATAATAATTCACAGGAAAAAATTAAACTACATTCGATATAATCCTCGGATGTTCACTGTTCCGTACATTTCTGAGAACTACGAAAAGTGCTTTGTCAGATCATTGTTGACTGTGCGGCAAGTGAAAACTTTACACCGGAGATTTCTCGTACGTAGAGACAGCTTCTGCTGCTCCGAGATACAATGAAAATCAAGTTGTTGGCTATCGACTACAATGACGAGTTGTCTGCATCAATCATGGGCGTTTCTACTAGGCTAGACACGTGTTACACGCGTCTATCGAGACCGCGAGTAGTTATATCACCGAATGGGTTGCCCATATCGCTCGTCTGACCAGTTGAGCTATGTAACTACTCCCCGGCTCATCTGCCGCATCTTTTCGTGTACCTCGACGCGAGTCTGTCGAAATTATTATTATACGAATTGTTGACTAATATCAGCACAAACATACGGAGTACATTCGAAATTTATTGCTCGCGAAGAATGCAGGGATCCGTGAGCCGGTGGCGTTCGAATGAGCATTACATAACAGCGATTCCATGCGAAAAAAATGATCTTTAGCACGGATTTTAAATGTACTCGTGAATTTCTTCTGGATCTAGTTGCCTAGTTATAATGATAATTCATTCAGTTTTAATAGATATTGCCCACCAGTTTTTTTTTTGTTTTTTTTTTGTTAAATGCTTTTACGTATCCGCAAAAGAAGACTGTTCCCGAACTGGACTGATGTTTACACTGCATGCGTTAATACTGCACCGTGTCGCGGTCGGAGACGGATGGACTGACCCAGATAAATACAGAGACATTATTGATAGTAAGTGAAATGGTGTGAAAGAGCGAGGCTCGCGAGGGATTCAACGTGTGAGACATCCACCGTGTCGACGACGTCGCGTCGGTGTTACGCGAGGAGACACAATGCGTGGTCCAGGGTGACCATGGAGACGCCATGCAGAGGGGGGAAGAGCCCGGAGAAAGAGAAAGACAGTAGTTTTGGGTGAACGTCTGCGAGGGGCGCGGCCTCGCGTGGCAAAATTCCCCGGTTCGCATCGACCATATAAAAGGCTCGTCGTTTCTTCGATACGGCATCAGTCATCAGCAAGACACAGCCATGGCATTCAAGGTGAGTACTACACTCACGGTGCTAAGTGATCATCATCCCATAGTCCATACCCCGACATCAACGATAATCCCATACCAACGTTCCGGTGCTGGAGATTCAAATACAACTTCCATCCTAAAAGAGTTTCTTGCGGCGAATAGAGAAAAAAATTATTATCTCAATAATGATCCACATGATTTTCTACAATCGATCTACTTATTTCTTCTTTTCGCTCCATGATACGAGCAAATAGTTTACGACTTTGGACTCGTTCTAATTAACGTTGGAGTGAAATTCTATTCGAAAATAAATAAATAGAAATAGTGGTGTAAGAAGTTTTCCTAATAAGCAATATTATCTTTACAGTTCGTCGCATTCGCCGCCCTCGTAGCAGCTGCCAACGCTGGCCTCCTGGCCCCAGCGGCTTACAGCGCCCCGTTGACCTATGGCGCACCGGCATACGCTCACGCCGCTCCATTGGCCTACGCAGCCCCCGTTGCCAAGGCTGTCGTCACTAAGGCTGTCGACGCTGATTACGACCCCCATCCCCAGTACAGCTACGCTTACGATGTCCAAGACTCTCTGACCGGTGACAACAAGCAACAACACGAAACCCGCGACGGAGATGTCGTCCAAGGTAGCTACTCCCTCGTCGAAGCTGACGGAACCCGCCGTACCGTCGACTACACCGCTGACCCCGTCAACGGATTCAACGCTGTCGTCCACAAGGAAGCTGCTGGTGTTGCCGTTAAGGCCGTAGCTGCTCCAGTCGTAGCCAAATACGCCGCTGCCCCGGTCGTAACCAAATACGCCGCCCCCCTCGCTCATGCTCCGATCGCTTACGCCGCTGGCCCAGTCGTAACCAAGTACGCCGCCCCCATCGCTCACGCTCCGATCGCTTACGCCGCCGCCCCAGCCGCTCACGTCAGCTACGCCGCACCAGCAGCTCACGTCAGCTACGCCGCACCGACAGCTCATGTCAGCTACGCCGCACCGACAGCTCATGTCAGCTACGCCGCACCAGCTGCCCATTTGAGCTACGCTGCGCCGACCTACGCTCACGCTGCTCCGACCTACGCTCACGCTGCTCCATTGGCGTACGCCGGATACGCCGCGCCAGCATACGCTTACCACCATTAAATGATTCACTTCTAGTATTAAGTTATTCGAAATAATAAACCTCCACAATCGATACACGTAAAACATCGAGTGTCACGCTGTCTTACACCTCTCAAAAGTAACGTCCAGCACGATAATTATTTTCATCGATCCTGATGATAATTAATTCCTTAATACTAAATCATAATTGGAACCTTCGCGATAACAGCGGTTACTCAAAATTACAAAGAATTATTCTTCAATTGAAATTGAAGGTAAATCTGAAAGCTGTTACATGTTGAGAACGTTTTATAATACAGTACCTACAAACAAACCTCTCATCGATTCCATTTTTGATTTCTCTTCATCTCTCAAGGCACAGTTGATATTCCAGCTATGTGTATATCATTATTTCTATTTCGATCTCTGTGATCTAGCAGAAGTGGAAATTTTACAAGAACCCATAGCTCGCGGATCCGGTTAGTATGTTTTAGTATGACCCGGGCTCTCTTACTCTCTTATTCTCTCTCTCTCTCTCTCTCTTTCTCTCACCTAACGTCGCTAGTATCATCAACGTTTGAATAATATTTCGACGCGTTGGCTGAACCCGTCTATCGCATCGAATCTCTCGTAAGTATGCATGACAATTCCATCCAATTAGTGAGTCACTGCTCCAACAAACATTCACATTTCAGACAAACCGTGTGATCTTAACGGCAATAACCTTTCAGAAAAGTTAGGAACCTAAGCCACAGCTGTTTTCAGTTTGTGGAATTTTGGCCGAAGATATTCGAGATCCTCTTTGTCGGTCAGGATATCTATTATATAATCGAATTAAGACGCGTTTCCGTCTATCGCGAATTGGTTTGGTAAACCGATTACCAGATAGAGTTCCAAATTAAAGATGATCCGTTTGACTGCAACGCTGCATTGGTGGCTGTTCGTGATAATCATTGCCTAAGAGTTCACTAATATCGTGAAGATGAAATACCAAAAAAATGTTTGATATCGATACTTAACCATTTCAGTCACGAATTTTCTTCAGGCATCGTTTTTTTAATGCAAATTGGTGTAAAATTTGTTGAGATTGCTGATTACGAAAAACGCCTATAAACCAAATTTGAGAAAAACAATATTTGAAATTTTTGGTCGGCCATATTAAATCCATCATTTTGAATTTCACAAATTTGACAGCAGATTCGTCATCAGTGACCTCAAAAACACTTATATACCAAATTCCAGAAAAAATAGCGTGTTTCAAAATTTTGATCGGCCACATTGAATCCGCCATTTTGAATTTTGAAAATTATGACAGCGGTTCTATAATACAAGCGTTCGTAGAAGTAGTTTATTTTCGAATGATTGATCGAAAAATTTCCAAGTTCTCAGCAGAGTTTCCGTGGATGGAACTGAGATCCTTTACATTCAAATATTCTTCGATCAGTTGATTATCTTGTTGAAAAAAATAGAATAATAGTTTGCGGTTGAGAATTCCAGGATCAGACAGCGCGAACTAATGAGTCTTATGGAAATCATTAATTTCACATGAAAGAAACCTCGGAGAGCATTGTTCGTGAAGGTCAGCACGGAGCATTCAGCTGTTGGCCAAACAAGACGCCTCGCATATCCAGGTCAATTCGCGAAGGACGAGACGACGAAGATAACGCGGAAAATTCGAGTAGATATATCGGGTACAACAGCGACGCGAGGAGTTCGGATGAACAACGCTGGCGAGAATGTTGCGTGATAAGTACTTAGTTTCGCATTTTTCTCACGTCCAACAACGTTGTTGCAACGAAAATGCACGCGTACCAAAGTATTCGAGCCGTTTACCGCACGCTGTATTTTTATTCCGAAACAAATTGCAACGGATAATGATGTTGTCTTGGTATTTAAATCGTCGATAATATCGAGAAAAACTTCGTTAGCAATTTTTTTATCCTCTCCGACAACGTTATCGCAAATTATGAATCGGTTCGTCGAGCCAAAAGAATCGTACGAGGTGTGATTTGCATAACTGGATCTGTAGCTTTAAATACCGTCGATAGAATTAAAAAAAGTATATCACGCGTAGGAGTGCCACACATTTTGGAACGAAATCTTTTTAAAAGAAAGCGTATCTCTGGCTTACCACGAGATACAGCATCGATGATCGATTTTTCGGTCCCAAAAGATTCGTTTCAGTCAAGTTTGTAGAGCCTTTACACGCTATTCGCTTACTTGATAGATACCATTTAGAGTGATTCGACTCATCGATATCGTTTTGCTCTCACAATTGATCGCAGATCTCGCATATTTCACAAAAATTGTGACGTATAATTATAATTAATTATCTGTATCTTTCTATGGGGGCTAATATTTATTTTTTTCTACCACAGATTTGGTAGTTTAAGATAACCAGACGTTATCTAAATATCTGAACTGTTTTGCGATGAAACAAAGTCTCGATTTCGATGAATCGCATCGTAGTAACGGGTGCGGATTACAAACCGGTGGAACCACTCGGATTTTTTTACGTAACGAGATCGGCGATATGTCGTGGGTCAGCAAAACGCGTGGTGATTTGTACGCGTGGCTGCCATTAATTTCCAACGCAATCTATTTATGGCATTGGAAACAGATTGCGAATAACAAATTCAGCGCGATCTGAGCTGGTCTGAACTTGAGAGCAGCGGATTTCGCTTGGCGATGCGACGTTCAGCAGCGAAACATAAAGTGCTGATCAGCAAGCCACCGGCCAGAATGTAGAAGCTGACCAGCTGGACCTTCAGCGACATTTTTTCCGGCAGCGTTTTATCCCTTACGTAATGAATTGTCTTTCCGGTCAACATAGATTGGACGTCGGCTTCTTTGTCCCAAAATTGATCCAAACCAGCTTCCAAAGCGCTGCGACAAACCTCGTCCAATTTATCGAGATACGGCGATCCGTAGGGTACGTGGAAGTGTATGAAAATCGGCACGATATACTCGCGCATCACGTGAAACAATGGCATCCCGTTTTCGAACAATTCACGGTGTTCCGCGGTATAATAGGCGAAAAACTTCGGATAAACGTAAGCAGAGTGGCGCAATTTTAACAGTTGCCTATCATCCTGATACACGAAGGTGTGCATCTGCACACCTTCGGGAAGATTGTCCTTCAAGTCTGCCGCATTGTTAACGTACACGTGAATATGCTTGGTCATTCGGAACAATTCTTCCAGGGTGTTGATATCCGGGCCGTGCTTGATTGTGGCCAAGGCTCCGTAAAGCGAGCCTTGGTAGGCGCTGGTTATCAGCAACGCTGCAGTCGTTAGGAGCAGGAGCACGAATTTCTCCAGTACCTCCAAATCCCTGTTGGCCATTTCCTTACCCAGGAATATTCCCCACGTTCGGATGAAAGCATTGTCCTTGATCCCTCGACGCTGATAAAAAATGTATGTGTAAAAACTGAAGATCATCAGAGTGACGAAGATGCATGCCCAAGTTATGTTGTCGTAGGGTTGAAAAATGCTAGGCGTTTCGAGTCCGCTTTTCGGCACCATGACCGACAGATCTTGCCTGCCCAGTGGATAGGAAATTTCGGTTCTTTGTTGGAATGTCATGCCTGTTATCATAGAGTTGAACCATAACTCAAACCCCTCGAATGCCAAGACTTCATAAAATTTGGCACAATAGCTGATATTTTCGAACAATGGCATCAGCTCGTTGGTAAGTTCCTGATAGAACGGGGTTGCATTGACAGCTTGAAAAAAAAATGTGGCAAAGCCAAAATCAGCTCCAAAATGCTTGTACCTTTTTTCTTCCGGCAACCATAATGGTATGTTCTTACCAATAGACGGAATATAACGGCTACTTATTACGTGTCCGTTCATATTCTGCAGTTTGTCGTAATACAACCGAGCGAACGAAATTTCTTCGTAAAAATCATCCCTCAAGAACGGATTGTAAGTGTAGGTTTCCGCACGATTAACGATTGTAATTCCAACGTTGAGCATTTTGTATTTCCAGCACGACTTAAACACCATTTCTATCTGTTCTCTCGCTGGTGGTTTTGAAAATACAATCAAATGTCGAGCTCTCGGATTCCACTTGATACTCTGTCGGGTCTCGTTGAAACGCTCGTTGAATTCCTGCACATCGTTCACCAGAAATATCACGAATTTGTAAAACGCTTTACCAAAAACGTTCCGCTCGTACGAAATCTCGTGACTATTCGTCTCCTCTACCCCCAAGAATGAAAACTTGCACTCTCGCATCAGCAGCGCCATGATTTTTTCGCAGGAGACGCATCTTTTCGACATTTCTACGAAGATGAATTTGCTATCCTTGAAATGTAGATCCATAATATCCGAGATCAAACTTCCGTAGTCGTCCGTCAATTCGTCTCGAATATTCGCCAGTCCTTGATTCGACGTTTGCAGCTTCCTGATCAAATTCGTTCGAATCTCGCCGAAGTTTGCAGCGAAGATGACACAGATCGTTAGAATGAAGCGTCCACTCGGCATCGCGGATTTTTGGTCGTCCCCAAATTTTCCAAGCAAATCGAGAGTTCTGGTCGTTTGTCTAGAACGATGGAGATACGCTCCATCGGACAGTGGTCAGAATTATTAGTTGCCAAAGTTCGGTATTATCTGACTAGAAAGTCTGGATGTCCATGTTACTTCGTTGCAGAACAACTTGCGATTGACACTTTAGTTGACAAGTTGGACTCGCTTTGAATCCCGAAATGAATAATTAGGCTTGTCGTATTCGCGTAACGCGTTTTCGCGCAAAGTAAGCTAATTACACACGGCGTTGGTAGAAATATCGAAGGTATATACGCACTTCTCTCGAAAATTGATCCGTATCTCCGTACGGAAGCCATTACGATGAACACATTTGGGGTAACCGATTACTGTATTATTGATTGCGCGACAAGGGAAAGCAATCCAACGCCGTGTCTTGCGTCAGGTATATCAGCGGTGTAATAACGATGCGAAAACTCTTATCTGATAACATCTTGCCGGAAAATGACCTGACTGAATTTTCGACACCCCCTACGTCAACGCTTGATTCTATGCACGTTGTCCTAATGCACGCAAGCCGAAATCGAACCTTTCGCGCGTCGTGTTGAACAATATTGTTAAGGTACATTTAGACTAGGTACGACACAAGCTGCGACACAAATGTCAGACACAAATTTGTTCACCGTTTACACTGGGACAGGTGTCCCGTGTCTGGACAGCACCTGGACATAAATGTACGAAATCTGTGTCCGAGCTATTTACACGCATCAGAAGATAAGCGTCCTGCAGCCGTTATTGGTGCTTATAAAAGAAGTATTTGAATTCACCATTGAATTCTAAATAGACAAGAACTACGAGCTGGTCATACAATGCTAAATGAGTTGCGCGACGAAGATCCCAAATCTCATGAAAATTTCTCAAGTGGTGGATCTTTCGGCTTATTTCTGGCGCGGAAGTTTTAAATTCTTGTGCCAAATTTTCGAGTGCTGCCTGCTTTTCCATTTTATGCATAGGGTCAGTAAAATTGAACCGTCGAGCCCGTAACTTCTCCCGACGCCCCTGATCCGAAGTTATGATGTTATTAGATTATCAGATTCGGAAAATAATTGGTAGCAACTTGTCTCGAACAAATCTACAACGAATCGTCTATTCTCTTATAAAAGTATCCGGAGTCACGACTGAGCAGTATATTATTACACGTTTCATCCTGAGCGGATGGGCCTGATCTTATTCTAAGAGTATATCTATTATAACAATTGTTAAGAATTTTCAGGGAGGGGGAGGCGAACCAGAGATCATCTAATACAAACGGAAGCGATTTCTGTTAGATTATCACTTGCTCGGTTTAATTAAAAACAATAGCAGTACGTTCAAGATACGAAATTAAACCATACGCGATAACCAAGATTCTCGTTTTCTCAAATTATTCAATTCAGGATAGTTTATGATCAGCATCGCGATTGATTCGGATTACCTTCACCTGATAATAAATATTACATCGACGATAATTCGTTCGTGTCTGATTCAAGATTCGATATTCCGTGCTTGTTCGATCGTGGGCCTCTGATTATTTGTACGATCAGTGTAATATATTAAACATTTCCACCAGGCAGTTGTCTCCGGAACACTATCGATGATCGTAGTCGCGCAGTGTAATTGGTTTCATTCAGCCGCTTGTATCCGCAGCTACGTGTCTCATTTGGAACGATTTTCTCATCCAGTTCTGCGAAGAACGGCAGTCACCTGGCAAATCCGTTCGGTTTCGTTGCCGTTGAAAACAAATTTGTAACAAGCGTTGAATTTTTCGGAACATTTGTACTGCCAAACTAATTTCCAAAAGCTATGCTCTCGCGAAATCGGAAGATGCTAGGCGTCGCTCTCATTTTTAATTTCATCGACCATTTTCATTTTACAGTTCGTGGCTCTCTGCAGCGCTTTGGCGGTTGCTAACGCCGCTTATCTCACCGCGACTCATCCAGCTGGTCTTCAATCCCCGGCGATTATCTCTCAATTGTCAGATATTCAACGGGGTCAGGGAGGTTTCTCTCACGTTCCGAATTACCAGAGACCTTTCAACGCTTCGTACTACAACTAACGAAAATTCGAGAACCCTAACGAGTCTTACCAACAGCCAGGATCCATCGTCTACGATCACGCTCTTCCGTCCGCCAGCCAAATACGCGACCCGCCCGTGGGCGCCTATCCGTCAGCGTCGAGCGCCTATCCGTCAGCGTCGGGAGTCTCTCGTCTGACCTATAACGTTGACCCATCCGCGTACACCGCGGGTACCCGATGTAAATCCCGGGATAGTTGCCATCCCTATATATTGCATGTGTAGCAGTAGTATGCCGCACGGCCACCGTCCCCATCTAATGCTAGCTAACTGATAATTAGTTGCCGCGCCTATTCAAGATAGTTCGACTCACAATACTACTAGGATACGGAGCACAACCATCTGGCATGCGGAGACTAACCAGAAAATGGTTACTGTAGCGAACCTTTTTTTCAGTGTACTTCGTATTTTTACTTCGAAACAAATTGTAACGTATAATCGTGTTGTCTTGGTATTTAAATCATCAATAATATCGAGAAAAACTTCATTTGCAATTTTTTTATCCTCTCCGACAACGTTATCGCAAATTATGAATCGGTTCGTCGAGCCAAAAGAATCGTACGAGGTGTAATTTGCATAACTGGATCTGTAGCTTTAAATACCGTCGATAGAACTAAAAAAAGTATATCACGCGTAGGAGTGCCGCACATTTTGGAACGAAATCTTTCTAAAAGAAAGCGTATCTCTGACTTACCACGAGATACAGCATCGATGATCGATTTTTCGGTCCCAAAAGATTCGTTTTAGTCAAGTTCGTAGAGTCTTTACGCGCTATTCGCTTACTTGATAGATACCATTTAAAGTAATTCGACTCAACGATATCGTTTTGCTCGCAGAATTGATTGCGGATCTCGCATATTTTACAATAATGGTGACCAATGATTGTAATTATTCATTTATATCTTTCCATATAGTGTAGTATCTATTCTTCTTCTCGCGGATTTGATTATCCAGTACCACAGCTCTAGTAGTTTCCGATAAGCGGACGTAATCTAAATATCTAAACCGATTTTCGATGAAACAAAGTCTGGAAATCATCGGGTCGTATCGCAGGAACGGGTACGGATTATAAACCGGTGGAACCACTCGAATTTTTTTACGTAACGAGATCGGCGATAAATTGTGGGTCAGAAAATCGCGTGGCGATTAAAGCACGTAGCTGCCATGAATTTCCAACGTAATTTACTTATCTCATCGGAAACAGAATGCAAATAACGGACTCATCGCGATCGGAGTTGGCCTGAACCGGTGGGCCGCAGACTCCGCCGAGCGATGCGAAGTTCAGCGGCTAAACATAAAGCGCTAATCAGCAAACCACCGCCCAAAATGTAGAAGCTGACCACCTGAACTTTTAGCGAAATTTTTTTCAGCAACTTCTTATCCGCAATGTAACGAATCGTCTTGCCGATCAACATAGATTGAAGGTCAGCTTCCTCTTGCCAAAACTTGTCCAAACCAACTTCCAGAGCGCTGCGACAAACTTGGTCCAATTTATCGAGATACGGCGACCCGTAGGGTACGTGAAAGTGTATAAAGATCGGCCCGATATACTCGTTCATCACGTGAAACACTGGTATCCCGTTGTCGAAAAATTTCGGGTTTTCTGCGAGATAATCGGCGTAGAATTTCGGAAAAGCGTAAGCATCGCGGTGAGTTTTTTGCAATAGCACGCCAGCTTCATTTATGAAGGTGTGGATCTGCACACCTTCGGGAAGATTATCCTCCAAGTCTGCAACATTGTTAACGTACACGTAAATGTGCTTGGTCATTTGGAACAATTCTTCCAGGGTGTTGATATCCGGCCCGTGCTTGATTGTGGCCAAGGCTCCGTAAAGCGAGCCTTGGTAGGCGCTGGTTATCAGCAACGCTGCAGTCGTTAGGAGCAGGAACACGAATTTCTCCAGTACCTTCAAATCCCTGTTGGCTAATTCCTTACCCAGGAATATTCCCCACGTTCGGATGAAAGCATTGTCCTTGATCCCTCGACGCTGATAAAAAATGTATGTGTAAAAACTGAAGATCATCAGAGTGACGAAGATGCATGCCCAAGTTCTGTTGTCGTAGGGTTGAAAAATGCTAGGCAATTTGAGTCCGCTTTTCGGCACTAGCAACGATAGATCTTGCCTGCCCAGTGGATAGGAAATTTCGGTTCTTTGTTGGAATGTCATGCCTGTTATCATAGAGTTGAACCATAACTCAAACCCCTCGAATGCCAAGACGTCATAAAATTTGGCACAATAGGTGGTGTTCTCGAACAATGGTATCAGCTCGTTGGTAAGATTCTGATAGAACGGGGTTGCATTGACAGCTTGAAAAAAAACTGTAGCAAAACCAAAATCAGTTCCAAAATGCTTGTATCTTTTTTCTTCCGGCAACCATAATGGTATGTTCTTACCAATAGACGGAATATAACGGCTACTTATTACGTGTCCGTTCATATTCTGCAGTTTGTCGTAATACAACCGAGCGAATGGAATTTCTTCGTAAAAATCATCCCTCAAGAACGGATTGTAGGTGTAGGTTTCCGCGCGATTAACGATTGTGATTCCAACGTTGAGCATTTTGTATTTCCAGCACGTATTAAAAACCATTTCTATCTGTTCTCTCGCTGGTGGTTTTGAAAATACAATCAAATGTCAAGCTCTCGGATTCCACTTGATACTCTATCGGGTCTCGTTGAAACGCTCGTCGAATTCCTGCACATCGTTCACCAGAAATATCACGAATTTGTGTAACGCTGTACCGAAAACGTCCCGTTCGTCCGAAATCTCGTTTATATTCGTCTCGTCCACGCCCAAGAATGAAAACTTGCACTCTCGCATCAGCAACGTCATGATTTTTTTGCAGGAGACGCATCTTTCCGACATTTCTACGAAGATGAATTTGCTATCCTTGAAATGTAGATCCATAATATCCGAGATCAAACTTCCGTAGTCGTCCGTCAATTCGTCTCGAATATTCGCCAGTCCTTGATTCGACGTTTGCAGCTTCCTGATCAAATTCGTTCGAATCTCGCCGAAGTTTGCAGCGAAGATGACACAGATCGTTAGAATGAAGCGTCCACTCGGCATCGCGGATTTTTGGTCGTCCCCAAATTTTCCAAGCAAATCGAGAGTTCTGGTCGTTTGTCTAGAACGATGGAGATACGCTCCATCGGACAGCGGTCAGAATTATTAGTTGCCAAAGTTCGGTATTATCTGACTAGAAAGTCTGGATGTCCATGTTACTTCGTTGCAGAACAACTTGCGATTGACACTTCCGTGACAAGTTGGACTCACTTTGAATCCCGAAATGAACAATTAGGCGTGTCGTATTTACGTAACGCGTGTTCGTGCAAAGCAAGTTAATTACAGATGGCGTCGGTCGAAATATCGGAGGTATACGCATACGTCTCTCGAAAATTGACCCGTATCTTCGTGTGAAAGCCATTACGATGAACACATTTGTGGTAACCGATCACTGTATTATTAATTGCGTGTCAAGGGAAAGCAATTCAACGCCGTTTCTCGCGTTAGGATACATCAACCGCGATAACACCTCGCTATAAAATTACATACCTGAATTTTCGTGAATTCCACACGAATTTCGATCGAAAGCTATTATAGTTTTCTAAATATATCCGAGCCTCGGCGTCATCCAACGTTATAATATCATCAGATAATCAGATTCAAAAACTAATTGGTCGTTTAGTAGCAACTTCTGTCGAAAAATTCTACAACCAACCATCACAGCTCAAAATTTGCACTACCCGCAGTGCATTCCAATTTAAGGAAGTTCCATCCAGCAACTGAGAATAGAGAGATCTCGTTTAAACTTTGTAGATGTGTAGCAATTTATCCTCTGAGCATGCTGTAAAATTTTTGTAATTTTTCGGAATTTCGCTTATGAGAACAATTTTTCAAAATTTAACTTATAGTCTTGCGGGAAATTCAAATTATCTGCCATATTTTGAATGAGCTTCATATTTCTCACGAAGAGGTGTTTATGAAACTTTGAGGGATCATTGTTTGAGTCTTCATAATGTGACTTGGAAAATTTACCTGCAATCAACTGATTTTTATTAATTGCTGCAGAAAAACTCGAAATTTCATTCGAAAGTAAACGCGTTGATACACTGATGTATATTACCTAATGCAACTTCGCGGTTTAAGGTTCGAGCCAATAATAGAAATATGGAAAATATTCAAAATATCCCCAATAAATTGATTTTCGAACGATTCTTCGCATAAAACGTTCTTCCAAAGACTTCCAAGATTTTTACAGCATGCTCAGATGATAAATTGCTAAAAATCTACAAAGTTTGAACAAAATCGCTCTGTTTTGAGTTTTTGGGAAGAACTTCCTTAATACGCTGTTCAACAATTATTTCAACTATTCACCTTCCCGATTTGATCATAAATCAAAAAATTGTGCGAACAATTGTTTGATTATTTTCGCACAAATAAACGATTCGCGATTGACGCGCCTTGAGTGTGGTCTGATGTTACATCTCGACTTTTTTTGGCACATCGATGTCGGTATCGATTTTCATACGTGAAGGTGAGATATTTTTTATCCACCTGTCGAATTCGATGATCAGTCATAAATCACGGCCGATCGACTGATATGCATTATTAACTGGAGTCAGAGATTTGAAATGCATTCTCGAGACGGATTTTAGCTTGATCGAGCTACGGAAATACTCGTTGATATTTCCCGGAATCACGACATTTTTTCAACGCGCGTGCGCCATTTTTCATTTCTAACAAAAGAAGAGAGGAACGTACTTGAAAATGATCGGTATTGAATTTGATATCGACGAGCAAGGTGTTTCCGGCAATGAATCGAGAATGTATCGGTTACATAGGATTTCGGATGACGAATTTTATTTGACAATTCGCAAGTTCATCGAGTGTTTTAGGGATATTCGGAACTATGGAGTGCAATTCGAGGTGAAATAGAAAGGTGCAGCGACATTTTGCGTTTCATTAGCCAATGCGAATTAGTTATACGATCACTTTTCTTCCTTAATCTTCGGTAACCAGGGTATATTAAACGGCTCAACTTAACCTACATACACGGAAATTACAAAGACGATATCGTATCACATCTCCACCTTTACGATACAAAAGTATCCGGTGTCACGGCTAAGCAGTGTATTGCACAATTCGTACTAAGCGGACGGGTCTGATCATATTCTAAAAGTATATCTATTATAACAATTGTTAAGAATTTTCAGGGAGTGGGAGGTGAACCAGAGATCGTCCTATATAAGCGGAAGCGATTTCTGTTAGATTATCACTTGCTCGGTTTAATTAAAAACAATAGCAGCATGTTCAAGGTACGAAATTAAAGCATACGCGATAACCAAGATTCTCGTTTTCTCAAATTATTCAATTCAGGATAGTTTATGGTCAGCATCGCGATTGATTCGGATTACCTTCACCTGATGATAAACATTACAACGACGATAATTCGTTCGTGTCTGATTCAAGATTCGATATTCCGTGCTTGTTCGATCGTGTGCCTCTGATTATTTGTACGATCAGTGTAATATATTAAACATTTCCACGAGGCAGTTGTCTCCGGAACACTATCGATGATCGTAGTCGCGTAGTGTAATTGGTTTCATTCAGCCGCTTGTATCCGCAGCTACGTGTCTGATTTGGAACGATTTTCTCATCCAGTTCTGCGAAGAACGGCAGTCACAGGGCAAAGCCGTTCGGTTTCGTTGCCGTTGAAAACAAATTTGTAACAAACGTAGAATTTTTCGAAACATTTGTACTGCCAAACTAATTTCCAAAAGCTATGCTCTCGCGAAATCGGAAGATGCTAGGCATCGCTCCCATTTTTAATTTCATCGACTATTTTCATTTTACAGTTCGTGGCTCTCTGTAGCGCTTTGGCGGTTGCTAACGCCGCTTATCTCACCGCGACTCATCCAGCTGGTCTTCAATCCCCGGCGATCATCTCTCAATCGTCGGACATTCAACGGGGTCAGGGAGGTTTCTCCCACGTTCCGAATTACCAGAGACCTTTCGACGCTTCGTACTACAACCAACGAAAATTCGAGAACCCTAACGAGTCTTACCAACAGCCAGGATCCATCGTCTACGATCACCCTCTTCCGTCTGCCAGCCAAATACGCGACCCGTCCGTGGGCGCGTATCCGTCAGCGTCGAGCGCCTATCCGTCAGCGTCGAGCGCCTATCCGTCAGCGTCGGGAGTCTCTCGTCTGACCTATAACGCTGACCCACCCGCGTACACCGCGGCATCAGCGTCGGCGCTCGCCCAAACCGTATCCTTTGCCGCGGCACAAGGTCACCCGATCACCCATACCGTCGCCTACACTCCGACCTATGCCGATCAATCTGTTGGAACTTCTCGGGAAAGCGAGATACGATCCCACGCTGGAAATCGCGGGGTCACCCATTACACGAAAGCCGTAGACACGGCCTTCTCGAGTGTCCGCAAGTCCGATGCTCGCGTTACAAACGACGCCAAGATTGCTGGGACGGCTCCCGCCCTAACCTACACCACCTCGTCGGCTGCATACGCTTCTCCTCTGGTAACCAAGGCCAATTACGCCACTCCAGGTGTACTCTCTTATTCCAATGCCCCAACCGTGGCTCACGCCACTTTCGCCGGTCATGGCGCTCGATATACCTGGTAATTAATTACGCTATCTTTTTACCGATCCGATACGTGGGCGTCCCGTAAATAATATACAAAAACTCATAACTCAGAATATATCCACGAAAATACCTCGTAAAGCTCTCCGTCGATAGAGAACCAAAAAAAAAAAAAAACAACACACAAACCATAGATACGTAGTTGGATCTCGATTGATGATCGCGAACATCGTTCGGTATAAATTATGTCTCGATTAATGTATACGGTTATGTAATGCGTTCTTCGTGCGTTTGCAAATAAAAATAAAATTTAGCATCACCAAAATGATGACAGGTGTAATATGCAATTCCCGAGCTTTGCTCCGATACTCCATCGATTCCCCGTGATCAATGATCGTTCTGTTCGTATGCGAAGGTCTCTATAATCATTGGCTTTTTCCTTGGACGATGAGTGTTGCAAATTGGAAATTTATTTGACGGATAACTTGAAGAAACTGGTCGTGAGTCACATCTCTAGGCGCGCCCCTTTCTGCGACCCAGTTTTCTACGCTGGCGTTACGTTCGACGAGCTGATAGCGAAACCTTCTGACACGTAGCTGCTGAAAGTGAGAACGCGAATAAATTGTTGGCTGTTCTTTAAATGGGGCTCGACCTAGCCTATTCCAAGAAAGTGAGGCGACGCTTCAAATACCTCCGCATATGACAATGATTTGCAACGATGATTGAATGCTCCAAGAAATTAATCGCCGATCTGTGATTATAATCGCTTGCTATTGAAATGCAAACATTTCCCAACACAAGTCCGTGATCAGGATTAATGGGGGATTCTGGTTCAGATGCCCAAAATTTGGGTATTTTTTCGGACCGCATAAAAAAAAACAATAAATATTTTTACCATCGAATTTTCGACTCCTCATTTATTGATATTTTAAGATTATAAAATATTATTAATATTTTTCAAAAAAATCAAAACTGAAAAAACTGCAGGCCGGCAAAGTGGGGCGCACGGAAAAATGGCGTGCATAATCCCAGTGCGTTCACTGATATGAAAAAATATTTTTTTTTAATTCTTCAAGGAGAAGCTGTAGTTACAGCACTACGAGAAGTTTTTTAATACATTTCTTTTGTATTTAGAAAATTCCGAAAGGCAAAGAAACAGGGAATCTTATTTTTCACACTGCCTACGAAATAATTTTTTTTCCAAAAAACTTCTCGTAGTGCTGTATCCACATCACTCTTGTTGAAGAAATGAAAAAAAAATTGTTTAGATCACTAGAAGGACTGGAATCCTGCACACCATTTTTTCTTGAGGCCCCACTTAGCCGGCCTGCAGTTTTTTCAAGCTTGATTTTTTTAAATATATTGTCCAATTTCTATGCTCTTAAAATATCAATAACTAACATGTAAAAAAATGGATGGTAAAAATATTTATGGTTTTTTTTATGGTGACCGAAAAAACAGAAAATTTGGGCGCCTAAACCAGAATGCACCCTTAATAGTTTTCGATCGTATAATAATAATAATAATAATAATAATAATCACGAGCTCAGTGGACACGGGAATTTGTTGAATAAGTGATCTTCAAGAATTCCAGCGAATGAGAAAACGTATCTACGTAGCATGGTTGCTGTTGTAATGTAATAAAGAAAGTCGGAAATTCAAAACGTAACCACGTTTAATGCGTCATTAGTAATGAGTCAAGGTCGTTTTCCTAATAACACATTCTGTTTCCGTTCGGTGTCGAAAACGTGCATCGAGTCCGTAAGATATAGGCTGAAAAAAGACAGCATAGAACGAAGCTGGTCTAAGAATTGCATCAGGAATCGACGTCGAACGCGGACGTTGCTGAAAGAATATTTGTTGCAGCGACGCTATGCGAAACAAATACGTAAAAGGCCTATTATGCCAGTCATACGAATACGTTGAAGAATTTTGCAAGAAGAAATCGTTGCCAATAAGTTGCCTCCACTGTTCGCGAATATTACTACGACTACACTTGGAAAAATACTGAATCGAGAAAAATGTGAGTGCGAGGAACGAATGAAAAAATCGAAAAAGTAAAAAGTAACATATTTCTATTATAATTTGTTACCAGCTCATCGAGTATACTAAAAATTCCTAGCATAGTACAATAGGCTTCGTTCGTGTCTCCCAATCCTTAACATACCCTTAATTAAATACGAATAATATTAATAATGCGGTAAAAAATAATTACAAGAAGCAACGTTGCGAATGAAAAAATAGTAGTGTTAGTTAAGTGCATCATTATAAGAATGATGAGTATTATCACGAGTAGATCGAATTAAATATACAGTTAACTACTCGTTCGTAATGAGAAGTAAACTGGTTGGATGGATCGTTGTTTATTGATGAGGAAAAATCGTCGTGTACATCGGTTTAGTGAGAGTAGGAGAAAAGAGGCGTCGAATAACTGACGTGAGTGATCGGGGCAGCGTAAGTCAATGGGGTAGCGATTTTAGTGATAGCTGGGGCGGCAGCGTACGCAGCTGGAGCAGCGTGCGCGTAGTATGCTGGCGCTGGTGCGTAGGCGGGGGCAGCGGCGTACGTCGCTACTTTGGGAAGATGCGCAGCGTAGGTGATCGGAGTGGCGATCTTAGTAGCGACAACTGGAGTGGCAACTTTGGCGGTGATCACTGGCGCTGCCGCCTTGAACTCGCCAGCTTCTTTGCGAACGACCGCGTTGAATCCGTTCTCAGGGTCAGCTCGGTAATCAACGATGCGTCTGGAACCGTCAGCCTCGATGAGGCTATAGCTACCTTCGACAGCGTCTCCGTTACGGGTTTCGTGCTGTTCTTTGTAGTCGCCGGTCAGCGAGTCTTGGACATCGTAGGAGTAGCTGTACTGAGGGTTGGGGTCGTAGTCAGCATCGATGGTTTTGGTCACGACCGCCTTGGCAATGGGCGTGGCATAGGCCAGCGGTGCAGCGTAGCCCGTTGAAGCGATGACTCCAGCTTCGGCAACAGCCACTACAGCTACCAGGACGACGAACTTGCGAAGAAAAAATGCTCTGTTAGATAAACAGCTCGAACTACTTAACGCCACCTCGAGCAATATGGAATTTCTCCAATGATTTTTACTAGCAAAATTCGTTGATAAAAATAATTTGCATCCCCGAGTGGGCTGTTACGATTCAAAGAATAAAATGGACGATCCATCAGCGAGTAGATAATCGTAAATTGTTGGATCGTGGGTTACCTTGAGTGCCATGTCGACTCGTTGTGTGATCTTCGGAATGAATTGGATGATACTGCATCCTCGGCAAGGGCTCCCAGTATTTATACAAGAACCCAAACTGCATTCGGCAAAGTGCAGGTTGAATTCCAGTCGTGACGTAACGTGGCGTGGCTTTACCTCTTTGAGTGATTCACCCCTCCCTTGGGTCAAATTCGTTCGCGATGTCCAGACCCTCTGATACCCACGTACTTACCTCCGATATTCCACGTTCTCCGGTATCGTCCAAATATTATTCGCTTTCACCAAAACGACGAACCTGCCGTATACAACGGCCGCGCCCATCGTAATGCTCCGAGTCGAACTGATAGAGCTCAGCATTTTGTCCAACGCAGAAAACAAACACTAATCAATTTATTTATTCTCCGTGTTTATTTCAGATTCACCATAATTATTACATAGAATTATCGTATTTCCCTTCATATAAGTTCGAAGTTAATGAATTTAACTGATTTCATCTTCCTTTTATTCATACAAACATCTCATCTTCGCAAGCAAATAATTCATACACTCCATCAGTTACAGCTAGATCAGCAGACAGCTATCTATAAACCATTCTATGTTCACCCCGCCACCTATTACCATCGAGGTCTCAAAAGGACCTGAACCAATTCTAGGTGGTTCGAATACCTGAAAAACTTTGTTGGGAATTGTTTCAAATGTTTACGGTGATTTTCGAAAATTCACTGTCTTCCACTTTATTTAGTATTTAAATAATTATTCCAATGATATTTTCATACCATAATTTTGTCTCTTTTCCTCAACTCCCTATTGAAACTTATTTCGATTTTTTAAATCAATGACATCTTAATGAAATTTTTCGTGTTTTTCTGGCGAAACAGTCTAAAAAATTAACTTGAAGAATCGAAAAATAGTTTCAATAGGAATCTGATAAAAAATGACGAATTTCAGGTCCGAAAATATCATTAGGATATTCCTCGAATACTAAATAAAGTGGAAAACAGTGAATTTTCGAAAACCGCCGCAAAACTCTGGAAAAAATCCGGAGAAGTTTTTTAACCACTCAAACGACTTGAAATTTTTTCAGGTCTTTTTGAGACCTCGATGGCTGCGTTGACGGAGCATGCTTCCTATGTAACGTGATTGCTCGCCAAAGTGTAAACACATTCTAACGTAAGCTCATAATTTTTCTATGCTTCTCAACTATTCCAAAATTCGAGCAACACACGAGCGAAAATGACTTCTTCACAAACGCTGCTAAGATAAGTCTTTATTGCCCTGTTCCAGAAATACGATTCGTCGTCGGATGTCTTTCTTCATTTTTAATTAGGCATCATCGTAATTGTACGTGTTGTGGCTGCATTTCACGTATAATATACGACGGCATTAAATGGTTGGATAATCGTGCAACGATGCGAGTATTTACGGATCTAGATCATACCGACACGAACCCAATTAGCAACGATAGCCCCAATTTCACGAGTAAAACAGGATCGAACGCGGGTACACAGTCTGAAATGTGTCAACTTCCAATACGCTCGCGTTTGTGCGAAGCTACACCCATGCGCCGCTGCACCTGATGACATTGGTGGTGTTGGTGGTGGTGGTGGTAGTTTCTCGATGTGGGACAGGCGGTATTGTTTGTAGTCTGGATTATTGGCTTCGGGTGCAGCTGTATCTCCAGCTACCTTCCCAATTGCACGTGACCTCGTCGAGACAAGCCGGTTGCAACCGAGACGATTATGTCTCGGGCATGGTTACGTCAGAGGATTCCAATATTTTTTCTGCGGTCGTGACCTGCATATGTTTCCCGTGGTAACGCGATACGAAAAGAATTTGACACCCGACGTTGTTAACATATTTCGCGGATATGAAAATATTCGGACTCTTGCCTGCGTCGTTAGTCCTCTATTCCTCTAGATGAAACACTTTGCTTGGGCGCCTTTTTTCGTCCGTGCGTTCCAATGGCATGGTCGATTTTTTATTGGATCATAGCGACCATTCAAACCCGTTTTTAATAAAACGCTCCGCAGCAATCTCAACTGCATGGGTGTGCGCTAAGAGTACGAAATAAACCGCGCCAAAGTCATTATCGGGAAAAAAATTCGAGAATTTATGACCGGATCGGAGAAACGATCGGTAACAGCCTGACGGGATTCCAGCGGTGGTGCGCGCGAGACAAAGTGGTAAAAGACACCCGCATGATCGCCGTAACGCGATACGAAATCGCGTGCATTCGCGAGATGGGTGGGACAGCATCTTTGTTCGAACTGACTCATCTCGAAGTAAAAGAAAAATAAACAGCACCGGATGACTTTACGCGTCGTAACGACATTCCGCGGAAAAAAATCGGGGGAAACGTCAATTTACATACGAAACTCGTAAAATTGTAACAGGAACCATTTACTTTATTAAAACTCATTCGCCATGAGTCGAACGCGCGCGCAAAACCTTGATGGAAATGCAGATAAATATAAACAGCCGCGATTGGAATTCGCGCGGTAGTATAAATTTGAATTCCGATAATTTACAGATTTTTTACCGGAGGTGTAAGACGAGTAACATCGAAAACGAATGAAATAACTGGGAAGACTATAATTATTATTCGCAATCGAAGCTATTACCTCGGTATCTTCGGATATTAATTATTCTCATTTACCAATTATCAATCATATGGATCGCGATATGAATAATTATTATCAAGTCATTAACGCCTACAAATTACACCTTCCGTCGAAAATGTATTTATTTATTACTCCTTTTAAGCGTATTACGCATTTCGTACAACGTGATGAGAATTTTGTAGCTATTGGAATTTATCAGACTTCCATAGCTCGGCTACCAAAATTTGAAATATATTTATCACTTAACTCATCTTGGATCGTTTTTTTTTTAGTATATCTTGGAATTTTTTTTTCTTAGGACTGGTGAGTTCTGAATTTAATGCGGATACGAGTTTTTTATGACAATAACAAATCGAGTCTTGGACGCCTGCGTGTATCAATAAATGGCTGAAACGAGTCAATATCGAACGAATAACATATTGTATATCGGAAGTGGTTATGCGTAGGCTGCAGAAAATAATGTTAGCAGATATTGACGCGAGATAATTTTCTGTACGAATGATCAGATCTCTGTTTATGCGTCTACTTCCAAGATTTATACCTCCTCGCACCGTGTGAACACATTCGTGTTGATGTATGAAAATAATTGTGAAAATTCAGATACTGGTAAATTGCCACTTTGGCTCGCGTCATTTTCATCGGGAGGCAGAATCTACTAATTAAAGATTTCAGGTTTGATTTGTAATCGGGGCGGGATACATAATTCTCGCCATTGACCGAAATTCGTAATTAATAATTTTTCACTCTCGCTGGGATCACGTCGTTAATTTAAGATTAGTATTGGTATCGTGATATCATCGTTATTACGTTACCCGTATTACGTACATTGAATTCATTTGGAATCAGTTTTGTTCGAATTAGTGATCAGAAAAAAAAAAATTTAACACGCTTTTATTAGCTTCACCTTTACAAACATACAGATATGTATGTATGTTTGCATGTTTGCAACGGAATCTTCGAACGCGATTTTCACCCACTTTTAAACGTCACATTAATTTGAAATGACCGACGACAGTCCACCAGTTTGGGACCAAAAAATTGAAACAACAATCCTTAAAAAATTCCAATTTAAAAATTTTGCAAAAGTAAAAATTAGGAAAATAATTTATAGTTAAAAAAAACGCTCAAACGGAAAGATAGAAAATAATTCTTGAATATAGAGAGTTTATAGATTATAGAGTGCTGGACGTCAGATGTGAATTAATAAAAATAGGGTCATTATAAAAATAAAGTAAAAAGCACCCCGGTCTTTTTTACAATCAAGTATAAACTCTTTAAAAAAGCCCTAAAAATAACAGTAATTCAAACTGGGAAAAAGAAAATAATTTTCATGTATTTATACCCATATTTTTCCCAGTTTGAATTACTGTTATTTTTAGGGCTTTTTTTAAAACTATAATTCGACATAAGTTCAGAATAAGTACGGGAAGAGCTTTGTTTGCAAACTAAAATGCTGGTCTTGCTACAGTTATGATCGAATAAAAAATTGGTGGAGCGTAACAGTGAGAGGTAAAAAAAAATCTAAGAAATGTGAACAACCGGAATTGTTTGACAAAGAGAAAGGCTCGCTCCATCGTCAAGGAATATCATATCAGATGTGAAAAGTTTTAATTCGAGGTGGTGGCCAATATCTAGCGAGGATATGTAACGCTTTTTTCTAACAATTACAAAATTCTAACTCGTATTTTTGGAACGTGGTGAATCAATTGAATTCCGATAACGCAAGTATTTTCTGCAGTTACCGGAGAAATGAAAACACATAATTTTGTGGGGTGGCACGTAATTTCGGTGGGTGGAACTGTCTTGTCCCACGATTTGTCGTTGTTTTCGCATTATCTCGCACCGACGCAAGTTAATCGATGTGATTTTACGCTCGCTGAGAAGATAATCGAAATTGTCGATCGGCATTTGACCTCCCAGTTCGTAAAACCAGTTTCGTAAAAATCTGTAGCAAACGCACCGAGACATGAATTACGCAATCGGACGAAGAATTCGGATGCCTTTCTCTCGACATTGGAATCGCGATCGTTAGCATGATGAAATGAAATAAATTTGCAAAGCATGATGCTCGAACGATATTCGCATAAATATTGCGATATTAGACTATTTTCAAGAATCATAGCTGGATGCGAGTCTCGAGAAAACGTGGGAAAGGTCGCGCGAAAATGATAATTCGAAATTGGCAAATCGCTACTGGTCGTGATATAATTGATATGGTTATTCAAATTATCTAATAAATTCCGTTGCGTAAAAGTCGAATGATACGCGTGATAAATCTGACGTGCGACCGGCCAATCACCGATAGAATCTTGATGGCAGAAAGAAAGCCACGAGGAATTTGACAATGATCGTTTATTTTTTAGCTTAGCATTGTCACTCGATCAAGATTTATCTCGCTCACAATCGTTAACGTCGCTCCGTCCATTTTGTTCGAGATGTTCCTCAATTTTCAAATTTGGTACAAAGACTCGACGACGATATGGCAACTCGAAACTGGTCGCCGCGGTCAGGTGGGCGCTGCTCGCGAAGAGCAGGTACCTCGGCAAGAGTTTATTACCTCGCGACTGCAAGTAGACCGGTTTTTCTTGGGTACGAAGGAACGAAATAATTAATACGCGCAACAGTTGTAAAATATCGCGTTCGGTAATTAATAGAATCCAAGCAACAAAATCTTGTGCCAAAAATATTAACTTTGGTGGGGGATTATTCGCCATCTCCGAATAACCAGTAGATATCCTTACAACGAATAATAAATATCCACTTAATTTCCATCCGCTGTTCTGCATTTTTTTCCCCAGCCTTCAAAATGAAAAGTCATCTGTTTTATGGTCAAACGTCGAAGGCCCGGCAATCGAGTGTTCGCCGTGCGATTTTTTTTTTTTTAAATTTAATGGGTAATCGAAACGTTTGGTATGTTGAAGGATAGAGTGACTTTTTTCGTGTCTTTCAACTTTGGATCGAGGCACCGGAGCCTCAGGGCTTTCCAGTCTCTTCGTCGTTTCTGATGGGACTTCGCATTTTTGTAACGATCTAGATCCCGGATATCTTCAGCTGTGTCGGTGTGAATAACAAATCGCATCCTTGAATACAAAGTGAAGAATGTGAAACCACGCGCGTTGCAAATTTACTGCCATAAATATACTTGAGGAGTAACATCACAATTCATCAGAGAATGTACTACGAGCCTGATTAATTGGCTAGAGTTATTCCAGGGAGATATATTCTGCTCAATCAGATTTCACGCGTCGAAAGCCCACCCACGCAACTCTGATCTACTATTCGCAAGAATAAAACTATTTTTTTTGTCGCACTGCTATATGACTGCGCATTTTGTTTACTGAAAAATTATAACGAATGTGACTTTTTTCCTATTGCTATTGATCTTTCGGATGTAACGTTCGTGGGAGGTAGTTCGTTTACCAGGAATGGTTACATGGTTCTAGAGTCAGCGATCCATATCATTCGCGTGGGACTTCGTTGTAGGCTCGGACAGCGGCAAAGTGATATGCTTAAAATTGTACTCAAAGTTAGCTAAATTCTCGAACTGTGGTACTTGTTGAAAATACAATGACGTAGATCTCAGATGAGTATTATTCTTGAGTCGAACCTCGAGTCTAACGATTAACGATAGGACTGTTTTCTATTGAAGACGCCAATTAATTCGGCGGAGGTTACGTAGACGAATCATAAATTATTGGGTGGGTTAACGAAATAACACGAACTTTAACCTTTCATCTATTAGCGGCACGAGCTTGATGAGCTACCCGAAATAGAGGCGGTATTCTAATCGGCTTACATCCTGCTCACAATTAACAATCCATGGAAAACATCATGTTTTTTCTTCGATACAGGATCTTCTAAGTCGTAGAACTTGTACGTCGAATATGGTAATTGATATTCGAATGGCGTGGGCTAAACAGTAACTAATGTTGGAACATGCCACATTTATTTTCGGTGCTAGGATCGTCTAATTATCTGCCAATGATATAATTATTCACAATTGATAGATGAGTACGATGCGAAAAAATGTATAGTTCCTTGTTCAGCGATGCTCCAAAAACGGGGATCAAGGTAATCGAGATGTTCCACGCCCGAGCCAGATGTAGCAGGATGTGATCCACCTCCTACTTTTTGGGACTATAAAATCGCCTAGCTCGGCAGAAGAATCATCAGTTCCACCAACCGTTCATCCAGAAATCGTTCAGCCATGGCTTTCAAGGTGGGTATCTACCGAGTCGCCGATCTACTATACCGCGCAGTCTCCTCGATCTAATAGAAGTCATCGAAGATCATCGTTTATCCAAGTCATTCTTCACTCGTTTCATTTGCAGCTCGTCGTACTTGCCGCTCTTGTAGCTGCAGCTAGCGCTGGCTACGTCGCCCCCGCAGCTTACGCAGGACCTTTGGCCTACGCTGAACCAGGCTACGTTCACCCATTGGCTTACACCAGTCCCATCGCTAAGACTATCGTCAAGACCGTCGATAGCAACTACGACCCCAACCCCCAATACAGCTACTCCTACGACGTGCAAGATGCCGTGACCGGCGACAACAAACAACAACAGGAAACACGCAACGGAGACGTCGTTCAGGGCAGCTACTCCCTCGTCGAGGCTGACGGCGGGCGTCGCGTCGTTGACTACACCGCTGATCCCGTCCACGGATTCAACGCTGTCGTCCGCAAGGAAGGTGGTGTCGCTGCTGCCTTGACCAAAGCTGCTACTCCTATCGCATACACCACTCCAGTTGCCAAGTACGGTCTTCCGATCGCCAAGCCCTACCCGTATGCATCACCGTACGCTTACTCGCCGTACGGAGCAGCGTACGCTAAATACGCTTCTCCGTTAGCTTACTCGACCTACGGAGCTCCGTTGGCTAAATACGCAGCTCCTGTGGCATACTCACCCTACGGAGTACCAGTCGCCAAATACGGTTCCCCATTGGCTTACTCGCCCTATGCTACTCCTCTGACTTACCCAGCGCCTGCTTATTATCACTAAGTCAGTCAGTCAGTATTAAGTACCCACTTGCGTTCAAAATGTAAGTATTGTCATGTAATAAGCAATGATCGATCAACATGTATTGATACCACTAACCAGAAATTCCACAATTATACGACAGTCACAGCACAGTCGAGTTTGGTTTGTTCCTTCAATAGAACTTGTTTAGTTACTCGAAGAGGTATTTGTAATAGGAATTTTTACAAACAAAAATGACTTTAGTTGGTTGGTATCGCGGAACGAAGAGGGATGCTATTGGCGACCGGTTTGAATTTAACTTTATATTTGCATACGTTTAAAAATTGAACTAATAAAAGGAGTTTGGACGAATCGATTTGATATTATGACGTAGAATTTGTATAGAACAATGTATGTGTTCCCGTATGATTACGAAAGGTCATTACCAATTGAACAATCTACTCACCTTCCATACCGAATACTACCTTACGGCTCGAGGTCTGGGTGATGGTTTGCTCTCAATAAATCATTGCGATAAATCCTCATTAAACGGACGAAATCGATAAATAATTGAGAGAATTACATAATATCCCGAGTGGTAAAAAATACCTGCTTATACCATTAATGGTAATCACTATTTATGGTTATTCCGTTAACTTCAAAATCATAGCCGTGGACGACCGTAGTTCGAAAAGGCGTTGCTCATTCAAGGTTCGATTCGATGAGCGGTTGTAGTTTTACGTGACTAACAACCGTAACTATACTATGACTACGAGTCATGGGTTTATGCCGAATTGAAATAACTGCTTGGGCTGTCCTAGACGAGAAAACGTCGAAGGTCATATCTAGACGGAACTATTTATCACGTTTGATCCGGTTTCCTATTTATCCGGTTCCTCCAAAACGATATTTTGACAAATTTCAAGGCCAAGCTGCTGTAAGACGGCTGTTACAACAATTATACAAATACTCATTTATTATAAAAATATCCACTATATTCGTGATTTCTGAATGCGTAGCCGGGAATCGAGTGAAGTCATTTTAAAGAATTGTTAAACTCAAACGAAATTGAAACTATCAGATGTGGGACAAACGTACAAAATAATATATTCGTAATCGGTAATTGGGCCCAACTTTCATAGATAAAATCTTGTTTGACGAAATTCCGAGATAATACGATGTTAGGTACACGTATATCGAGTCGTAGGCATATACCCGATGTATCATGTCACTACGACACCGTGTAATTTTGACCGATGAATTGATTTGTGGATCATAAATTTGCCCATGATACGTACTAATAACCCGAATGTAGGCCAATTATTGGGGAAACATGAAACGTGATATGTGGCAACGCACGAATATTTCGTGACCTGGGCATATTGAAGTGTGCATGCCTGTAAAATCATTTATCCAACAGATACTTATTATTCTTTGCGAAACCGGATTGAAAGCTACTTATCATCAGTCAGTGTGCAGAGGCATCGAATCACTGTTGCTGTTCTTAAAAATAAGTAGGCAAATCAGGGGTTTGGCATATATACAAAGAGATAAGACGTGGATAAGGATTTAAATATTTGTATGCTTTATTGAATAAATAAGTTGCGCTTTCGATTTAGTGGTGGTAGGCGTAGGCGGGGGCAGCGTAAGCTGCGGCGTGGTATGCCGGTGCGGCGTATGCGGTGTGGTATGCCGGGGCAGCGTAGGCGGCGGGGGCGGCGTACTTGGCGACGACTGGGCTGTGGACAGCTGGGGTAGCGTAGGCTCCGTAGGCCAAGGGAGCAGCGTACTTAGCGACGGGTGCGGCGTAAGCGACGGGGGCGGCGGCGTACTTGGCGATGGGTGCGGCGTAGGCGACGGGAGCAGCGGCGTACTTGGCGACAACGGGGGTAGCGACGGCCTTGACGGCGACGGTAGCGGGTTCCTTGTGGACTACGGCGTTGAATCCGTTGACGGGGTCAGCGGTGTAGTCGACGATACGGCGGGTTCCGTCAGCTTCGACGAGGGAGTAGCTACCTTGGACGACATCTCCGTCGCGGGTTTCGTGTTGTTGCTTGTTGTCACCGGTCAGAGAGTCTTGCACGTCGTAAGCGTAGCTGTATTGTGGGTGGGGGTCGTATTCAGCGTCGACGGTCTTGACGATGGCCTTGGCGACGGGGGCGGCGTAAGCCAAGGGAGCCGCAGCGTAGGCAGGGGCGGCGTGGTAGGCCAGAGGAGCCGGGGCAAGGACTCCAGCGTTGGCGGCGGCCACGAGGGCAGCGAAAGCGACGAACTGCAATGAAAATAAATTGTATCGACATACTTACACTGATAACGTGTCAACGCATGTATGTTCAGGCAGCGGATTTCGCGGAGCCTTTTTCGCGATCACACATACCTTGAATGCCATTTCTGAGATTGGATGGATCTACCGGTTGAGTGATACCTACCGCTGACCGCGCCCAGCTTTTATATCGTCGATCCCCACCCGAGCGATACTTTCAAACTTTAACCAGCGGAAGCAATCTCGACATTTTTTGAATTTCTTTCATATCGCGTTATAGACCCCTTGTTCCACCTTCGGATTTGAACGAGAACAATTTGCGGTATACCGAATCAAAATTTCGCAACGTTCCGTCCATTGCTACGAATCGAGCCTACTCTATCAGATTGCCAATTTGCAGGAGCCGACCACTCTTGCAAAGCTGAAAAATGGTCCAGCGGTGCATATCCAGCTACGAACTTCCGAACAAGCCGAGATACGTTCGTACGTGTAAATTTGGCTATCGCGGCATATTTGCGCACGCTGCAGTTCGGTATATTTGAACAAAGGGATAAGAATTTTTCGGAGAGTACATCACCGGAACACATTTTACCCGCATATCGAAAAATCGACGAAATTGCTGTGCATCGTGCATACGAGTGCATCGCGAATTTTCGCGATCGAATAATGAAAAAATGCTCCAACATTTCGTCAGCCTTTCGGTCTTTACCGAATCTGCGACCTTGACTTCACGCAGTTGCTACATAAAAATTCGAATGAAATGGAATTATAGCAGCTGGCGAATAAGTGGAACACTGTTGTGAATTATTTGACATGAAAATGTAACGCTGTATTTTAAAAACGTGTATGTTTATATACATACGTGTCACGATCGGAAATCGGTACACGGTCCTTCGACACAATTTGATTGGGAGAAAAAATCTCTGAAAATAATGACGAAACATCATCGCATCAGAATCTCGCGAATTGTTTCTGCTTCGTTGCATCATTTTGTGAATAATTGGACGTTGCTCCCATCGGTAATGATATCGCTGGTTCCGCATGGACTGTTCCTGCATTGACAATGAATCAGAGACGACGCGTTAGACGCGGTGCTAAGAAATCGTACAATAAGAAACGTGGAACGAGACAAGTCCGGGTGAATAGCCGAGTTGATTGGCGGATATCAGTTGAACGATCGGCACTTGTCACGCAGCCAATCTTTCCGACGATCATCGACGCTAGATCCATATTAAAAAACGAGCCAGTACATATCCTGGTAGCGATGAAATTCTGTGAAACCAACGTTTTTGCGAAATGAACAATGGACAAGGCGGGAGTCGATTCATTAACTTCGCGAAATTAGTTAAATTTTCGGTCATTTGACATTCAAACATTTAGTTGTGCGGTCACTCGGTCGACCTTCGTCGCCGTTCAGACAATAATTATAAATCGATTTTCAGGAGTGTTTCAATGTTGCAAAATTTGAACCCGACAAGCCAGCAAGTTTCAAGGTATTATTTCAAGGTGGATATCTCGATCATTCAATTAACACTTGAACTAGGTACAACGCGAGTTAAGCCTAGTCTGTCCCGGGCCGATCTTACCCACAAGGCTGTCGACCGTGGCAAGATCAGCCTTCGAGCGACACTCGTTTCGTCCTCAGTGCGGAGCAATTTACAAATTTTTTTTAACCACAAGAAACTGATTTCGTAGATAATGATTTCTGATGTATAGTAATAATCAGACTGCGTATGTTCATGTACGATAAATATGCAACAAACACATGACATCCATGCACGTACAGTATGCATTTACTTATACAGTGTGGTGTTAGATGTCTCAGCACTTCTACAAGTTCGCCCCTTAGAACAAGTGGAATTTGTCCTAATTCCATAAATCCTGTATTTATTTGCTGCATGGCATTTACTTTCTTTTGAATTTTCTCAGCGCAATAAACCACCGGGGATATTTTTTATTTGATTTATATGTCGCCTGTACGTTTCTATTTCACTATTTAATGGTCAATCTGTCGTTTCCAATTTCAGAGTCGTAGCCCACAATGTGTTTAAACGCGCCTTTATAGACATTAAGCTTGGCAGGAGCTCATTTTTTGAAGTACTTCTTGAGCATTCCTAATGGCAGCAACATCGGTTTCTTTAAAACTTTGTGCTGCCTATTAATGTGAAAAATAGCAGGCACATCTGATTTTGAATGACCAACTCTATATTGGGAAAATAAGTCAACGATGACAGACCTCATTTCCAAAACACAAACACGATACAAACATATGAAATATGCAAAATAAATTTATATCAAAGTCCGATATTGTAATCTATTTTGTATAAAGGTATGCATTTGCAGGAACATCCGCAGTCTAGTAATAATTGATGAAAAAATTATCGGAGCAAACCATTGTCAGCAATACGCAACACCGTCCGTCCCAAGCTTCCCGAAATCCTTGACTGCTTGTCTGACCATTATTGTTCTTTATGCAGGTCGAAGTTATCGTCATCGGTGATCGGATTTCGTGATTATTTTGCATTTTTCTGATGAATATTTATTAACTTTTGGCGCAAAAAAAATGATGATTGATACTTTTGACAGGATCTTTCGCGCTAATTATGCAGTGGTCGGTTATTCGGGTCGCCTGAAAGTATTCGTGACGATTGAACGTCGAAACTCCGGGAATTTTTTGCAAAACAAAATTGGAACACGATTGGAGTCGATATTCGATTGTGTCGACGATCCAGCACTGCAAATGAAAGTGATCCGCTATTTTTTTCGGCGGTTTGAATCTTATTTACAACGATTAGAAAACGTTTGACAATAGTCGTGCGCGTATCTTTCTTTTTCGTTTCACGACAATGTTATTCCGTACGTTTCCTCAATGTTGCGGAAACGATCGCGTAAGAATCGATCCTATGAATATTTATCAGGAGAAATGGGCAGAGTTTCAGGCCCAGTGACTAATGATTCGACCGTCCGATACCTACCGTCTACTACCACGTGCCAATTCTGGATCATTGTATAACGCAGACATACTTTGTTGGGTCGGTGTTTTTTCCTTCGTGATCCGCGTTGATCACTTTCGTGGAAATCGCGCTGTTTTTTTGCCAATTGACAGGTGGTTTCTTTTTCTTTTTTACGCCTACCTTGAGACGGGGTATCTACTGGAAGCAGGATAGACAATCGGATTTGGCCCGAACCGCGGAAGAGACGAGTGGTGCAAAAAACCTGAACATAGGCGGAACTGGACGATGATGCGGCGAAATGCAACGGCGTCGTAAACCCTTACTGGCAGCAAGAGTTGGCTGACATTGAAACGGTCTTAAGTAGATCAGCCGCTGTGGGAGCGCTGCATGGTAAGGATTAGGTAACCGGAGGCAAGGCCGCGGCCTAGTCCCCGTCGACCGGGCAGCCTGTGGGCCCCGAGGCAGCCGACAGCCGACAGCCGCGCGGCGTGGTAAGTGGGTGTGGCGGACAGTTGAATTTCTAAAGTAACCCGCCTAGCAAGTTGCGTGGAAAACGAACAGGGAACTGACCGTCGTTGCGTCACGAACAACGCGAGAACTATGGTATAAAAACCGAAATCGGCGACGGACGGAACATCATTCGTTCGACGCAGATCAATCGAGTAATTCGCAATGGCATTCAAGGTACGACGAAGTTGAGACAGATAAGACAAATTCAAAGGAAGGTTTATCGTGTGAAGAATTTGCGTGGCGAATTCGTGGGTTCTTCGTACGATAGCGATTAACCCAAAATGTGGTCTGGTCCTATCCAACAGTTTAAGGGGGGAAAATCTGGGACCAAGCTAATAGAAATGAATTATGCGATATGATGCGCCTACATAGTTTCTAGAAAGAGCGAAATTTAATTCAATTTTCACGTTGCAGTTTGTCGCTTTCGCTGCCCTCGTGGCTGCCGCTAACGCTGGAGTACTTGCCCCGGCTCCTTTGGCCTACCACGCCGCTCCGGCCTACGCTGCGGCTCCCTTGGCTTACGCCGCCCCCGTCGCCAAGGCCATCGTCAAGACCGTCGACGCTGAATACGACCCCCACCCACAATACAGCTACGCTTACGACGTGCAAGACTCTCTGACCGGTGACAACAAGCAACAACACGAAACCCGCGACGGAGATGTCGTCCAAGGTAGCTACTCCCTCGTCGAAGCTGACGGAACCCGCCGTATCGTCGACTACACCGCTGACCCCGTCAACGGATTCAACGCCGTAGTCCACAAGGAACCCGCTACCGTCGCCGTCAAGGCCGTCGCTACCCCCGTTGTCGCCAAGTACGCCGCTGCTCCCGTCGCCTACGCCGCACCCATCGCCAAGTACGCCGCCGCCCCCGTCGCTTACGCCGCACCCGTCGCTAAGTACGCCGCTCCCTTGGCCTACGGAGCCTACGCTACCCCAGCTGTCCACAGCCCAGTCGTCGCCAAGTACGCCGCCCCCGCCGCCTACGCTGCCCCGGCATACCACACCGCATACGCCGCACCGGCATACCACGCCGCGACATACGCTGCCCCCGCCTATGCTTACCACCACTAAGCGACCAATGCCATTATTTATTGAATAAAACTATTCTTTAACTTCCAACTTTGGGATTCTGAATCTTGATAGCACGACCATCCAATATTCCACGTTCCTTCAACCCCAATCCCGACGATATCTTGAGAACGAGTGCGCGGATTTTGATCAAATTGGGATCAATTGACGCTGCTTTTCTCAACTTAAAACTGATTAGATTTTCGACAAAACGATATTCCCAGAAATAGAATAAAATTGTTGATACCTTCGGAACGGATGAACGGATTGGCGTCAAAATTTGTATCCGGAGGTTTTTGGAGTCGCTGATCACGAATATGAGTTCAGATTTGGAAATCTCAAAATGGCGAATCCTATAAGGTATCAAAAAATCTAAAAATGTTAAGAGTTTGAAAAAAAATAGTACGCATAGAAATTTTGGGTAATTAATAACTTGCAATGATGAATAATATTCATTCTAGCACAAATAACGGGAAGTTCAAAGGTTGACTGACTCTCACCCGCTTGTTCTTGTTAAAAATGTGAAGCGCGCTATTTTTCAATGATTTAAAACTTGATACTAATATTCGTTAAATAAATTGTCCACTCTTCACTTTCTTCAGCGGTAGCAACTTCTTCACTCATTGCGAATACGAATACATATAACGACACGGAACAAAACAGAAAAGAGTAACGGTCATCTGCAACTTAGTCACAGTATGTACAATGATAACATAAAAGTTATCTAGGTACGCATCATTGTCACACGTTACTAACGTTTCTAGAGCCGTCTAAAACTATTAGCTTATTCGTCCGTAAGAAAGGAATCAAGTTGATGTCTATTTATTTTGGTAATAATTAATTATAATTCAAAGTTACAGTTTTTTTTGTTGATGCAATGGAATTACAGCGTAGGCGCTGGAGCCTTCTTAGTAAATATCTCCTTCTTCAGGAGATATTTACTAATTTCTAAAGTGACAGACGCAAAGTACAAATTTTTTCGATCGCCCAGATCTCTGATGATCCATCTCTACGTAACATTTTCATATATTTGTCGAATACTCTTCGTCCTTCTACGAAGAGCATTCCTACTGGATGATGGATAGGGCCGTGTAGTTGGATCTCCATTTTGGCCTGGTAGCGTTACCATGTTGTAACTCAACCATTATACTACCATAATTCTACCGCCTGTCGATAGGCAACATAGCATGCGGCAGTGTTAGTACAAGCTCGCTTTTGTAATTTCAGTCCGGTGAGACGATTCGATATACACAACCATTTTAAACACTACAGCAGTCTCCAAGTTTTAACGTGAAATTTCTTTCCGACATGGATGCTGGGATGTTGTGCAAAAACTGTTTCAAAGAAATTTAATCCAATCGTATCCGATATGTCAGTATCATTGAACGTCATTTTGATTTTGTTTCAAATTAATTGTAAATACACAATTTTCTTCTTGAAATTTTTGAGAACGTTTCAATTTTTGAACGTCCTAATGAAGGTGCGTGCAACATGCTGTGGTACACGATATAGTTGCATTGCTTGAAAATATATTCAAGTATTTATTCGTTGCTCGGTCAATTATTGATCTATTATAGTGCGTAATATATACTACGCGTATGAGCCATGATTAAAGCGCGATGTGCGACACGATTATATCTGGCTAGATCCATACACATCACTAGGACTAAAGTATAGAAGTGAGTTTTGGGGTACTCGATCTGCAACCTGGTTGCAATGCCTTCGAACCGATTCAGACTCAAGTCAAGTCAATGCCCTTGGTTCATCAGTTCTGTATTCGTACAGTTCATTGCGCGGCTTGTTTGTTCAGTTTCAATTTACACGATCGGCACTTATTCCCCTCGAACCTTTCCTAACTCTCAAAAGTACAACAACAACAAAAATAACGAACGTTACAACGGTGTATCATGTATAAAAATTGTTTCTGAAGGTTTGTACCAACATCGATCGGAGAAATTTGGTTGCGTACCGTCAACTATCCCGAAATTATGATAATTGATTTGTGAATATTAGATGTAATGATAAATGGAAATTAACATCAGATAGGCGATGAACTTCGAAACACGTTAAATCGTTGCTGCTACTGTGAACGACGTTATTTCACGCATGTTATTTCCCAATTCGGAAATTTTGTCTCGTAACATCCATATGTATTGCTCAACTCTGCGAGTGAACGTTGTGTAGCGGTAATTGAATATTTGAATTGGTGCACCGCAAAGAAATAATCGTAGGATCGAATGGCACCACGTCTTTGGGTATACAAGAACAATCGCGCGTAATATTTTACAAATGTTTATTTAGATACGTTAAATAATTTTAGTGCTGATATCCGTAGTTGGGGGTTACGTGGTTCATCTGATGGTCAGGTGTAACGTAGCTACCATGGGCAGCGGGCGTAGGGTATGGCAAGGGCGCGCGTGGCGTTGATCCGACTGGCATATGAGCTGCCGGTTCGTTGTGGACTATGGCGTTGAATCCGCTGTGAGCATCAGCTTTGTATTCCACGATACGTCGGCTCCCGTCAGCCTCAACGAGCGAATAGCTACCCTCAACGACGTCACCGTGACGAGTCTCCTGCTGGCTCTTAATGTCGCCGGTATATTCGTCGTGAACGTTGTACGAGAAGCTGTATTCTGGATTGGAATCGTAGTCAGCGTCGATATTTTTGCCAACAGAATTGGCATATTGGTAAGCTGGCGCGGCGTGGCTGTAAGCTGGCGCGGCATGGCTGTAAGCTGGAGCGGCATGGCTGTAAGCTGGCGCTGCATGGCCGTAAGCTGGAGCGGCATGGCCGTAAGCTGGAGCGATGTGGTTGTAAGCTGGAGTTGGGGCGTATCCTAAATGGACCTGAGCGTTCACTCCAGCGCTAGTAGCAGCCACCAAAGCGACAAGGGACAGAAGCTGGAAGAAAACCAAAAAATTATAAACGGCGCTGGTCTCCATTGGATGAAATGACAATATTATCACTTCGGATTCTTCTCTACTTTTCTACGGATTCTCAACGGATATTGAGCAAAAGACTACTTTTGAATCGATGCCCAGTTCTAAAGACCGGGGTTTTAAGCTTACATTAAAAGCCATGGCTGCTTGTCCGTTTGGATGACCGGGCGATAGTGATAGCTCCGCAATCGGGACCGTTTTTATATCCACCAGTACTTGGCCTGATTACGTTGTTTTTATCATTGTTACCATGTTAGTTATACAATGTTCCCCTCGGGCCGTTCATAGAATTCGACATTCGCACTTGTTCGGCACAGCAGCCTCCCATTTCATTAGACTAAAACCACAAAGTGTCATTATCCAATTTCATGACTCCCGAGATCCGCCACTTTCGTTTCTCAAATGCAACTTGCATCATCGACCACCCAATTGACTATCCATCAACCTTTACGTTATCCCACTTTGTTTGTATTTGCGCGGAACCATTATTACGCAACTCGCGTTACCTCTAACGGTAATCATTATCATCGCACGTTTCGCACCGTACAGAGTATTACGCGAACTATTTTAATTACTTATTAAATGGTATCTCATTGGCATGCCAATGGCGTAATCGTAACCTGATTGCGTGCGAATTTTACCCTGTTTTATTTTGCACGCCTACTTCCTAACTATCGACTTACACATACATCAAATACTTGTCAGACGTCGTTGCGGATTTGAAATCTATTAGAATTTCAAAGTTTAAATAAAATTATCGAGACCAGGTAATATCCTGAAAAATGATTGTCGATTTTTCCATGTCAACGTCCGTATTTTATGTGCTTGCGATGAAATACGAGAAACGCTCTACAGGTCGAGGGAAATCCAAAAAAGTTTTATTGGTTCCCTCGTTACCCGATCCACGTATGTGAGTACTATATTCGGTATCAATGTCAGATCTTTCGAACTAGATTTAGTCCACGGATAATTAATCCCGACCATACATGGTTATGTCGCAATAGCTATCGAAAAAACAGCGCGATTTGTGGATTTTTGAGCACGGCATACACGTGATATTGTCTAAATGCGAAAAATCACAGTTTCCGATGGCTGAACCTACATCGTCAAAAGGCCACAGCTTTATCACGCTGTTTCTTCCGTTATACGACAGCTGCGTCGAATGATTCACGTTGGATGTGTTACGTAGTATCACTGATCCTCGGACAGAGTTACTCGCTGTGGAAACGAACGCTAAACGAACAAGGTGTCTCAGTTTTATCGAAGTATACATTGCGACGTGGCAGTGGTGTTGAGTTGCGAACTCGAACAAAGTTACGATTAGGTTTAACATCTATACTCGAGTATAATAGGATAACGAATGGAGAGATTTTTTGCCGCGTATCCGAATATATTTCTTCACAGCTACATAAAGCTCTAAGGTTACATATTATACGGCAACTCTAGGGGAATTCTATCTGCAAAATCCTCTGCGGTTAGGGGATGGGTGAGGGGTAAGATATCGCGTGTATATAAACGTAACGATCGGTTCTTTGGGCATCACTTGGTCCTCGGAGCAGTACAATCGCAATGGCATTCAAGGTAAAACGTTGTTCTTTTATCCGTCATTTCAATGATGGAATGAAATCATCGGGGATCAGAGTGACTAGTTGGGGATAATACCCTTACAACCTGAACAATAATTTTTATTTCAGTTCGTCGCATCATTCGCCCTGGTGGCCGCCGCCATCCTTGGATTAGTCGCCTCCGCACCTCAAGCTTACCAATCGAGTCCAAATTACGGTCACTACGCTGAGGATTTCGCTCCGGCACTCAACGAACACAACGGTGCAGCTAACGCTGCCAATGAATACGCTCATGCTGCCAATGCAGCTCACGCTGCGAACGAGTTCATCCAATCTGGAAACAATTACAACCACCCGATCAGCAACTTCGCTCATTCTAGCGAAGATTTCCTGCGTACCACGGAAGGGTATGCCCACGTTACGGAGGACTACTCTCGTGGGACATCTGGATTCGTGCAAGCTAGTCCAACCTACGGTGGATCCGAATACTCTACAGCTGCTCCGAGCTTCTCTCATCTCACACCCGAATTCTCCACCGTTGCTCCAGCCTATTCTCATCCTGCTTCGCAATACTCCACACCTGCCTCGGCGTTCTCTCAATCCTCCCCAGAATATTCCACCTCGACTCCCGCATACCCTCATTCCGTTCACGACTATTCTGGCACTCATTCTCCTGGCTACAGTCATGCTTCCTCTACCTATACTCACTCCACTCCAACGTACACCCATTCGCACCCAACCTACTCGCCATCTACCCCGACCTATACTCAAGCACCTCCAACGTACACCCACGTAACACCGAGCTACAGTCATGCTCACCAGGATTATTCCAACTCTGTGACTAAAGACGGCGTTCAAATTATCGATGCTGATTACAATGCTAATCCCGAATACAGTTACTCCTATAACGTGCACGATGAAAGAACCGGTGACATCAAGAACCATCAAGAAACACGTCGCGGTGACGTTGTCGAGGGCAGCTACTCCCTCGTCGAAGCTGACGGGACTCGCAGAATCGTCGAGTACACCGCTGATGCTCAGAACGGATTCAACGCTATCGTTCACAAGGAGGGTACACCCAGAGTCCCTATCGCGGAACATTATACAACTGATCCCAGTGTCCCCAACGGCTACAGTCCCGTTACCCAGGCTCCTTCGGTTTTCGGTGGTCACGCTGACCATGGTAGCAATCACATCAATTACGCTACTCCTTCGTACGGATATCAACACTAACCGAACTAAATGTCCAATATATTTATTCAATAAACGAAAAATATTTTTATAAGCAAATACCCTGATATTTTAATAGCCATCGCCGAACTAAAGTTATCCACGACCCTTATTCGCTGCCACGTCTCAATTCGCATCCGACGAGGTAATACTCATTTTTATAGCCAAGAAAATTTCAAAGCAAAATTAGCCGTAAGCATAGTAAACCATTCTTATCGAGGGATATGTCTCCTTAACAAAAGTGGTACTACAACTTAAGAGTCAAACAATCTTAAGTGCCTACTTCAAACAGCTTTTATATACTAGATTTTATATATAATGGAGTTTGTCAAAATTTTTAAAATGTTGATTATACAGACTTAAAAATCGCATATGAAAATACTTTGAAAAATTGTTTTGTATTTTTTTCTGAAAAGTACGCGAGATAACAAAAATTTCAACAGGAAAAAATTTGAATTTGAATCATTTTTGAAGAAGTTATGAGCAAAAAGCCGAAAAAAATCCTTTGAGCCGGTGATCCAAAAAATTTCAAACTTTAGTAGAAAGATTTTTCGGATGGACACTTGAAAATATAAAAAAAATGAAGGAAATCAAAAGTTTAAATTATTTAAATTGTCCGATTCGGCGTGGAATGCCCCATATGTATATGAGAATCGCGAGGGATTTGGTGCTACTCCTTCCCTGCTTCTTATAGCAGATGAACAGCACTTTGGGACGCTACTAGAGTGATTCAAAATGATAGGTACACCAAATATATGTTTGTGAGAATTATTATTGATTAATAAATAAATAAAAGTGCTATAACAATTTAGTGGTGGTAGCCGTAGGCAGGAGCGGCGTAAGCGACGGGAGCGTGAGCAATAGGAGCAGCGTATTTGGCTACGACGGGAGCGGCGTATTTGGCGACGACTGGAGCGTGTCCAGCTGGTTCCTTGTGGACAACGGCGTTGAATCCATTGTGGGGATCAGCTTTGTATTCGACGATACGACGGGTTCCGTCGGCTTCGATGAGGGAGTAGCTTCCTTCGACGACGTCACCGTTGCGGGTTTCTTGCTGGCTCTTGGCGTCACCGGTCAGAGTGTCGTGGACATCGTAAGAGTAGCTGTACTGGGGGTTGGGGTCGTAGTCAGCGTCGATGGTCTTGACGACAGCCTTGGCAATGGGGGCGGCGTAGGCAAGGGGAGCGTGAGCGTATGCTGGGGCTGCGTGGTACGCCGGGGCGGCGTGGTATGCTGGAGCTGCGTGGTATGCTGGGGCTGCGTGGTAGGCCAAGGGTGCTGGAGCAATAATTCCGGCGCTGGCAGCAGCTACAAGAGCGGCGAAAGCTACGATCTGTAAAGAAAATTGATGGGTTCAGAATTTGTTTCGCGTCAAAGAGTAGTCACTAGTTATTCCATTTTCTCAATGTGCGGCTATTCCCAATCGTAGAACTCGGAATTATCAAAAAAAAAATGTATCAACAGAATTTTAAGGATACGTTTAACGTCTTACTTTGAAAGCCATGGCTACTTGAACGTTTGGATGACAGTTCGATAGTGCCAGCTCTGAAATCGAAACCGTTTTTATACCGGACCCCTCTAGGCTCTCCGAGTAGGTCTACCGTAACCAATTCGATGGTTATACAACGCCCCCTCAGGCTATTCATAGAAATTGACATTTGCACTTGCTCCAAATACCAGCCGTTCATTTCTTTAAATTCAAATCCTAATCGTTAAGTTCTCGACGTTAACTTCCTGGAAAGGATGGTAGCGCAGAGTAATTAACCGAGACTAGTTAACTGTCCCATCTATTATTCGAATACCTCGAGTAATGCAAGATGCATAACGAATAGCACAGGAACAAATTCGCCCCGTGATGTAGTATTCCCATAAAAATGGAGATACCATTTTTTTCGGCGTAAATTATTTTTGGTACACCAATGAATTTTCTCTGAAAAAAAACGTAAGATTACTCTGGCATTCACTTTTGGTCTTCCGCCCTTTAAAGGTTGTGCAATATTAGTACCAGACTTCTGAAATGACAATTCGAATCGGGTCTGAATAATCGATCGTGCTTGCACAGCACGGAAGATAGATAGAACGGTCACTAACTTTTATCAGTGGATCGTATGATCGTTTATAATCGTCTATGATGCTTTGTAATGCGATGTATCTTAGGTTTCAGCGCTCAATATTTGATATCTGGTGGCTTGAAAATTAAAACCATTAGAATTCGGCTGCGTGATGTTTCCATAGTCATGAACGTGAGTTTGAAAATGTGTAATTATCTAAAATGACGCGGAATCTATTGCCTGATTGGTCTACTTTGTATTAATCAATTTTATTAGTATTAAAAAATCAGTGGGCCAATGCCAGACATAATTTTTCATTCGTTCGTGATTTCACACCAATCGAGTTAGATTTGGATCACAGATTGGAAGATTCAAGGTAAGTCAAAGTATTATACAGTTGCTCAATTATTGTACGCCAATAATGATTGACAGCTGTACGTACCAGCTACACGACACTCTACAATGTTGAGAAATCGCGTCAACTTTACCTTGGACTATCGACTTGACATTTTACAAATCTCCGTAAACATCTGTAACATTCTCTTCTATGATTCTGACAATTTCTTGGATCGAACGTGAAACAACATCCTGATTGTTCCTGGTTACAGATAATGGGTCGTATCTACATTATTCAATCTCGCACCATCGTCACGCGTTACGCGAAGCGCCGGTAATTTTCGAAAATGTAACTGGCAGGTTGCTCGTTGTGCAACAGGACCTTACGTAAATATAACGCCGATATTAATTATACAGTCGATTCAGTTAGTTGGGAAAACTATAGATATACCTATTTTGTCACACTCCTACCTTCGAATTCTCGTGGTCACAGTACAATCAATCTCCGGTACGCTTAGAATCTTTGGGTAGGAGTGGACCGCGTTAGATTCCGGCTTTGGAGGGGAGTAATCGGTTGACCCTTTGTCGGCTGCTATATAAACTGCGAGACGTTTGAGTTTGGGTATCACTTGATCCGTCGAGTCAAACATTCATCATGGCCTTCAAGGTACGCTCTCAAGCTGACATCCGTAGTCCGAGCTTCCGGCTGATATGAGTTTTTCTTCTCATTGGAATCGCCTTCAGCGCACACGAATACCGACTTCTCTCGTCATTAATATATTTTTTAATTACAGCTCATCGCTCTCGCTGCCCTCGTCGCTGCTGCCAACGCCGGAGTCATCGCTCCAGCACCCCTGGCTTACCATGCTGCACCGGCCTACGGCTACGCAGCCCCGATCGCAAAGACCATCGTGAAGACCATCGATGCCGACTACGACCACAACCCAGAATACAGCTTCGCCTACGACGTTCACGATGATCACACCGGTGACATCAAGAGCCAGCACGAAACCCGCCACGGTGATGTCGTCGAAGGAAGCTACTCCCTCATCGAAGCCGATGGAACCCGTCGCGTCGTCGAATACAAGGCTGATGACCACAATGGATTCAACGCTGTTGTCCACAAGGAACCAACTGGCCACGCACCCGTCGTTGCTAAGTACGCTGCTCCGGTCGTAGCCAAATACGCCGCACCGGTCGTCGCTAAATACGCTGCTCCGATCGTCGCCAAATACGCTGCCCCGATCGCGCATCACGGACCCGTAGCTTACGCTGCCCCCGCTGCCCACATCGGCTACGCTGCCCCCGCTGCCCACATCGGCTACGCTGCCCCCGCTGCTCACATCGGCTACGCTGCCCCTGCTGCTCACGTCAGCTACTCCGCCCCAGCCTACAACTACCATCATTAAGCTGTCTTTCTTATAAAAATATTTATTATACACGAATAAATAACTTCATATTATATACGACCACTGGAAATTATTACCCCTTGGAATGATAAATTCTTACCTCGATATTGCCATTCCCGAAGCGCGGGATCTGCCTCGAGAAAAATTTACCCGACGAAATATTCCACTCATCTGTGTCTGCAATACATTATCATTATTATTATAATTAACGCTACTATTAATATTAGAAACTATCGATCCCTCGACGATGCGTGTTACACATTGCCGGAGTTCTACTCTCTATAAAATATCGTACTTACTCGATGTAGTTTTCAGCATAGTAATTGAAACTCTTACCACGGTCACCAAAAACTCACGACAATTATGCATCACCTGGTTACAGAAATTACCCAGAAGCTGCGCGAATTCGAGCAGTTTCAAAATAGTTCACCGAGTATAGTTTTTGTCGTAACGTTTAAACTAATAGAACGTTCGCCCGCGGCATCTACTGTGATCCAACCCACAGACCACAACCGTCGATCATTAGTGAAAGTGTTAAAAAAAATGCAAAACTGTAAATATCGAAAAGTGAAATGATTAACCCTTAGTTGCTACTCGTCTATGCGAGGTGTTACGTAACAATTACTTATAAAATCACCTAGAAAATTCGTTGATACTTGCCAACAGTGGAATTAATTCTCACGACGGACAAAGCTCTCGCAGAGAAATTGACATGATAGCTAACGCTACGTGAGAAATAAGTTTCGAAAAGAATCACCCGAAGTTTGAAAAAGAAAATTTCGACTGATGCAACTAAAGTTAATTACCTCAGTCGGCTATTGTCAAAAAAGTGGCACTGAAACAACGATCTAGGACAAGATATTTGAAAAAGTAAAAAACTGTGCAGAGTTTTTGATTGAAATAGTTTCGAAATTCATGAAATATTGATATGATTCAAAACGATAGAAAAAAATGGAGATTATGACATAAGTTTTGTTTAACGGATGCTTATTAACACAAATAGTAAGTTCCTAATAACGTCCCACCACGTGTAACTTAATATCCGCCCCGGTATTAGGTAACGATATTTAGGTAACTTCGCCTTACTACAAATTTTATCTTTTAGAATTGTTTTCTAAATCTATTTAATATTTTTCTTTATTCCATAGATGCCAAAGAGAAAGCTGTGGGATCCTGAAGCAATCGTTAAAGCTGTTGAAGCTGTACGAACGAAAGATTTGTCTGTACAACTTGCGTGGAGGATTAGAATTAATAAAAGCATATCAATGATTGATCAGATATTATAATGTATTTACTAAGTACACATTTGTTGTAATAATTATTATTACGAATACAGTTTACGTTCACGAACTGATCGTTGTGATCTCAATATCGTCATGGAACGGACCGAGGTGCCAAAAAATATTTGCACTTTTTGGTAAAAGCTATCTTTATATTATTTGTAACAAGGTAAACGAGTTTCTGATTATTTTTAATAATAAATGAGCCTTGTGTCTAATGTTTGACCTTTGTTCACCAATTCACACGTAATAGTTATTTTTCCACAGTTTTGTCTACAAAAAGGGGACGATATATGGCGGCTAGACGTTAATCGAAAATATCTGTTCGAATTTTCAGTCCACATTGCGTTGATAAAAACAATCTTCTGGTGAAATTATTCGACGTGATTTTCGATTGTCAGATATTTTTTACTGGTCGCAAAAAATATGGCCACCGCGATTGACCAAACAACACTTATAATCAATTATGTAAGTGTACGAAATATTGATTCGAGACGTTTTGGCGAAAGTATACCAACACGGCGACGCAATAACGAGTGTGGATTATTCATTTCTCCGGTCAATTTCACGGGTTGGTATAGATTTTCCGAATCCCGAGAACTCTTGAAACCTGACCTCTTCGAGCTGTCAACATTTTAAACGCGGGTCATATCAAATGAGCATTGCACGGATTCAAACCATTAACGGCCTTGCTTCGAGATCAAACTACAAACGTTCCGCTTCCCGAGACGGCCTTGGGATAAAGGTAATTTTAACTCGTGCATAACAGCTCCATCTCACATCTCGAGTCTATTATCTTCGGTTCTGGTTCACTTGACAGCCGGTCACATTTCGACTGGGTCCACCCACACCTATCGACGTTTCTCGTCCAACAAATATCGTCCCCCGAAATTTCTGCTGGACCGATTCCCCCACCACGGTTTAAGCCAGTCGGGCCAATAAGAAGAAATCGTGCCTCGTTGCCGCCGGTGAATTTGTATGGGCGTTGTGCAATCAAAAAGTAGATCAAATTGGCCAGGTAAAAGATGTTACGTCACGCTGTTAATTAACGCGCTCTACCAGACGCAACAAACTTTGCTTCAGCGATGATCGAACATTTGTCAAGTTTTCATCCGATTAGAATCTGATATCTCGACACACGTTTATCCGACGTTTGGAACATGATCCGCTCATTTACACTCCGTAAACAAATAACACTCGATGCTTACCGTTGTCAAAGACTAGCCGTCACGGAACGGTTAAAAAAAATCCCTGTAGATTATTGTTACAGCTTTTGTCACGTCATAGCAAGCAACATATCGAGGTCGTTTTCCTGAATTTTTCACGTATACGCATCGATTTTATCGCACGGTTGACATAATCGTTACTTCGCAACACGGCGAACAGCAACGCCGGGGGTAAATCGAACGATCGTATATTTTCGACATATCATTAAATCTAGACAGTTGCAAGAACGAGATTCGCGAATCGGACTCAGCTCTGGTGGGGGAGAATCGTTGAATCGGAGGACTATATAATCCTGCGACGTAGCTGTCAAAGGTACTCTACTCGCAAATTCAACAATCCTCAGACATGGCATTCAAGGTACGAAAATGCGCACACTTCAACTCTCATTCGCTATGGGATGCTGAAATCAGTATTTGAATCCTTTTTGCTGCTTCATCTCTGGTTTCATATCGTGTTTTATTTATTTCAATAATACTATTATTTTCCTCGTGCCTACTTTCTTTCAATAGTGACTTTCGAACGAGCTCATCGGGTTGCTCATTTCCATGCCTCGAAGGCTCGTTTGTTGATATTTTATTTGTCAACTTCCAGATTATTCCAATGTCTCGATACGTCTTCGCAAATTTTGTCAACTTATTGTCGCCATAACACAAGTTTCCGCTTTTTTCTCAGCTCGTTGCCTTCGCTGCCCTCGTGGCTGCTGCTAACGCTGGAGTTATCGCTCCAGCACCCTTGGCCTACCACGCCGCCCCAGCACCCTTGGCCTACCACGCCGCCCCAGCATACCACGCCGCTCCAGCATACGCACACGCTCCCGTTGCCTATGCCGCCCCCATTGCCAAGACTGTCGTCAAGACCATCGACGCTGACTACGACCCCAACCCTCAGTACAGCTACTCCTACGATGTCCATGACGCTTTGACCGGTGACCAGAAAACCCAAGAAGAATCCCGCGACGGAGACGTCGTTCGTGGTAGCTACTCTCTCATCGAAGCTGACGGAACCCGTCGCGTTGTCGAGTACACCGCTGATCCGCACAACGGATTCAACGCTGTCGTCCACAAGGAACCGGCAGGTCACGCCCCAGTCGTCGCCAAGTACGCTGCTGCCCCCGTAGTCGCCAAGTACGCTGCTCCAGCCTACGGATACTCTTCTCCGGCCTACGCTTACCACCACTAAGTTTTATTAGTGAATCCATCTCTTGTAAATAATAGTTCGATATATGAATATTATACATAATTTACGCTGAAACAAATGAACGATTAAATTTCTATTCACTATCACCGAACCATAGTCCTTGAGCAAACCCTTCTCACGTTTCTTCACACGCTCTTCTTCTCACATTTCTTCGCAATCCGATACCACAATTTTATTCGCATCCACCAGATCGGAATCCTCCTGATGGCGAGTGGAAGATTTCTGGGATCGATAAATGTTCCGGATATTTGATAAATATTCGACAAATTTGGGTACGATTCGAGACTGTTCTCCACTCCGTGAGATACTGGAGATTATATTCGTTATCAACCTCACAACACCCCCTCGATAAACCGTGCAATATACAATTTCCGCAAGAACATAGGTATTCGAATGCCTCTTTCGTTGTTGCATTACCGCTCCACTGTCGAAATAAAATGAGAAGTCTGCAATCTAGAGGAATATGATCAGAACGTGTAGCTATAATTTCACGTTTGTTGTGTAGCTATATGAAAGTACACCAATTTATCGTACGATATTACGCAGCTCGGGAATTTTCGCACGATTGATTAGGTCGTAATTAAGGTAATAAGTCGCTAAAATGTCTGTGGGGTGATGAGGTGCGAATAACGATGAAAAAACAGTAGCAGTGCGTGTGCATGTAATGCCTCTGGATATCGTGCTCGGTTTGCCACTTTCTCCTCGCAAGTGTTACCCAATGTGGCCACGCCTGAGAATTTTGGGCGTATTATATATGGCGTGATGGATTGTAATCGGCGACGCTTGAACCAGATCCACACATTCCCTCAACCTTGATCCACTTGAATGTTTATAGCACCGCTATACCAGTTTGAGTCGCACGATCGCGTCGGGACGTCGCAACATACGGGACGTTTCAACGCGGGCAGAAACAGCAGCTGGTATAACAGCTTCGAACAAGAGGAGAATGAACACATTCTGGATGGAGACATGAAGTTGTCGGTGAACGAGGGAAAAGATTTACAGAAGAGATCAGATGAAGGATCGAATGTTGGCTCCTAGAGCAGTGAAAGAAAAAAAACAATTTATACTCTATCACTCATAAAACAGGCACCCAAAAAAAGTGGCCTGTTACCGGGGGGCCACCTATGTGCTCCTAGGTATTTCTCACCGCTGAATACGAATCTGAGGTCAGAATTCGCCCAGCACTTTAGGATTTCGACAAAACCCCAAAAATCGGTCTAAGTTGGCCGAAATTTCAATTCACCATGGCTACGTCAATTTCAAGAGCGCGTTACATGTGTTCGGTATAGTTTGGACCGGTGAGTAGGAATATGAAGTCGGAGTTGGTCCATCATGTCAGGATTGCGCGTAAAACTAAAAAAATAGATGGAAATGTCCACTCTTGCAATTAACGTAAGCATGGTGAATTGAAATTTCGGGCAACTCGGACCCATTTTTTGGGTTTTGTGCAAAATCCTAGCGCGATGGCCGAATCCTGACCTCAGATTCGTATTCAGCGGTCAAAGATACCTAGGAGTACATAGGTGTCTCCTTAGTAACAGACCACTTTTTTGGGTGCCTGTGTAATCAGTGTTAGTTATGTCGAACACATTTTCGGAAGCAGAATCGAATCGTGATTGATGTGAGTACATAAGAACGAAAATTGTATGATTGCCAATTGTTTTCCTCGATTTCGAGAATTGTTCGATACTTAGTAACTTTACGAGCTACAGAAACGAAAACACGTATTGAAATTTATGATGGCGACACCCTTTCCATTTTTCAAAAAAAATTGACCATTGGGAGGAAAGAGATTTTTTGCCATAACCAGTCTTCTGCGCTATATATCGATTTGAATTCAACAGGAAATAGTTCTCTGTTCAAAGATACTATACTGGGTGCACTCGTGCATTCGCTTTTCGGAAAAGTAGTAAACTACATAATTACCATATCTTCTACTATACATGCAAGATAGACAGATAGATAGACAGCTGGATAGATAGTACTTATTTCTCAAAATGAAAAACTGCGACATTCAGACTAAAAAATAAAACGACCGATACGAAAGTTTCGACCAGTACATGATCAACGAAACGTAGTTCGGGCAATGGTACACGTTTGGTGTGAATTGAGGAAGAATTCGAGAATTCGAAAGAGAATGAACAAGAAGTGACAAAAATGAATATTTTAATTGGTAAAAGCACTTAATCTGTATTTCTGTATTGTAATCTGAATTCAAGTAAATATTTTGCTTACGTATAAATGTACGGGGAGGTTTTTGTCTCAGGGCTGTACTTGAATTACGTAACGCATTTATAACGACTTTTTAGCGCCTACCCCCCCCTGTATACTAGATCGTAAAAAAAATATTGCCCCCCCCCCCTATATTGTACGTAATATTTGTTTATTCTCAGTAAGTTTAGCATACTGTATTCAAACTGCTTTCATAATTATCAACTCTGTAGCATACGTTCCCGTGAATTTGTACTGACAAAGAGAAGACCTCTCCGACGTTGGAGTGATCTAATAGTAAGAACGGCTGCATAGCCCTAGTTTTAGAATAGTAAAAGCAAGTAAAAGATTGGCTATAGTCAAGTCAGGCATGCAAAGTTTAATTTACATTTTTTAATCAAGCGCCAAAAACTTTTTGGCCTCCCTCCTCCGTACCATAAGAAATAGTAACAATCTGATTTGCCACCCCCCGAACTGTGTCACGTAATTTAAGTACGGCCCCCTAGACCTTTAGTTGAATTTATGGCAATATAATTAAGCAAGAAAAAAGAAACAGATTTTTGTATTCGTAGGAGAATCATTACTTGCAAGTGTCAGAATAACCCTTTCAGTCACGAATTATTTCAGCCATCGTTTTTTTTTTTAATGAAATTTGGTGTAAGTGATGTAAAAATTGCAAAATCAGCGGCCTCAAAAAGCCCTATATACCAAATTTCAGAAAAACTTACCATATATCAACACTTTGATCGACCATATTGAATCCACCATTTTAAATTTCGAAAATTTGCCAGCAAATTCATAATCAGCGGACTCAAAGATCTTCGAAGACAGTTTTTCAGATAAAACTAGCTATTATTTCGCCTTGGCATGGGTTTATTCTGAAGATTCTGCTTTTTTCAAATACCAATTTGTCGTTGGCAATAATAATTTTATATTGTTAACCAATCTTCTTGTTTTTTTTTTCAACACTTTTTAGATTGTTCGGAAAGCAGGGATCAGAAAACTGCATCGAAATTGTTAACAAACTGCTCATAAACGTTCGAAAAATCAAAAGTGTCTAGGTGGGACACCGGTGTCCCGTCGTGACTGAAAGGGTCAACCAGGATTCAATCATTGCTGGACAAAGCTGAATAATGATCCAAATTTTACATAACATACGTATATATTTGAATTATTATCTAATATACGAGACGATGCAGGTAGCGCGATTAGGCGTGTTGCGTCATCTATTAAAAAGTAGCCTGGCTAAAATGTCAGGAAGCGGAGTTAAGATTTTTGATTAGGAAAAATGAAGCCTTCGATGAAGACCAACGAGAAGCAACTATCTGTGTCTTGTTCGTTCGTGATTTTTTAAATAACGCTTCTGGCCAAAGCTGATGCCACACTGCTGACACGCGAATGGTTTCTCCTCCGAGTGGATGCGTTTATGTCTGGTCAAGTCATTTTTAACACCGAAACGTTTGCCGCAGATCTCGCAAACGTGATTTTTCTGGCCGGTGTGAATGGTGAGATGACCCAACATTTGTTGTTTCCATCGAAATGCTTTCGGGCAAAAGGAACATTTGTGAGGAAGCTCGTCGGTGTGGGTTTTACTATGAATGTACAACGAAGCTTTTGTCTTAAACGTTTTTCCACACGAAGCGCAGCAGTACGGTCGTTCGCCCGTATGGATACGTCTATGATCCTCCATTGCAGCTTTCATCGCGAAACTTCTACCACAAATATCGCAAGCGTGTTGTTTCACTCCTCCGTGTACGTGTTTCAAATGGTAATACAAACTTCCGGGTTGTCCAAATTGTTTGCCGCAGATGTGACAAGTGAAACGTTTGGTATCGTTGTGAGTATGCATGTGACATCGAAGACTATTTTGCTGGTGAAATTTTTTACCGCACGAATTACAGTCGTACAACACTTTGGCCAATACCGCTGAAGATTTGGGCTCCATCGAGTTCGTCTCTTCGATTTCCGATGCCTTAGTACACGTGGAGGCTAACGACGTTTCTGCATCATCTACACAACTCTGTTTCTCCAACTGTTGGTCGTTGATTATTTTTTCTATTTCACCCAATTCGTTACCCTTCGCGTTAGCATCAACGTTTATATTTTCCTTCGGAAGACACTTTTGCGCAGACTGATTCGAACCGAAGTTACTTGCATCCGCCGGGAACGCAGCATTGCAATCATCATCCGTGTTCAAGGTCATATCTAACCACTGAGCGTTCTTCGTGCCTCGCGGATTTGACCGAGTACATCGATGTCCTTGGTTTTGATAAGATCGCAAAAAGACTTGATACGCCTTCCGGAAGTATGCGAATGATGCTGATTTAGACGAGTGACTATAACCGATATACCTGAAATTATAATAATTGAATAGAAAAAGCAGGATCCGGTGGTTTAATAACGAGAATAGTACTGGCGAGCAAATCATTCGTTGGATGCATACTTCATTAAGAATCTTGCTATATAAAGGTGGATCGTTTCGTATGTACAATATGATTCGTAAAATGTATACCTATACGAAACTGTACCGTATGTACAAAGGAGATTTCTCTCGGTCGATATACACATGAAAATACAACAACAGTTTTTTTTACAAAGATATTCACTGAGGCTATGATACACTCGACCTACAATGCCTGTGTGGTGTATTAGATTTTAATTTAAAGTGCGTAGACTTGTGTTTTCTCATATCACCACGCTGCGCGAATCCACGACCGCACAAATCGCACAGATGAGGTTTTTCCCCTGTATGAGTTCGCAGGTGTAGTATCAAGTTTGGTCGTCTTCGAAATTTCTTGTCACAATATTCGCAGGGAAATGGTCTGTTATCGAAATGTACATCTTTGTGAAGCTGCAGCTGACTCGTGGTCTTGAACGTCCGAGTGCACAAGTCGCAGCTGTATGGTCGTTCGCCGGTATGGACTCTCATGTGAGTTTGCATTTGCGTTTTCAGAGCAAACTTTTTATTACAAATCACACAGACGAATGCCTTGATTTTTTGATGGACCACCCTCTCGTGCATGTACAAGCTGGACTTGCGCTTGAACGTTCCGTTGCAAGTCTGGCAAACGTGCGGTTGGTCGTTGCTGTGTTTTACCAAATGACGCCGGAGGCTTGATTCGTTGGCAAAAGTTTTTTGGCAAATTTCACAAAGCGTTGCCTTGCAGTTGGCATGATTTTCCTTCATATGATTCTTCAACGATGCTTCCGTTTCGAAACGAACACCGCAATCCGTACACGTTGCGTCGTTGCATCGCAGGCACCTGTGTGATTCTAGAATATTTTCATCGGTGAAACTAAGGCTACACAAATTACAAACATGAGCACTTTCGTTCCTACAACTTTCTAAATGCTCCGTTAATTTTGCAGTCGAATCCAATTGATCTTCGCAGGATCCGCAATCGAAATTATTACCAGTCGATTGAAGCAATTGTGCAATAACTGGGTGCAGTATCTCCTCACTCTCGTACGATTCCTCGACTTCTTCGCTCTTCAACGACTGATCGTTTACACGAGCCGTTACTTCGGCCAATTTCAACTTATACATGCACATTCGTCCTCCATCGTTGTATGTTGCATCCTGCGGTATCATAAATATCAATGCTTCCTCCTCGCCTTGTTCTTTGGAATAATTCATATCTATCGTCACTTGTCGAACGTTTTGTTCCTCCGCACTGACAACTTCGATGGCATCGACAACATTTTCAGTGATATCACCTCTCTGCGGCAAAGACCTGGAAAGAAACAGGGTTGTGAAGTAGCACCGACGTAAGGAATCCAATTCGGTAGCATGAATATCACGAATATTTGAATAATCTTCGTTCTTAATTTGCAAAAGTACGAATCTTGCTTCCTGTTTTTTGGTTGATTTTTTTTCAAATTTTTAATATTTTTCTCAATATTTATCAAAACGTACGTTTGGCGATTGTGAAATATGAAGTAGAATAAGTTAGCTGTCTGACAGACTGACGACGTTGGTGGCGTTCAACCCAATTTGTTTGACGATAAATTCGATTCTTCTTTATGGTGCTGTCTTATGTGGTTATTAAGATATCTCTTTCGTTTGAACTTCAAATTACAGCTGGTACACGAGAAAGGTGTGGCTTGGGAATGGATAGCTTGATGCCGCATCATTTCACCCTTGACGGAAAATAATTTCCGGCAAATTTCACAGGGAAATTTTTTTATACGAGTATGAGTAGTTAAATGATTATTCAGTCGCTGTTTACTAGGAAATTGTTTATCGCATGATGGACACTTGTGTGGTTTGTAGTTCGTATGGATACGATTATGAATATAAATAGAGTTCAAAGTACGGAATGTCTTGTTGCAAATTTTGCACGAATACGGTCGTTCGCCGGTATGGATTCGTCGATGATCGTCTTTGGCACCTTTATTGGCAAAGCAGCGAGAGCAAACCTCGCACTTGTACTTTTTTATCCCCTCGTGAACGTCACGGATATGTCTCGTTAGATCTTGTTGGACGCGATATCGATTGCCGCAAATATCGCATACGCAGGGTCGGTTTCCCATATGCATACGTATATGCCGAAGGAATCCTCTCTTGGTCATGATATGTTTCTGGCATTTGTCACATCTGTAGAAGATTCTTTCCTCTATCCTGACCCTGGCTTCGGCCAGCATTTTTTTTTCCTCGTCAACCGAGTCGTACAAACGTGTAACCCGATGTCCATTTATATGTTTCACAAGTTCAAGCTTCGTGGCAAAAGTTCTTTCGCACAAGCTGCAGGAGTAGGAATTCAGCTTTACATTGTTCGAACCATTTCCAAATACGTGTTTAACCAAGTGTGCTTCCAGTTCTCCGACGCTGTCGAATGTCTCGTCGCACAGCGAACAGAACGTTCTATTTTTGCATGCGTCGTCACTGCTCGAGTGACTTTCCACGTGCCGAGTGAAATCACTGATTTTTCCTTGGTACATGCATCTGCAACGTGAACAATAGTGCACGGATTCTCTGTGTACGGAATTCACGTGAATCACGAGATCCGCCACATTTTTATACGTTGCCTTGCATGTTTCGCATTCGACGTATCCTAATTTCTCTTCGTTACAAATTTCTTCCACAAGTGCTTTAGATTTGTTCGACACCCGCACACTTGAAGTCTCTCCGTGCCACCTGTAAAATAAACAGTATCGAATAATGTTGGAACAAGAGAGCGGTAATCTTGATATCTGACGCCAGCATCCGGTATGTAGTCATCTTCTATAGTTTTCGCAGGTGAAAATTAACATACTTCATCATAATTACTAGAAATTAAACGGCGCGTGGTTTTCAAGTCAATTTTCCTTAGTTGCAATTGATGGATGAAGAAACTCTATCGGACTGATTCGATATATTGTCTTGAAATTTTGTACGATTTCTTGTTGTTTATACAATACGTTCGTTTTCACTGTTGCCTCTCGTTGTCGTTAGCATTGTGATTAATTTTATTGTGATTAACTAAATATCTTTTCTGTTTGAACGCCAATCCACAATCGGTACAGAGCCATGGTTTTTCCTCGAAATGAACGAGACGATGCCGTTTCAATTCATACTTTATGCGGAAGTGACGATTACAAATATCACAAGCGTGTGGCTTTTCTCCTGTGTGTTTGGTGATGTGGACCATGAGGGGAGGTCTCGTACGAAAGCCTTGATTGCAGTAGCTACATTTGAATGGAAAGAAGTCCGTGTGAGTACGTTTATGAACAAACAACGAAGCTTTTTGTTTGAATGATTTGCCACAAGCGTTGCAAACGAACGGCCGTTCTCCGGTGTGAATACGCCTATGATCTTCCGCGTTTCGCTTTGTAGAAAACATACGTCCGCATATATCGCAAGGAAAGTTCTTGATGCCGGCATGGGTCTCGCGTAAATGTCTTGCCAGGCCTTGATTCACGCGAAATTGACGACCGCAAAGATGACAGGTATACGGTCGCTCGCCGGTATGAATCCGAATATGCCAAGAGAATGTGTACGGAGAATAAAGATCTTTTCCACACTGATTACAATGGTAGTGAACTCGACCGTCGACTTCGACGCGTGCACGTTTTATCGCTTCCTTGTCTGTATTCCTAGGCTGTGCAGTCTGTTTATCTCTCGATGAAATGTCGGAATGAGTGTCCAAATGATGTGCCTCGAGCAATTTTTTTCTAGTCGCAGAATAATCACAGTACGCGCATCGATGGGGATGGATCGATTCTCTTCTAAATTTGTTGGGAGATTTCTGATGAGTTTTCGACGTGTTTGCCTCTGCTTCGTCTCTGCTATCGATTAACTCCGCATCGACGTTCTCAGTTTCGGTTCCAATATCCGGGGCTGGAGTTTTTTTTCCACCTTTTTTTGGCATGCACAATGCTACATGACGTCTGAGATTGTATTCTCTTTTGAATATCCTTTCACATTTTTGGCAAGAATACATCTCGGCCACTTTAGTGCATGCTTCTGAACACGGCGAGGAAAGCTTACGAGAACAACGCGTCGACGTGTGTTGTTGGGAATTAACGATCACGGGCTTCAGCTGGTGTACTGAAACGGTATCATCAATGGCAGATTCTTCTTTGCTAACGCTTGAAATCGCTGGTTTTAAGTTGGATCGGTTTGATTGCCGGGGTAATTCTAAGGCTACTGCGTTGTTGCGCGCTTTACAAGCCACGCGATTTCTTTTCGACAGTCCGGAACGCATTCTGGACAAACATTCCACGCGAGCAGTTCGGAAGGCCGATAAGGATTTCTTTGTTGCTGAGTGGCACCTGGAAACATAATAAACGTACAACGTTTCAATGACTTTCCTAAAAGTCGTGACATCGTTGTAGGGGGGAGGAAATACAATTATCGTAAACTAGCAGTTTCATAAGGTTTCGATATGCCTGTTTTTAATGTGATTGTTTAGATATCGTTTCTGTCTAAAGGCAAGGCCACATTTGGAGCAAACAAATGGTTTGTTGTCAGAGTGAACGAGCTTGTGTCTCACGAGTTCAGATTTTACACGAAATCTTTTGGAACACACTTCACAGCCATAGTTTTTTTCTCCCGTATGCGTCGTGATATGAGCCAACATTTCTTGTCTACGGCGAAACTTTTTATGGCAATAAGAGCATGGATGTGGGAATTCGTCCGTATGTAGTTTGCTGTGAATATATAGCGATGCTTTGGATTTAAATGTATTGCCACATGACTCGCAAACGTAAGGTCGTTCCCCTGTGTGTGTTCTTCGATGATCTTCTCTCGTTGCTTTCGAGGCAAATCGCTTTCCGCACATGTCGCAAGAAAAATTCTTCACCTTCGCGTGAACATCTTTCAAGTGTCTGGACAAACCTCCAGAATCGCGGAACTGTTTTGCGCATATGTGACAAGTGAACGGACGTTCGTTCGAATGTATTCGCATATGCCTCAGATACGAATCTTTCAGTTTGAAACATTTTCCGCAATGTATACACCGATAAGATTCATGACCGTGGGGGAAAACTCTGTGCGTGTTTGCATGTTCCTCCAATTCATTTTCATCGACAAATTGCTCCAGGCAGACTTGACATGTGATTAGACTTTGCTCCTCCTCCTGTATTTCTTCTTTAACCGTTACTAGTTTAAATTTTACTGGTGTTTCCATCTCTTCCAATTCTTGCTTGATCACTAGTTTTTCTCCTAAGCGTGTTTTTCCTTGACTTTTTGATTTTCCATTGTCATAAGCGACGAACTGTCCTTTTTCTGTTATATCGCTACACTGGAGTGGATCAGATGTAACAGACGACTGATCGGTACCAACATCCGTATTTGCACTCCATATCGTTTCACTATTGTCTTCCACATCACCTTTCCCAATGGATCTCTCGACAGGTTTTTTGTACAGCCTCCAAAAAATACTCTGCCTTTCTAGGAATGTTTTGAATGGCATCCGCATTCTACTGGACCTGTAAAATAGTCAAAGCTTGACTCCAGATTTGCAGCCTTTCAGGCGATGAGGCAAGGAGGTTGGGTGGTGCACGTTCAAGTTTTCGACGATTAGTTAGCATCCGGAAACGTTAATTTCAAGTTTTAGGCGATGTCTCTACAATGCATCGATCACTACAATGATTGTAGATAGTCGTATTAAAGTTTTACAATAGAACACAATATATTTTGCATTGTCCATCATGCTCGGAAAGGTTTAGTGTTTCACTTATTTCAGTTTGTTTACTATGCAATGGTGGTATAATATATCTGTGATTTAATGTACGTAAGTTTTGTCCATTTCTAATACGTGTAATATTAAATGTAGTCCTTACATATAACTGTATATCTATCATAAACCCGTTAATATTAATACTTTGATGTAATAAAGATGACGTATTTTAATGTTATACGAAAATCACACTCGGCGCACAGCACGATTCTAAATCGATGCCATCATCGCATAATTCTGAAGTCTAAGAATTCCTATCATTTTTTATTGTACAATAATACTGCTTTCCTCATCTCCCTAGAAGAGCTACACGCATGATTTGTATGCTTCGCATGGTACAGTTGACCAGATGAATCGATACACCTCAGTGAAAACTATTGTCGTCATTATAGCTCGAGGATTCAAAGAACCTTCAGAACATTTGACAAATAACAATCGAATGCTTTGGACGCTCAATAAAATTGTTAAATAAAAGTATAATTAGCCACTATGATAACGCAGATTAATCTCAACCATTTGATACGATGAAACAAGTTTCTTAATAGTAAATAAGTAATAAATATTGGTGATCACCAATAAAATAATGACTCAACTATAAGAATAATTGTTAGTTTTTATTAAAAAAAAAAAGTCCATTATTAATCCTGGCCACAAATTTTCAGGTAAGATACATTTTACTGATTCATACAAGTATATACTGAAATGTCGCCTCGACATGCAAGTCAATGAATAAAGAAATTTTGAAAAAAGAGCTGCTACCAATATACCTCAATATTGAATTTCATTTACTTCCATTCCGTACCGTTACATGTATATTCATTTCAATTTTGTGACCATAGAATTAGTATATAAATAGTCATACTTAATCTGACGAGTATTGAATTCATTCTTGCAATGACCAATTAATAATGGAGTCTCTCCGAACAAAAATCACATTTGATGGGATGCGCAAAGTAACGCCACGAATATTTTAATAAATTATATGAAAACTATACCTTTCGATATTATTACTGCCAGGTTCTTCATTGCAGTCCCCTTTCTCAAGAGTCGATGTATGTGACTAAAAAATTAATAGGAAATAATATTTAATTTTAGGTAAATATGATTGGAATTGTTATAATGTAAATATCACACATATTAAACATTGAATATTGCATTTTGAGCCCACACCAATCCCTACTATTACTTTATAAGCCTTTCTGTGCAGATGAAGTAGACAACAGCACGATAATTTACAGAGCTGACATAGACTGTCCAACAAACTAGAATTATGTACACAGAAATACAACTATGATTCTGCACTGACCATTTGATTTCTAGTTTGAACATGGGATTCCTCTGTTTTCAGACCAATGTTCGTTTCATTTAATGTTTCGTCCACGATGCTTGTCTGTAAAATAAACAGAATCTCCCATAAAGCAGCTCATATCGTTGCAAAAAGTGTATGACACTCAATTTCTGATGCAAACAATCAAGTACCGTTTGCTTTTTCTGCAAATCGTTTTGCATTTGTAAAAGACGTTGCTCAGCATCCAAACAACCCTCAGCTAGTTCGTGCCAAGCTAACAACGTAGCAGCACAATGATAACACAAATGTAGTGGCAAGCTATCTTGTTCAGATACCTAAAACATGAAAGCACATTACAAATTAATCAAGCAAAAGTAAATCCAGATGGGTAAAACTCATATGAAACCCTGTTTGATGGTACCTGAATTGGTAAATGACTATGAATCTTGCTACTGAGCTCATGATCCATCCCTTCACCTTCAAAAATTGGGATCAAGTGATCAGAAGTATTTGCGCATATTCGGCAGACGTCTATCCAATTTTCAGTCAGATCTACCAAATTAGCATCAGTTGCCTCAGAATTATCTGCATTTTGTGTCAGATCAACTTCATCTTGATCTTCCTCAGTTATAACATAGTATTCTTCGTTATGACTATTATCATCGACCATGTTATTATCAACCGGCTGCGTTAATGCTCTACTTTCACCGGAAGATTCGATCACATCTGAAGCCCTAGTCTCCATTTCATCTGTAAAAATGTGCCATAGCATTAAACAGAATATACGCTTTCTGTAGATTAATATAAAAATGTTAGCGTACGCATCTTTATTCACCTTACTGGATGAACAACAAAAACTCAAGGAAAAATTGACCAAAGAAAAAACAAAGATTCTAATTAAATACTGATTCTCATTTCTAATTATTGATACAATTGATTTGATATATAACGCGTCTGGTCATTGTATCCTTAACACTGGTCACCCATAGTGTAAGTAATATAGGAACTTGTTTATATTTAAGATTCTGATATCAGGAAGGTTAGACGAAATTATTTACTTACATTCGTCAGGAAGGCTACTCATGTTTTTCGAGCGAGAGGTGAAAAGACTATTTCCGAAATTTCGGTAACGTAAAACTGTCGATCCGAACGCATCCACATGGATCAACGCAAGTTAAACAATTGTCACTGACATGGCTAAGATACAGCCAGAGACACAGCTTCCAATGCGTGAATCAGGAGAATGGGTGTCAGGTTTGTTTACTGCTTTTCGAGAAAACGGGTGCAGATCATGCTATTGATGTATGGTACTCAAAACATACTGCGAATTACAAAATTGCTATCTGCATCACATCACTCACGTAGCATGTTATCACATAAACGTACCTAGAAGCTAGCTCACTTCATCTTGCTTCACTCGATAACTGACCAGTGCTGCCAGAACGTTTCTGCCAGTGCTGCCAGAAACGGGATGGAGCGTGCACCACTACATCGAGCAGCGGCATGTCGGTGTGGCGCAGAGCGTTTGGCTCACTTCGAAAGATCGAACGAACCCGAAGACGACCGAGACAACAATGGCTGGAGTACCAGCGGCGGGAGCAGACGACGGAGTACTCAGGTCCTTGAATGATGTACCATGTCCATGCCTCGAGTCTAATGCCAATGCTGGCCCCGGCCTCGGTGCCAATGTCGCCCTCCAAAGACACTGTTTTTACATTTTTTCAATTTATTTTCTCGGAAACGAGATAGTTTGAAAAATTTTACGTCGTTCGAAAGGGAATCACGTACCGATTATTTTTCATCAAACAGAATTTCTCTACTAAAATCTATCAAAATTTGCCAAATAGTTAAATGTGACATATATTCTCGGAGAAGATATAATTAGGAATAATATCACTCTGAACCAACGGCATCCGATTTCACGCCCCAGAATAGGCCAGAAAACGAATGAACATATATTTGTAGAACCTCGATAGAAATATTACGTGAAAAATATTGGTAGTGAATTGTCGGAATGTGTTGACACTAGAACAAATAGTACATAAATTCAAATGTGCACAGACCCAGGAGAAAGAAACATTATCGTACTTACGCATTGTTTTGTTTTATCAATTGGATGAATAAAAATTCTGATCGCGTTGTGATAATCCTGATCGACGCTGTTTTCCCATATTTTCATCCCTTGAAAAGATGATGCTTTGTGACGAATTGAATTCAGGGCTCGAAGGCTTATGTAGAGAGAGAGAGAGAGAGTAAATAAAAGCGTTGGTTCAAAACAAAATGACTTTATTCGTTTGTATGGTCAATTCATATGAAATTACTATGTAGTAATTAGTTACAGTTACAAATAACAGCTCTTTTTCTCTCTGTCTTCCAGGTATGAATTTTCGCAATCGTGTTATTATGAAACGGAAACTAATACGCGACGCTACATCACAGCGTACCCATCCATGTCATCAACATAATTTTAAAGTTCAGTCGCATTGCATGTAGAGGTACCAGCTACATAAACGAGGAACATGTATAATAAATATGGAGTAACAGTTGGTACTTATAATAGTAAAGTACAGAGTAGAATGCAGTGCACATAGTATGGCAGACATAAGTACCTACACACAATGCTCACAATCCCACATACACCATTCATTGATTACATTTGCTCGTCCAACACTTGGGGATCATCATTCGTAGTACGGAGCCCACTTCTTCCAAGCTGACCTTATTATCCAACCGGCCGATCCATTATTGTTCATAACACTAACAATAGACTTTTCAAAAGGTTCAACAATCTATAAAACCTGTTATCTATTCACACACTTTCGAAACCATCTTTTCCATTTCGACGTCGGTGTCAATGTCATGATGCATCAGATTACTGGCGCCAATATTGCTGACAGGTGTAATGGTATTACTCATTGCCGCCGTTGGGGTGACAACAAAAGTGGTAGAGGTTGGAGGCGTACTTGGACTGCCGGGTGTACCAACGAGCTCTAACGGAGACCCCGGTGATGGCAAAGGCTCCACTAGATCCTCTAACCCTTCGGGTGTCGGTAATTTGTTCAACTCATCTCTGAGTAATCTATAATGTCTCTGTAAACGGAAAGATTATTTGACAACACGCTTTATGCATTCCATTGTAAAAACCTGTAGTTATTGTTAATGCAAAATGTTACCTTAAGCGCTAGCGCGTTAAGAGAAATGGTGCGACCTGACCGACGATCAGCTCCATGTAGCTCCATGTCTCGTATCCAACCTTCCAGTTGCGCGACAATCTCATGCCGCTTTATCCAAAAGTGAGTATGTATTACCTATTGACAAAAAAAATAGTAGCTCATTGACACGTGCCGTGCTTTGGAAGTTGAATGAATCAATTTGTAATGAAATATATGCAGTAAGTGATCCAACCTCCTTAAAACAGGGGCAAGGGTTCCGTATTTGATCAAGCATTGCCCATTTAGCAGTAGCTTGGCAAATATTAGCATTATATTCTTGACTAGATTGAGCTCCAGTGGACGTCCCGCGTGATCGCTCGTAGCCTGGTTCATTGAAGTATGGCTCAGAGACCAGGATCAACGATTGTATGGAGACCAAAACCTTGAGATAAAATAACAGTATTTACGACATCAAAGTACCACCTCGTACCGTTCGAAATAACTATTAGCTGTCACACTAGGATCTTTGCCCGTATTCCTGATATTGAGATCTAGCGAAGTGTGGCAGCTATCAGTTGAATAAAATAATATTATTTTTCTGTTACCTGAAGAAAACTGCTAGTATGGGCATTCCATTTCTCTTCAGGTCGACCATGCCACGTGTTTAATACACTGAGGCATACTTTACCGTCATTATATAAATTAGGATTGAATCTAACTGTATGTCGGCCGGTAGTTTCCAAATTTATCATCATAGGACTGTTTGGATAATCTGGTGGGAAGTATACATCAAATTCGAAGCAACCGTTCGCGTACGGTGTTTCTGCAGGGCCTGTTATTAACACCTGTACACAGTTTCAGAAACATTCTTTATAAATACGAATGCAAATGATCGAGGAAACATATCGGAGTTACCTTTGATATTCAATTGCATGGTAAAAGTCTGATAATAGTACCTTCATGACGTCGAGTCGGTCTGCATCGCACCTCACGAAAACACTACTACTGTACGATAAAGGCAGTGCTGTGGAAAGCGTAACGGCTTCTTGAGCAAGCCTCTTAACTCTTGTGGGATGACTTCTTTCGCCAGCTGCTCTCATATTGGATTCAAAGTGATACGATACAACAAACCTATATCCTCCTTCAGAGTTTTCAGTTATCATTTCATATGTATCTGCAATCATAGTTACGTGATGAAAAGTTCAACACGAGCAATCGAATAAGAAAAATGAAGTTTCTTGCTCACCGAATTGAAGATTTTTCATGACCTCTAAATATCGCTGTTCTATAGAACGTAACGGCAGTTCGAGGGCTGTTGGACTGGGGCCAGCCAATTCTTCAGCTATGTTGGATAATCTAGCCGTTGCATTTTGTACAACGCTCGCACTTTCTTGAATGTCTGGTATCAAAGTAGCCAAGCCTTCATCTTGTTCCGAGTCCTCTGGATACTTTGCGGTGGATTTTGACTTATTGCTACGGGTTCTATTTATTTTGTTGACGTAGGTGTCCACGCAAACCTTCATGTTGGATAAAAGCGACACGATGGAAGGTTCACCGCTTTTCCCTCCTCTGGGCAGTAGGAGAGAAGCCAATTGATTGGACAAAGCCATTGCTCGTAGTAATTGCAGAACTGCGCGATAGAGAGGTATATGTCGGGCCATATCTAAAACCGAATCATTTCTCAAGTACGAAGACAATGCTGGGAGTAAGCATGATCTTGATACGAGATCTGGGAACGGAGTTGGTAGTTCTCTCTGCGGTTGTCCCCCAGGGCCGATATAACTCGCTATTACGTGCAATAAAACCGTGACGTGTTCTTCCTCTGAACGCTGTCTGAGCAAAGCTTGTTCTACGTTCCACGATTGTTGAGTCGATCCAGTTCCGAAACCTGTACCTTTTGCCCAGTACAGATTTGTCTTGTCATCAGTACGGCCTCCGTTTTGGCCATTCTTCTGTTCCGATCCTTCGTTATTGCCAGTTTGATGCGTGAACACAGCAAGACAGTTGAGGAGCAGATGAACAGCACCCACATCGATCGTCGTTCGTCTCAGTAATAAGCCATCATCGGTCGTTGGGGGTGTTGCCTCCAGTAATTGTTTTAGAACTTGGAAAGGTAAAGTGGGCAACGAAGAAGCCAACGGAGATGCTAAAACATCTCCACCATCACCGTCATCCAATACACCCAACGCTAATCTGAGCAAACACTGAGCGCGCTTCCGGTCACGGAGAAGAATCTCGGCATAACCTGGAAGTCTGAGAAATATTCCAAATGCTGCAAGTGAATGTGGAGGGATGTGCGGAGTCGGCGGAGGTGCTCTCGGAGAGCTAACGTTGACACCCTCTAAGTCTTCGTAGATGTCATCGCTAGCCTCGACCTTCACCCAATCTGCATCGGGTTGTTCAGGCGATGGTGATTTTTCTGCGTATGGTGTAGATCTGCTCGCGTCAGGGTAAAAAAGCGGTAGATGCGTAGCTAAAACAGCTAAACCACCCATTGCACTGAAGACGCCCAACGAACTTTCGGCATATCTATAATTAAGTAGCTCGTCATTTTGTTTTGTTGTGTCCTCTGGAACAAATATTTGAGAAAAGATTTATATTCATATTATTAACGAGGATGTTATTTTTTAGGAAATGCGATATCTACCTTTACAATCTTTGTTCCGCTGTCGCAGCGATAAATACAGACAAGGTTCAGAAGAAGATGTTCCACTGTCTTCTGCTATTGCGAGCAGTTGAGCTATAGTGAGTTGAGAAGGTAATGACACATCCGGATGCGATGCGTGAACAAGAAATTGTTGATTCCCAGGACTCGATGATCCACCCTGCGCGTTGCTCGTCGAACTCTTCGACGCAGCTGGCGATCCATCTATTTATGGAATATATGAAGATTAAAATAGGTTCATAAGCTGCTACACTTACTTAAAACAAAATATTTGAACAAACTTGTCTTTGGAATTTCAAAACTGAAAATCATCTTACCCGGATTTAAACGGCTTTTTCTCAATATAGGACCACGCGCTTGAGTTCTGTTGGAAGCTTCCTTAGCACGCTTATCTTTGGCAGTATTCCCAGCAGCTACACTGAGGGTATGCGTTACGAATTCGATCGATGATCCCCAAATAGTAGGTGACCTACTTGTCCCGTTGCCATTATTTTCGGTTGATTTATAATTCGCCGGAAGCAGAAGTGGCAACCATGTTCCTAAATTTGTTTAATGAAATGAGCGTTGAAAAATCAAAATATAGTTAATTAACCAGACGAATCGGAAAAACTGAATGAATGTAATCGTACCAGATACTTGTTGCAAAATATCTGCAACGGTCGCTTGCGTTGGTAAATAGAGAAGTTGGTGATAATGACCAAGAGGATGTCCGGGATGTGGAGGCATCGATGGCATATTATGATTGGCGTCTGTTGCCGAAATTTTCATTGGAGCTTCGGAACTTATCGCTACCAATACCCTCTCACCCTCTAACAGTAGTTGCAAGATCAGACGTCGCGTAAATCCTGATATTCCATGTAAATATTTCACATCTGAAATTGCTATTCGACAGGAGATCAATAACAAAATAAATAACAGTTTGCAAAAGTAATTTGACACAATAAATCAAAAGTGTCATTTCATCTCGAGGAAATCTTTACGTACTTGACGATGTTCTTTGCTGCGATATAACATCTGTTAGAAGTTCTGCAAGTAATTTCTGATTAACCGGGTGACACCAGCAACAGCGCGAAAGGAACTTGATGGTGGCACTTTCCAAGCTACTGTAGGATGCATTTGTCTTTGAACAGCTAATAAACAATAAAATTCGTTGAAGATTCAGCGTTGATTAAATAAAAAGAAATTTCGCGAAAGTTGTTTCTATCATACCTAGATGAGCAAGCAGATGGATTCGCAATTGGACGATTACTCAATAAGGATAAAAGTGGTAACCAGAAGCCACGACCCTCCTTTCCGAGCCAATCTCTCATTCGGCCCTCGGAACAAATCAAGGACAGAAATTCCAAAACCATAGATATACTCTCTGGTTCGGTCATACACAAGCCGTCTAAAATTTAAGCGAAAACAAAAGGGGTCATATTCCACGGATCACACGAAAATTCAAATAATTTAGGCATGTTTCTTCGCTACATTACCTAAATTGTTACTGGTTTGGTGAGAAGATTCGCCAGCTTTATCGCTGTCGGTCAAACTTCTGTTGCTGGTGTTGTTCGAGTGGCATCTTCCTTCGCTCGATTCTCCCTGCTTCAATCGCTCCATGTTGCAAAATTCTAGAAGGAATTTAGAACCGTTTCGCAATGTTGTAACTTTCAATTTTTTAAAGATTTGTGGTTATTAGAAATGAATATATTAATACCAAGACGTACCTCTGATAGAAGTAGTGAGTAAAGCTGGAAGACCAGAATCTATCAACTGCTGAGAAACAGGAGGCGATCTAGCAGCTGCAGCTACGGTAAGCAGTTGACCTTCCCTGAGATGTAGCCGTTTCGATTCGGGCAACACCAACCTGCAGTACCACTCTTCAGCATCGGTTTCACATTTCCTATCATCGGTTTGACCCTCGCTGTCTTTGCGATCGTCAGAGATCGAGGCAGAATGATCGGTAGCTAAGTTGGGAACTAAGATCCGAACCCTCTGAAGTAAAAGAGGAAACAAAGATGGTCTAACGTAGCAAAGAGCACATAATGCTGAATCGATTGCTTGCTTCAAAGCGGTGTACGTTCCAAGTGTTAAACTCCATTCGTAAAGTGCGCTGCAAAAATCGTCTTTTAAACCACAATTCTTTAGCATAACTAGGCGAAACACGATGAAAAAGTAATCCTACTTAAAGAGGTCGTTGGTTAACAGCGATTGTAAATCGTAGTTGATATCCTCTTGCTGATGAGCTTTCCATATTATTGCAGAAATACAATGAACGTAAACTGCTGAGGGAGAAACCGGACTGCTAATCACGTTATATCGTGATACTCCGTTAACTGCAGAATTATAGAGCCATGAGAGGACAGCGATCATCCGCGATTCCGTACTTTCATCTTGTGCACAACAAAGCTGCTGCAGCAATTCTACTACAAGTTGAATTGTGGAAGTTTCCTGACTTCCACTAGCCAACGCACCTGAATCAATTATATTTTATGCACAAGTTGTCCTTCAAAAAGTATTAATTTGGCTATCAGCAAACGAAGAGCCGTGATGAGCGAAAATAATGATCTACCTTGAAAAAGCGGTGCTGATCTGTTGTTTAATAACAAATTGATCAGGCGAAAGCCAAGCTCTCGAGAATGTAGACCCAATTGTAAAAGAACTCTTTCCAAATTCGGTGTGAAAAGAGACGGAGCTGGGAGTAGCAGGAGATTGCAACAGGCCTCCATCAAACCGTCTACGGAGGCTGCTGAGTTTAGAACCTCTTCCGCTAGACTGCCATTCACCATGCTGATTGAGAGACACTGATGCACTAACCGCAACCAACCTAAGCTGTAAACAGATTTGATATTGTCAAAGTTTTCAAAGCAACATTTCAAGTCAAAATCTACACGCATGTTTAAGCATATCAACGTACCTAGTTTTCGTTAATTGTTCTTCGTCGATTATCTCAGTCGTTGTTTTAGCTTCGCCGAAAGCAGTAGTACCTAATAATCGTATCTGACTTAGGCCAATATTGGTAGAGTCGCGTGGTTTATAAAGTCTCACGAGAACTGCAGTCGCAACCTCCGGTTGCGATAAGGTTAATCGAATAAATGTCAATCCCGCAGTCGGCATTGGCGGACAAACAGGTGTCAAAGCACTGTTACCTTCTCGCGAAATTTCCAGGGCAACAGCAGATGGACAAGCTAGATAGAAACAGAATAGCTCCATTAATCTTCCATAAATTATATGGGAATGAAACCATGTTTATCGTAATCCGATGTAAATAGAAATAAAAGGAATTAGACACTTACTGGCAAGAGCGGTTAAATGCGGTTGGAGTTCTACTTCTCTGAGCAAAATTGCACAGGGTAAAGTGATGACAAGATCCACCCAAGCTTCGTCTGGATAAAAATGATAAGACCACGCAGGAGTTCTGGCACGTCTATGTGGAGCTGTGCTTTGTATCAAGACGTCAGCAGGTTGAGCAGTAGGATTGGACCATGATATTGTCCCAAGCGGCGCAAGATTCAGTAACCCATCTTCGTATGATTCCAGAGAGTTCGCTCCTTTCTTATTACTCGCAGCTATTTGTGCGGGATTCGGCGAGTTCGACAGGTGCTGCATGACTAAGGCTATGACACCTGGAGATGCGGAATTGCTACCGCTACTCGTATTTCTTGCCTGAACCAAATTTTCACAGAGTACTTTGACTCCACCCATACTTGCGAAGACTGAAAGCGAAGCTTCATTGTCAAGAACTCGCAAGATGTACCATAACAGAGGTTCTGAGAGTTGCATAACGCCTAGTTGTCGTTCACTGCCGCTTTGTCCGCATGCTAAAAATGAGATATCATAGATTTGTGCCCTTTTACACAGGATAAGTATTGCAAACAGAAATAGCGTTGGTAACTTGAAAAAAGGGATTGAGAGCTAAAGTGGTTTCAGTGACAAATATGAGATAGTTCAAATACGAAAAAATTCATACATACATGACGCGAGATATCGATAGAGGGGATTCAGCACCAATGTTGGGCTACTAGCTTTTCTAGTGAGAGTGGACAATAGTTGAAATGTAGCGTCAGGGATAGATGACGGATCTCCTAATTCAGTCGCAGCCCCAGCCCCTTCTCCTAGGAGCATTGCCAACGAAGATCCTGTACTGTGACCAAGAGCGCCTAACAGCCTCATCATTGTAGGTTCATGTTGTAATACTGTAAAATGATAATTAGGTAAAAAACTAAAGATTTATATTCATTCGCTGTCCATTCTTCCAGCAAATTTCAACTAAAGGCATCGTACCAGTATCAGCTACGCATGGCACGCGAGCTTTAGGAATGCTCGATTGATGCGCACGCGAAGATGAAGACGTTTGTTGCTCGGCCACTTTACACTCGTCTGTCTGAGATGTATTTAGTTTCTCGTGTTCCATTGTAGTACTAGAACTAGATCTTTGCATGATCTGTCCAATTTCCATTTCCGTAGTACTGTCTTGCTTCACTGGACGAGCCTAGTTTCAATTCGAACCATCTCGGTTAGTTGTTGTCAGCGAGAAATCAACGGTGCTACGCATTTTTTTTTTTGATAGAATGGTATGCTTACATTTGGAAGCGGTGTTTGAATAAGTTTACAAACTAATTTGATGAGTGCGACTACCAAAGTATCCCAAGATGCTGGCCGACCTTGACGTGCATCTCCGCCAAGAACACAGGCAAATAAACCACCAAATCCGCCAGATTGATTGCTGATATCCACCGCACCACCGCATTGCGCCCCAACTATTCAAAAAATGACATGGAGTTACATGGATTCCCAATGGTAAAGAAAAACTTTGACTCGGAGTAACTTATATGTAGTTTATACGATACCATATTATTGTTCAAAATGATGGTTACCTCCAGATCCTCTGACGTATGTCGATACCAACACACCGACGCATTCAGATATGCTCATTGCAGTACCTAGATCTGTGTTGGCAAAGTTGAGGTTGATAAGAGAAGTGATAAGTTTACATTGAGCATCAAGCGGACCACGTCGGGCAACTAAGGCACCCCCTGGTTGCACAAGTTGATATACTACCCAAAGCAACAGTTCTTTTAACGTATTACCAAGAGAACTACTCGGTGTTATAACGTCACATCGCATTTCTAGCCTTACCAAAAAATCTTGCAAGGCTTGACATACAGTTGGTCCAGCCTAGAATTGTGAAACGCAATATGTAATTAGAAAGGTAGTTCTGGAAGTGTATGAAAGTGCACGATAACTTTCAAAAGATGAAATATTTACCATAACGTACTGCTTGTCTGTAGTGTCAACGTTTAATCCATTACCAGAAAAAAGTCGTAACAACATAGGACCAACGTTTCGTTCTTTAACGATACAGCTAGCCATCCCACCCATCATACCATCCAAAGCTTGACTTCCGGTCGCTACGTCCACATTTTCCACAGACTTCAAAGGCTGATTACTAGCTATGGTCAAGCATTGTAGCGCAAGACACCAAGCACGTAGTGACACTCCCGGATGCCTATAGAATTTTTCGTTTCAAAAATGTGATTCTGTTTATGAATAAATGACTAAGTGCATAATGAGATAATTACCAAGACAGGGCAGATATGAGGCCGGAAATTGCTGCCGGACTGAGAGGAATTGCTGGTAATAATGAAGGGTCGAACTGGCTCGCACTACCAGATGGATCGGAAGTACCATCCAAGTTCAAGGTCAACCACAATTGAAGTACAAGTTGTAAACTCGTACCTGCATTCTATTGATAAACCAATCAATCTTCGTTAATGCTTATTCTTACATGTAATATTCGTTGCATCTCAACGATAGGTATCATACGTACTTGCAGATACAGGTCTGTGAAGATTTTATCAAAGCATCGTGTCAACATGTTGAGACTCGATAGAGATGCATCACTAGAATTCCAACTCTCCTGAGACCTATCAGCCCAGCTAGCATTCCGAGATCCTGATGGTTGTACGTATCGATTCGGTTCGACGGGAACCTGAAGTAAAAACAATTACAATTCAAATCAATTCTTAAGAGAACTTAATAAATTTCTGGCATTGTCTAAAATTTTGAGCACAAAACATTGCTCAGAACTTACTTGAATCGTCGCGTTTACACTGAGTGGTAAATTGTAGGCTCCCAAAGTTGATAACCTTCTCAAAGCAATTTCGACGCCAGTTTCCACACCATATTCTAGTCTCGCATCCATTGCCAATGAAATGCTAATGAAACGTTATTCGACTATCAACATATGGTATATAATATACAGGATCTTTTATAATATGTCCGATTGACGTGAATTTGAAAGGGGAACCGCGCTGAATACATTAGATTTTTAAGAGTAATTACCCTAAGCTAGCCGAGGCAGGAAACTTCGATACTGTGTTTCCCTTTTTTAGCAAATTTCTTCCTCGCTCCAAGATATCATCCAGGAAATCTTCGAGTTCACTGTCGTCTGATTCTAGAAGGGATGGAAGCGCGAATCCATTGGATTTTGAAGTTGACGCAGTCGCAGGAGTCACGACTACACTGTCTTGGGTATCTTCATCTCCGTCAGCATCCGCATCTCCGTCTTCATTGCCGAGCGTGGATGCAGAATGACTAGTTCCTGGGACTCCTGCAGCAGCCTCATCTAGGCCTCGATTTTCCTCAGTCGGTAACGAATCAAAACTTTCTTCGGATGGACTTTCTTCACAAGTCGTTGCTGTTTTTGGGAAAAGTCTACCACCTTATTGAAAATAATAAGGACATTCAATGATCAGAATGAGTTCGCTGATTTATTTTATTCACGTATAAAAATTGCCCAAACAATGATTCTTTGAAAAAAAAAAAATTCTTACCTTCTAGTAAATCCTGTAACAGACACGAAACGGCATGCGAGGCCCAAGCGGCATCGGAGGTACCAGTCGCTAGTCTTACAAGTATCAATAGTTGTTCTTCGGTCATCAGTTCTCCCAAACTAATTGCAGGTCGAGTAGACACGACAAGCCTTGCTACAACCTAAAGATAAATTACAAAATACCTCTAGTCCCGTAGCATGCTCAACTTCAATTGACGAGACGTCGACAGTACTTATCAATTGCACACACAAGGGGACACTTACTTTACAAGCTAGAAGGAACATATCCACGTTGGCCACATTATTTAATATGAGAGCCACAAGCCCTCGAGCTACGGGTAGACAGTGAGTATGCGACAGATTCCCTGTTACTTCGGTATCCACGTCAATACCCTCTGATCTACTGCAATTCGGGCAAACTCGAAAAACATTAATATTTGTTTGAAATTTCATTGAAATCCATAAATCTTCGTGTAGCCGAGAAATACTTGCCTGGATGAAGGTTGTGGTTGGACCCGAGGGCTGCGTGAAAGATTCTGTGATTCGTTTCGTCTGATACTCAAGAGATCTTTGAAATGTTTTGCAGAATGTTGTTGCAACGTTTTCTTGAAAAAGTGTTCCTGTTGTTTTAAGGCCGCTTCGAGTTTGCTGGACAAGTTAGCAGCCTGTGGTGAAAACGCAGATAAAGCCTGAAGATGATAAGTGAAATTAGAGTCGATTTGAATATTATAACGAAGCAAATCTTCATTGTTTAAAATGTGAGTTATACACAAGGACTAACTTGTACTTGCGTAGAAGCATGAAATGCTTTCTTTGCTTGCTCTAAATCCTGGAGCTGTTGCTTGTGATGCATTAAGCGTTTCTGCAATTTTCTTCGATAGCTACGTGACGTGGATGAGCGGCTTCCACTCACGAATTTCCTTTGCATAACTGATTCACCTTGAATGAACTCCCATCGTGTAGAAAGTACTAAAATTGAAAATTGAAAAAAGACAGTATTAGAACATGTTTTGAAAATACCCATCATTACCGAACGTTAATTCAATGATATATTTATAGTACCTTGGTCTTTTGATTTGTCACCATTATCTTCGTGAGAAATTGGGTGATTAGCCGTTGTGTCCAAGCAAACGGAAAGGAAGAGAAGAACCCAGCCAATAAGTGTAGTATCCAATCGACTAGAGTTTGCAACCTGGCCATCGGAGAGCGGAGCTAGAAGTCTACCCAGCGTACGTACCATTGAATCTATCACGGACGATTTATTAGCTCCTGCTATAAGTGATTTGCGTCCAAGGAATGTTAGTAGTATAAATACTCTGAAATTAAAACGTGTCGAAACTGTGTTACGAGTTCAAGTATTCATTAAAACATAATTAATTGAATAAACTACACGTGCTTGAAAATTACCTGTCTTGCGGAAAAATATGAGTACACGAAGCTGAATACAAATTGATTAATGTATTTGCCAAAAAATCTCCCCACCACGACTGATGACCAGCCATACGAGCAAGCAACGCTGTTGCATGAAGTTGGAGTCTCGGCGCGGCTGTTACGACGCAGATTGAATGGAAGAACTTCTCGCAAGTTGCCGGTGTAAATACATCGCAAAGCGTCATAGGAATCTAAAGTCGGTAAATAAGTGTACGGTAGATTTTTCATTACAGTCGATTGCGTTGATCGAAATGAATTTGTTTGAAACTTAAACTTACGCTAGGGACTGGACCAATTTCGTAAACAGTATAAAGAAGAATGTCAAGCAAAGTTTCACCAAGGACTCTGAGTTTGTCTGTTGGGACATTCGTAAGAGACGGTACAGGAGTATGTTGAGAACCTCGCCAAGACTCGAGTCGTCTCCAAACACTTCTTACGACGTTTAATTGATGTTGGAACATTATGCATTCCTTGAAACATATTGTTCGACAGCTTTGAGTAACGCATAAAAGATTTGTGTGCATTTTTCAAGTAGGAATACAGTTTTGATAGAAGACTTACCTCGTACGTCGATAATATTTTAGCAGATGAAGGTTCTATATTTTCATTGGTAGTCTTATTATTGTGATGCAAGTAATGCTGCATGTGAATTACGTTTGGCGTTTCGGTACAGAGTAATGGTTCTAGAAGGCTTTTCAAACGTTCCGTTGCTAAGCTAAACCTGAATAACACGTTCGAAGAATAAATTATTTCCCAATCAAGCAGTATCCCGAACCTACTAGCATGAATATTCACTCGCGTGCTGTTGTTAATTTATTATTTTTTCATCGCTAGCGCAAAGTTTTAACTTTGGATTTCTAATTTCACAGGCAGGTTTGAAAATAGATGCAAATGCAAGTTACCTGCATTGGACATCTTCGGCTAAAGCTGACAAAATACCACACTGTGATTCGATAGATGCATTCAATGTCGGATCTGTGGTATCATTACGTCCGCTACACGAGGCATTTAGTTCCGAATAGTCTTCACCTGGTAATACTACCATGTGTCCGTAGAACATACCCAGTGGAATTTTGCATCTCGTAGTCGACATTCCGTAACGACCTATAGTGGTGATCTAAAATGCAATGCGAACAAAGAAATATAGCGATGAACACGAAAAACCTCACGTCCACCTCATCTCTGCGAGAAACTTGAGAATATTTTTATTCATTGAAAATAATCACCTTGAGATAACGACAAATTGGTGGTGGTTGCAAATCGCTAACAACCAAAGGCTTTGAACGAATGTCTCCTGCGACGACCAGACGTGTACCGTCACTTTCTTCGCTTCTAGTCCAAATATCTATAGATAGAGATACAAGATCGCTACACGATGGAATCATAAGGTCGGTCAGTAATATCGGTGATCCAAAGTCCAAGACGACGAAGCGACGGGCTCCGGAGTGCATTCGTTCTACGACTAAAGCTTGTTGCGGAGGCCAGCAGAGCAGACGACCCCATGGAAAGGCAATATTCTCATCCCGCTAAAAGAAGATACTTGGTGAGTAGAATTAGTTGCAGTTTACATAGAGTGTAACTGTCTACGTAAAAGGAAGGTAATTTAAGTCAACAATGCACATGTAAGATTGCGTATACCCATAAAATCGAATAATTACCATTTAAATCAAATTCAAAACATATTATACTAATCATAGAATACCAATGCGAAAGGAATTAATGAAACAAAACACCCATATGGAATGAAAAAAGGCATCTTGTTAACGAATAGGATGTAGTAACAATGAAAAATGATTAATCGATCAATCATAATTATTAAACTAGAGAAACACGTTAACTATATCTGATGATAGAAAACTTACAACAAATATAAATATCGGTGGCTGAAATGAATCAACATCAAATCCACGATGTATCATATGATTGAAATGCGAGTGATTTAAATAGAAAATTAATAGACCATATTCATTGGAAAAGCAATAAGACGAACAGAAGAGAAGATATCGATCAAATGAGCAGCGATTGATAGTAATGCGACCCAGTCAGTTGTTCACCAAGAACAACTAGAAAACGAAGTTACCATTCACTGTGCATCAATAATATTGGATAGCCCAGTGAAAATAACATCAATACCACATACACGAATTATAAAAGCTTGCGAATAAAAAACAGAGCTAAAAGAAAGATCAGATAAACAGAGTGAATAGACTGAACACTGTCCTACGCTGTAACGATCTACCTTTTTATTATGGGTGTCCTCAATTTTGTTGGTCGTAGGAATAGTATTTGATACGCTTTTCGCTTTTGTTACAGTAGAAGCTATCGTATGAGGGTTAGCAGAAGCATCATTTTGTGCGTTGTGCCATATTTTAAATTCAGTGGGCATATTGTGAATTTCATCACTGTCTGATTGATCATCAGGAGTTATTGATAACAGTGTATCCGGCTTCCTTAACAATCCCACATTACATTGACTGAGCAGATTATCTAATTTCGTTGTTAACTTAGCCTGAACGTCTTGTTCTAGCAATCCTGCGTCCACTTTCTACAACGTTTAAATAACGTAATGATTTCTAAACATTCACTTTGAAATGCACATTAAATTGATAAAAATGTGTCTTGTCAAAAGAAGAACCCAAGAAGTAGAGAAATGAAGTTGAATGTTTGTTGCCTGGGTAGCTACTTTGAATTAGCTCGATTTCAACATAAATGTAAAACAAACTATAAAATCACAGCTAATTTTACACTATTGTCAGTTACGAATTACAAAAATCGTTGGTATCAAAAAGTATTATATTACCCTCCATTGTCACTAATATGCATTGCTTTGAACCACAAAAGCAGCAATAAATGACTTTGGATTTAATAATAATTGTTATTTTTCGAAAAAGTGAACGTATACATGCCGGATATTTAGAATACTT